>CM038795.1:41815264-42312960 GCA_021764765.1 Vicia sativa
TAATAATATATGTATTTCAGGATCAAGATGAAATCAAATCAGCCACTTTCTTTTTATTTGGCTGCTCTAGTCGATGAACCAATGAGTTTGACACGATTGCTCGTTCCATGCATAATAGATGTATTATTTTTGTTCGCATAAGTTTGTGTTTTAAACATGTCAAAGATGCATTCATTTTGAGCCAATCACTCCAAATTAAATACAGTTAATATTGACGGAACTTTTTATCGGCATTATTGGAATGTTAATAAAGCTAACCACATAGTATATCATTGTTAAAGAGACAGCTAGTGCTCAATATTGACTCAGGAACAAAGAAAAGTCTTCGACCATTTATTTATAATCATAAAATTATTACACGCACCTTTTAAAATTTGAAAATTTTCAAAAGTAAAAAATAAAAATGATAATAATATAATTTGTATGTTATCGATATGACTAACAAAGAATCCAACCAATTCAAATTTTGAAATTCGATTCAACAGTTAAATTGTTGAATTAACTTTATGAATCAAATGAATTGAATATGAGCAAAAACAATTAAGGTTATTAACTAAATAAGCATCTTGAAGTATGTGTAGTTCAACTCTTTAAGTTTATGAATCAATTAAATTATATTGAGAGAAAGAATAATTAAAGATAAGAAAATAGAGGAGTGCAATATAAGAAAAATATATGTATCAATATAAGAAGTATTTTGTCATTTTGTTAATGGTATAGCCATTTTCATGCTCTTTTTTCAACATCGCAGTCATGGTTTTTAAGTATGGGCTCCATAAAACAATATGTCAGATCCATAGTTTTATGATTGACATAAATTTTGGGCTCCATAAAACTATTGTAAAAAAGACATATAATCTATACGTTTGGAATCCCAGAAGCCATCATAACATATCTAGTAAAGCACTCCTCTAAGTCCTTTCCGTCATCATTGGGTGTTAGTCGAACTAACCTAGTTCCTTCGACAGTTCGATTTTGAATATCAGGATTTGTTTCATCTACTGTTCCAGAAGTAGAGAGAAGGTTCAAACATGGTATTGAGCCACAATTGGAGAAGCTAATATAGGTCAGTCAACAAAAGATTGGTGCCTAGTTGGAGAAGCCAATATGTTTGACTTTGAAATCGATGGTGTTTTCAGATTGTTCATAGGGGTCGAAAGATTCCCCGGTGGGTCGAAGCCCGATGATTGCAGCAATATCGAATAAAGTGGGAATGACCATTCCATAGGGAAGGTGAAAGGTGTTATGAGTGATATCTCATAAATATAGAGATGCCATCAACATGTGTTGACAGTAGGTAGGTCCAACTTTCGACAGTTGAATTAAGTCGAAGATACCCATGTCTTTCCAGACTTGGGATTTCTTTTGTTCGACTTTAGCTAACTAGTCGGTGTATTTATTACTATCTTTTGTTGGGCAAGAACTAAAAGAATCAGTCATATATTTCAAGTGAAAGGATTTCTCTATGGTTGCAGAATCTGAATAGATCCTTCTTGAGCAATTCCTACATTGGGTTCTTTAGGGTCTTTATTAGCATTTTCACTTATGTTCTTTTGGGACCTAGTGTTGCACCCCAAATTTTACCCTGCTATTTTTTCTACTTGCATTATATTTAAAATTAAAAAAAAGACAGTCATTCACATATTGCATTTGCATCATTTCGTCGTATTTAAATTGACCAAAAGTTAGTTTAAATTGATGTTTGCATCGTTTTAGTTGTAAAATACCTGTTATGTTACTTCATGCATTTTTCTCTCACTCTGTTTATTGCATTGATTTTTAAATTATTTATATGTCGGTGATATCAATATTTCGATTTTATAAACAGACTGTTAAAAGCAATTCGATACTGTGCGAAGATTAGCGGAGAAAATATTTCAAACTTTCATCTTTTACTCACTGCTTTATGAATCTACGTGTCGCGTAGATCATGAAAATGTATTCTCCCTAATTTTTCGGTACATTTCGAAGTCTCGTTTTTAACTGTAAATGTTTTAAAGTCGGGTATTCTTTATTATCATTTTATTTCGATTTTAATTATTTTGATAATTTTTCTTCAATCTTTGATATTCGTGATTTATTTTAATATATTCATTTTATTTATAGGATAAATTTTTGTCCAAACTTTTACCATTTTTGACAAATTTAGGTGTTCAATATTTTATCTCAAAAAAGTAAAAAAAAATACTTTTGGGCTTGTCATTTTTTACCCAACCCATTTTTGTGGCCCATTTAGTCATGAGGGGCATTTTAGGCATTATTAAAAAATTGTTAAACCTAATTTCCTAATATATATATGTGTTATAAGGCCACTGTTGGAGGAGGGAGGCGAATTTGAAAAGAATTGAAACGGAATAGATACACAGCGGCCAAAAGTTATAAACTGAAGAAAAAAAACACTTATTTAAAAAAAAACTTGACTTGTCTTCTTCAAAACCCCATTCATCCCTTCACTTTCCTCCTCTCCTGTTGCTAGCCGCACTACTACCTCACCGTTTCATCCTCCTCCAAACCGCTCCGTCAACCATCCTTACCTCCCTCCATCCGTGTCTCTGCTAACCTTCAGTTTCCAGAACAAACCTTCAGCTGCTACCATCCAATACTCCCTCTATTCTTACACCACTCATCTCCGACCATCGCTGTTCTCAACACCCTGCCGCTGCTTCTTCATCAGTATCTGTCCCATCTTCAAAACCCCAACCTGTAACTTCCGAAACCACCATCATAAACCCATCGTAAATCACCCAAATCGTTGTAGCTCACGCCTCATTCCTCTCCGTCTCCGACCACCGTTCCCATCTTCCACTGCCATCATCTTCCAATCCAACACCCTCCACTTTCCTCACTGTTCCCACCGTGACCTCCTTGCTCTCTTTCCGAATCCTTCACCTCGCCCCGCCCGTGTCTCACCATTGTTACCCCTTTCCGCCTCGTGAAACTCACATCTGTTTCGCTCTCTCCATTCTCGCCGTCAACCACCCTTCAACCGGAGCTCACACCATCGCCATCGCCTCATCGGCAATGACAATGAACTCTCATCCGTTTTCCGCTTCTCACACACCCGGTTTTTTTCTTCCGTCTTGCTCATCCACGAACAGACTTAGATTCCTTCATTCGGTAAGGTTTATATCACTATCTGCTCACTCGATATCTTTGTGAAACCGTTTTAAACCTATGAAGATAATGGATTACGATTGTGTTGTTGATTCCATTCGGATATCTTGAACATACTTGAACATATTTGAACATACTTATTCTTTCGATTACGATACAAATTCATTGTGCCAATAAATGTAAGTGAAATTCAAATTTGTTGCGGTTGTCTTTGTCGAACTTTTCGAATCATATTGTTGATGTTAAATTTATGTTAAGAATGTTTTTAATTTTGGTTTGTGAATTTAAGGAAATCGATAATAAACTTGTGTTGTGATGGTTTCGGATATATTCTTAACATTTGTTGCTGCCTCGGTTCAACGGATGTGGAAGTTGTAATGAGTTTCGATGAAGGCTAAATGGTAATATTGCGTTTATTCGCGAGGAACCTAGCCGAGAAACCATTTGGCATTTATTTGTTTCGTTTCAATGACGGTTTAATGATTATACTGCGTTACTCGCGTGAAAATCTAACCAGAAACATATTGAGATACCGTGTATACGTTATGCTCATTCCTTTTAATTTCGTTTAGATCGACAAGAGGATTATCGGTTTCAATGGTGGTTTAGTATCGATGATGCGTTTATCCGCGTTTAATACAAACCGAGAAACCATTAGGGATATCACAATATTGCATTACTCTCATTTTAATTGAAGTTTACGATTTGAAAGTTGTATGGTTTCGATGAAGGTGATGTTGTTTCCGCGTTTATTCGCGTAGAAACTAACCGAGAAATCATTAAGATATCGTATTTCTTTTCATTTTTATTTTTTTTGTAGTTTTTGTCTTTGAATAATATTCACGATTAGTTTCGATGATGGTTTTATGGTTGACCGCGTTACTCGCGTGTAAATCTAACCGAGAAACATGTCGGGACACCGCAAGTTATGTTATTATCATTTTAAATTCAATTGAAGTATAAATCGGCTGGTCTTCGGATTTAGTTCTAAGGATGGTTTAACGATAAAACCGCATTACTCGCGTGCAAATCTAACCGAGGAACTTTGAGGGCAATGTAACTTTGAATTTTCCATGTTTCGACTTTGTAAATAATAACTTATTCATGTTTTCTTTGGTTTCAATTACAATCCGTTGCTTATCCGTATACATAGTTCATGTTAATTACATGTTTGATTTTATTTCTTCGTTACTAACCATGTTTTGATTCGATGCGATTTTATGTTCATTTTATTTCACACTATGCTACTAATGCATCTGTTATTTGTGAAGATATCCGAGGATGGTTCAAGCATACATTCTATACTGTCGCATCTACATACATTTTTATATACTCTTGTTCATATAACTATTTTTATTTAATGTTTAATATTTAGTATTGTACATACAATATACTTAGTATTTTTATTTATACTGTAAATATATTTATACATATTATTTTTATTTCTTATGCTTAGTATTGTAAATATATTATATACATACTATTATTATTATACTTTATCTATTAGTTTGCAAATAAGTTCGAATTTAATTATATTAATCTTTGTGTTGCAATTTTAAATTTTTAATTCAATTTAATTCTTTGAATATGTATGAACACAAGTATATTATTTAATTTCTTAGAATTAGTTTATATAATCTATTCTAGTTAATACAGTACAATCATCGATATTTAAATTTCTCCGCATTTAATTCCTGTTTATATGCTTTTAATATAATTAATTTACCGTTTTCTTTTTAATTTCAATTTATCCCCATTCGAATAATGTATCCCAATCCCCTTGTTGCGTTGTAATTAATTTACCGCTTTCTATTTTATTTTACCGTTTAATCCCCATATATAATTCATGTATCCCTCTCCCAAAAAACAATTCTTGTAATAATCTAGTGCACATTTATTTTATTTAATTTAACTGTCACTTACACAAAACCAAAAAATCTTTTTTTAAACTAATAATTGTAAATCATTTTTAACCCGTAAGTCGACAAAGCTACGAAGCGTCGCGATGACCACACATGCACACATGTACGCTTGATCCTGGGCCTTCTTACAGTGAGCCTATTTCGATTAATTGTTCCAATTAGTCGTTATAGTAGACTAGCCCACTTTGCTAGTACACATATAATTTAATTGTTTTATACTTAGGTTGGCCACCTTGTATGGGCTTTGTCGATTTTACTTGTGGTTTACAATTATCTCAACCTATTCTTTCTCCATTCACCAAGCATTTAAAACACTTTCAATAAAAAAAATCGACCCAACGTCGAGTCTTCTTCTCAAACCTCGATCCAACGTCGAGTTATTTTTCAAAAAAATCAATTTTTCTACAAAAACAAAAAAACATAGTGCTATGGTATTTAATTAAATTGTTAGAGGATATCCCGACGATTTAATTAAAATGTAAAGTATTTGGGCCATTAGAGGGTAACCCAATGACTTAAATACTTTATTCCATACACTTAATAAAAGTGAACTTTGTTTCACCTCACTCTTTTCATAATAAAGATTTTGGATGAGAGATGATCGGTTGACCTCAATCACCAATCTCGAGTATTGAATCGTTAGAGGATAGCCCAACGTTTTGGTACTTGTCATCCACAATTTAAAATCAATTCAACACACTCAATATCTTTTGTGCGTCCAAGCACCCTTTACCTTTAAACCTTTTCAAGATTAGACATGATTCATTTATAATTGAGATGCTTCTTCCTCTATTCCCAAGGTTTTCGACTTCTCCACTTGAGTACTAGAGGTGTTCTCAAACCCTCCCTCGTGTTGGTGCGTAGTCCTTTATTCTTTATCACACCTTGTGGACGTTAGATGAGTCATCTCCTTTAAAAATGACGACTTGTCTTTTTCATTTAAAATCAATCAACAAACAACATTTTCTAGAAGAACTACGGAGTTTTGACTTTCCCATTGCACGAGGGAATACGTAGGCACGCGGTTTCTAAACCGTGTCAAACTCAAAATAATAAAAACATTTCTTCTCCCTTTCTCCTTTTCAAACTTAGAAGATTGTAATTTTTCACACTAACACACAACCACACTTTGAACTAAATTGGTACCATCGAGTACGATGGATGTAAGGGGTGCTAATACCTTCCCCTTACATAACCAACTCCCGAACCTATATCTTTTAATTTTGTAGACCGTCTTATCCTTTATTCGTGGGTTTTATCTATATTTCCCCGTTCTTCTTTTAGAACAAATAAAATTAGGTGGCGATTTCATTGTTGTTTTTGAAAATTCATTTAAATGATTTTTTTTGAAAAAAACGAGTTGCTTCACCTAGTTTTGATAGTTATGAGACTGGCTTCATGGTATGTATGGAAAACATACTTAAACTTTGTCAAATCATCAACATGAACCAGAGGGCTCATGTATCCTAGAGTTTTATCAGCATGAGTAAAATGGATAATTACTTGAGAGGCATAAATTGCCTGTTGTTCTGCAGAAAGTATAGGTGTTGGCAGAAAATCCTGATTTCCAATCAAAATGGATTTTGATGCATAACCAATGGGTTTGGAAGCGACATCTTTAGTGTTCTTCATGTCCTTGTTGGGTTTGGGGCTTTTCTTTGTAGGCACCATTGATGAAGAAGCTTGGAGATTATTGTTGATTTGAAGGAAGAAGAGGAAGAGAGTTTTTTCACAACTTTTCTAAAGAATTAAAAACCAGTGGAAATGGAAAAGTGATTTTGAAGATGAAGAGGGTATTTATAAGGGGGATCCGTTTCAGTTTTCACTTGTTTGAATGAAAGTAGGGGCACGCGTGTTAGCATTTCATAAGTGGAATAAATGGTTATTTTTTGGGAAGCCACGTTTTGTACCTATATTAATATGATAATGTTTAAAATTGCATAAGCGCATATCTTGATGGGAAGTTTGAGAAAAATGGTCATTATGACCATGATGTCATAGCAGTAATGGTCATCATGAAGCAGTAGTTGTGTCGAAATTGAAAGTTATTTAAAAACATCAGAAGTCGAAGACAAATTTATTTTTAAAAATGTCTTATGGAAGCTTCGACTGACTATTTTTAATGAACAGTCAAAATTGGATGAGTAATGACCAAAAGCCTTTTTTAGAAGTTAAAGGAATCAAGACAATTTAAAATTCGAAATTGAACGTCTTGAGGTATCACTGTTTGATTTGGTGCTCTCCACAACAGAAGATTTAAAAATTCAAATATGTGATCTTATTTAGAAGACGCGTGGAGGCTTAACAGTTCGAAGAGCATGTATGTCACGAACATGGCATCTTTGTGAAGAAAGACAGTTAGGGTCGAATTAGTATAAATATGATCTTTTGTAATAGGAATCGTGTGTTCATATTTTTGTACAAATCACTCATAAAAACCTGAAATACCAGCATTGTGAGAAAATAGTTCTTGAGAAATGTATGTATTAAAACACAATTTTACATTTGAATCAAAGTCTTTATTAACATTTAAGTTTTCATTTGAATTAATTTATGTTTCTAATTGCCTACTTTAAAGTTCTTCGCCTTTACTTTTAAAGTTTTTTGTTTTTGTCTTTATCTTCTAATCTTTTACCTTTATTGTCTCTTTCGACATTTTCAAAACTTTTTAAACATAGAATAAATATATAGACATATTAAACACTAAAGAAACACGCCTATGATCAATTTAGTCGATCGCGTGAGTAATAAAACATTAGAAATTCATTTTGGAAGACTAGCGATTGTTTACCAAATTCCACGGTAAACAGATGGTTTGCGCGTAAGTGCCACTAGTAAAAATTTATTCTGCCTCAGGTGTGGATAGTACAACACTTGCTTGTTTATTGCTATGCTAGGAGATAATTGAGTTACCAAGAAAATGATGTGTATCACTAGTACTTTTATGATCCAATTTGCACCCAACAATATCAGAGTCATAGTACCAAACTAAGACATAATATGTTCCTATGGGGGTACCCTAAACATATTAATGGAGTACTTATGAGATATCTTGTGATGTGTTTTATAACTGAGATATATGATTCCTTGGGATTGGCTTGATAATAATAACAAAGGCCCACAACAAACATGATATCAAAACAAAATGCAATGACATAAAGGAGATAACGAATCATACCTCGGTACAATCTTTTCTTTAACTAGATTTTCTTTGTTGTCTTTATACAAGAGGCATGAAGTACACATCAAAGTGGGCATACCTTTTTCTTTGTCCATGAAAAATCTCCTGAGTAATTATTTGTAGTACTTTGCTTGATTAATGAATGCACCTTCTTTATATTGATGAATTTTAAGGCCTAGGAAGTATTGATGCTACCCAATCATAGAAATCTCGAACTCATTCTACATCATCTAAGAAATTTTCTTACACATGGACTTGTTAGTAGCATTGAATATGATAACATCAACATATATTTGAACTAATATGATGCCATGTTCATAGTTCTTGATAAAAATTGCTTTACTAACCTTCCATATTTGAAACCTATTTTCAAGTAAAAACTTGCTCAGATGATCATACCAAGATGTAGAAGCTTGTTTCAGGCCGTACAAATTCGTTTTGAATTTTAAAGCATGATTAGGAAAATAAGAGTCTACAAAACCCGAAGGGTGATCAACAAACACTTTCTCTTAGATGTAATTGTTAAATAAAACACTCTTTACATCCACTAGAAAGAGTTTAAAATCCATGATCTATGAAAAAGCTAGAAGCATCCTTATGACTTTTAATCGAGCTATATGAGCATAAGTTTCATCAAAATCTATGCCTTCTTGTTGATTATATCCTTTGGCAAAAATATCACTTTATTTGTTAAAAAATTTCGATCATTATCATGCTTTTTGCGAAATCTGGTGGATTTCAATCACTTGATTAACTGAAACTTTGTGAACAACTTCACAAAATTTAATTTTCTCAAATTGATTTAACTCTTCTTACATAGAAAGAGATCAATGTTCATTGACAACATCATTAACTTCTTTTTCCTCAATCTGTTAAACAAAATTGCAAATTGAGTGTCGAGTTATAACTATAAGTATGAAATGCGCCTAAGAGGGGGGATGGGGTGAATTAGGACCTTTAAAAATTTATTGGTTTTTTAGAATACTTGTTCTTATTTTTCTGGTTTGGTGTATTAGTTGATAAATGTGTTTATTTCTTTTCTGGATTATGATATGATGAAAGTGGTAAATACGGAAAAGTAAAGAACACAATGATGTATCCTGGTTCCCCTCACAGTCCAAAAGTACTCCAGTCCCCTTTCAACACGAAAGAGATTTCACTATAGTTAGAATGATTGTACAGCCTATTCACATTAATTGTGATGCTTATAATATCTATCCTATAGGAATATCAAATGTTCTTAAAATCTTTAAGATCTAAACACTAAGTGCAAGAAGAACAATCCTCTTCAATGCACACAATTTGCTTTCAACAATCCTGGACAGCAATAATACAACAAGTATAATTTTATTTTACAAGAGTTTTGGATGAAGTTGAACAATATATCAATCACTTGATTTATTTTTCCTTTCAAATAGGCAATTCTCAATAGTATATAAGTGCTCAAAGGAATGTATATGATGCTGAATTTTTTTGGATATATTTGCTAAAGTATGCAGAAAATTTCCAATGAAAATTATGATATCAAGCAAGAACACTTGTTTGAAATTTAGAGAATGAATGGTTTAAAAATTGCAATGAAAGAGGTGTGTTTGAAATATGAAAATATATAGTATTTATAGCACCTTAATACTTCTTTGAAAGTGTATAAAATGATGAAAAAATGCTATGATAAAAGGTGCAAATACAAATTCGTGCATGATAATTTTCAAATGATTTTGGCATTGATTCAGTGAGGTAACAAGTTACTTCAATGAGGTAACGGATTACTTCAATGAGGTAATCGGTTACATTAGGGGTGTTCGCGGTGCGATTTGGGCGGGTTTGACCCAAAAAATCATCCGAACCGCGAGAAAAAAATGTGTGCGGTTTGGTTCGATTCGGTTAACTTTTAGAAAAAAAAACCAAACCAAACCAATGCGGTTTGGTTCGGTTCAGTTCGGTTGGTTCGGTTTTTTACAAATATTTTGTTGAGTCATACATGCACATATAAAAGATAACATAATTTTTAATATTGGTCATTCATACACTACCAAATAACAACAAAACTCATCATATTTGGACAACAACTTCTCATTTAATATGTAAAAATTATATTAGGCAAAAGTTAAATAATAAACATAAAATAATAGCTTAAAACAATATCAAAAATATTATAATAAAATAAAATAAATAGAAGAGATGGGAGATTAGTGAAGATGAAAAAGAATGAATATAAGAGATGAGATATTAGAGATAAATATGAGCGATAAAACGAAATTTAAAGAAGGAACATTTGCATAAAAATGAGAAGGTGAAAAAGAAAGAATATAAGAGAGTAGAGATTAGAGAAGAAGAGACAAGATGTAAGTGGTGAAGATGACACGATACTGCTAGGAGAAATTTAAGAAGACTGAAACTGAAACCATAAGTGTAAGGATGGGAAAATTATTCGTTATCATAAGGCTAATATAAAATAGGTTTAGGTTTGGAATAGATGTGAGTTAAGTAAAATTTAGGTTGTAACATAATGCAGTTTGATTCAGTTTGGTTCTATTTGTAAAATACAAACCGCAAACAAAACTGAACCATGCGGTTTTGTTAAAAGATGGCCTAAACTAATCCGAACGAAATGTGGTTTTTTGTGATTTTCTATTGGTTTGGTTTGGTTTTGAACACTCATAAGTTACATTGCTGTAAAGTTTAAAATATTTTCAAAATTTTGTTCAGGTAACCGGTTACCTTGATGAAGTAACCAGTTACTTCACTGAGTGTTTGCCAAAAATATTTAAAACAGGTTCTGTAAAAGTTGAGGTAACCGGTTACACTGAAGTAAACATTTCTAAAAACTTTAGCAAACATAGTATAACCAATGCCAATTATTTCTAACACTTGTTTATGCATATGTATGGAAAGGAATGTAATATCTGAGCACTAAAATATACTAAGGCATGAATTGGAAGCTTGTACCATAAATCATGAAGATTAACCATAGCCTTTGAAAGTGAAATCTTGATCCATATCCTTATTGATATTTTGATCATCCTTCTTTGATACAATGCATTTTGTCTTCATCAAAACATAGAGTATTTAAGAAGCTTGAGTTTACAATAACTCTCTTAGAATTATCTCTAATGACAATATGAATTGGATGATCCTTAGAAGTCTTCCATTATTTTGGTAGGTATTGATGTTATATGGTTTCTTCTTCAAGGCGTGTTTCTTTAGTTTTAGTTTGATCTTCCTCTTGTCCTTGATCTTGATCTTTATTTTAACCATTACCTTCCAGAGATGTTTTCTCAAGGATACATACACAATCAACAACTTCTACCTATAGATACAACGGGTTAGACTCTTTAAAAGGAACATGAGTTGATTCTTATATCATTAGGGTTCTTTTATTAAAAAATCTAAAGCTTTGCTAAAAATGTAATATCCTAGGAATATGCCTTCAACACTTCATCATCTTTTGTGTCAAATTTCTCAAATATATATTTTTATTGATAAGGAAAAATCATTTGAATATAAAGACATGTAAGTGACAAATATTTGGTTTCCTTCCATTATAGGACTCATAGGATGTCAACTTTAGAATTGGGGTTATCAAGACACGATTCCATGCATAACAAACAATACTTATTTTGTCAGTCCAAAAGTATTTAGGAAGGTTAGTCTCATTGAGCATCATCATTGCTAGCTCTTCTAGAGATCTATTTTTTCGTCTTTACTACCTCATTTTTTGGGGGAGTTTGTGGAGTGGAAAAGGTATTTAGAATTCCATCCTACTTATAAAACCTTTCAAAATCCTCATTCAGCAATTCTCCACTATGATTACTTTGAATTGATGCAATGCTTAATTATTTTTTTTGTTATTGATAACCCTATCAAGTTTTTGAAAGGCAACAAACATGTATATTTTCTGAAATAAGAATAATATCCATGTATAACGAGAGTAGTCATCTAAAACTACAAGGTAGTGGAGATTTTTTTGCCATTTTTTTGTATATTTTGGATGGGCCAAAAAGATTCATATGCAAAAGTTGTAAGGGCCGATATATAAGGAAAATATTTTTATATTTAAAGTAGGCTCGTACTTGTTTACTCTTTTTGAACACATCACATATTTACTTTCTCTAAACATAGTTTTGGCAAGGCAATCACTAAATCCTAGTGTACCAACTTGTTTAATTGGTCAGTGAAAATATGGGATATTCTTTACTACCACGAACACGATTCATTCTTGTTACTCAGAATATAAACATCATTTGAAGCAATTTTATTTAGATTCACAATGTAGGTGTTTCCACTTCTAGAGCTAGTAAAATTGGGTTGATCAAATTTTTATTTGGTAACTCTGCATCTAGAAGAATTAAAGGTTATATTGTTGTCTTGTCTCATATTTGACTAATGCTTATTAATTTATGCTTTAAACCTTCAACTAAAAGAGTCTCCCCAAACAGTGGATTGGGGAAGTTACAAATGGCACAAATACCAATGATTTTCCCTTAGTTGTTTTCACCATAAAAAACAAAGCCCCTTTTCCTGGAAGTGAAAAAAGAGAACACAGTTTTGTCTCTGATCATGTGCTTTGAATAGTTGATATCAAGATATAATTTAGCATTTGATACTATAAAGCAATCATGAACCAAAAATAAAGGTCTTTAGGTGCCCAAATTATTTTGAATCCTTTAATGTTAGTTTGACAAATATTCCCACTAGATTTTTCATGAGAATCATAATTGCAGTAATATGTAGTAGACATGTTTTCCATTTTGCGTTCATGATGCTTTTTATAAAAATATGAAGGAGAATAATCATCTATGCGTCCACCCAACTATATTTTCTCGCATCAACAAACTTCAGTAAAATGAATTATTTTTCAAGTCGAAAGATCTCAAAGGGATTAACTGACACTCTTCGACCAAACTTCATCAGCTAAATGATCCTTAACTTTAACATCACTCGAATCTTAATCATAAGAAGTATGGTAAGTCTTGATGAAATTTTAGGCTTCTTCCATATTCAAAGCATCAACCTTCATCACCAGGATAATTAAAACAGGAGAAATTGAAGCTCATACAACTTCATATGATGCAAGCGTAAAGTTTATTGTGTGATTGTTCCTCACGTCCTTATAAAAAAGAGCATCGAAGGAAGACTCATTAAAAAAAAGCTTCCATATCAATAGAACCATTAGAAAATCTCTCAGACTCTGAATCATCCGATACAAATATAATGACCAAAATCATTGATCTTTAACAAGGCGATGAGAATCTAAATTAGAGGACTCTGCTACCTTAACTAAAGGAGAAAAGTCACTACTCTCAGAACTGCTAGACAAGTTTATGGGATGGTCATTCATATTTCCCATGGTAAATTAAATATTGAAAGTGTGGAGCAAAGTGAATATTAAATGCGGAATAGAAAGCTTTGTTCTAGGGAAGAAAAATGCTCAAAGAAAACATTCATAAGAAGAGAATAAACCACTTTTGTAAATAGAAAATGACTCTCAATAATGGATAAAAGTTCTCCCAAAAGTCAAGAGTCCTTATATACAGAGGAGGGAAAACAATGGACCGAATCAAACTCAAGTGCATTCGAATGCCCTAGAGGAAAACACCATGCCCTAACCTTCTAACCTAAAGACATGTCTGAAAAAAACCAACAAAATGTTTCAATGATGGAAGATCATTGAATTCGCTTATTCTCCATTACTTTTGTAATTATTCTGTGACCTTCCCGTTTTCGCTATGATCAGACATAACCGCTAGAAGCTGGCCTCGACTTTTAAAGACTTCCCGACCAAAACATGTTTGACAAACCTTGGGGATAACTGTTATGTGTCGACCAAAGGTCTAGTATGAAGGATGCATAAGCTCGATAGAGATGGTCAAAAGAAATGTTTTAAAAACTAGACCAATTAGAATATCAGTGAAGGTACCGGGTCACCGGTCGAACCATGTGACTAAACTGAATTAAATTCAATAACCCAGTTAAATAAATTAATCTCTATAACAAAACTAATATTTATTAAATCAATCGAACCAGATAACTCAATTTCTAAAAAATATCACGACACATACAAAATCTAAAAACGTCATAGTTTCACGAGTTCATTCTTTAAATTCAAAATATATAAATAATCATCACACACAGTAAAATAGTAGAAAATACAATTCCAATAAATTTTAAATAAAGTCTAATTATAAATGAGGGAAAATTGTTCCAAATAATTTTTGAAACAAATTTAATTATATTTTAATTATATTTATATTTTTTAAAATTATCAAAAAGGTGTTGTTCTGTTAAAGAAAAAAACATGTATTTAAATTGTCGGTTTTCTAAAACTGATGGGGCCGATTTTTGGCCGGTTCTCATTCATTCAATAACATACCCGATCTAACAATCAAACACCTTTCTGATTTCTGGTTCGACCAGTCTGATTTTAAGCACTGGTCAAAAGTAGGGGTGGCAAAAACGGATTGGGTCTGCCTGCTGGATCAGCCCGTTTGACCTGCCATTTTTGGTGGGCTGATGTAGCGGCAAAAACTGCGAGTATAAGCCATTGAATTGACTTAACTCAAAAAATAACAAAAGAGTCGTCACTGCGCTTTTATTTTATCCAAAGGACTAGGAAAAAGAGTGAATAAAATCCTAAAAAAAATCAGAGATCTGGGACCGGGGGTTAGTTATGCAAAGAGAAGATGTTAGGCACCAAAAGCATCTATGATACTCCGCAGGAACCTTTTTGAAAATTTGTATATGTGTGCTAAAAAAGAGTATGTGTACAAAATGGATGGTGGAAAGAGAAAAGAAGTATTTTTTATAATTTTTGGTTTGATAGAACTTCTAATGAATTCTAGGCCTACATACCAACAATGTGCAATATTGAAATCAAAACCAAGTAGTTCGGCTAAAAAAGACCAAAATTGTGTGTTTGTTGATTTTAAGAAAAGGTTTATTAGAAAAGCAACAAAGGGCTCAATTTTTTTGAATGAGGTTAGGTGTTTTTTACTCTTAACAAAAGAAAAGTCAGAGTATTATTAAATGGATTGGAAGTTTATTAAGAAAAGAGAAGTTTGAAAATAAATGAACCTAAGTCCAAGTTTTTTATGAAAGTGGTTCGAGTTTTGAAAACAAGAATCCTTTGAAAAAGAGGAAAGATTTTGAAAATTAAAGAATGGGGAGGAGATGAAGAGGCTAACCTATGTACATAAAGTAAAAGGTAAGAGTAAAGAAAGATCTAATCGGGTGAAAAGACTAGTACTTGACTTCAAGAGCCAATACCATATCTCATCCTTTGGATTACCACATAAGCAACAAATATTCAGACAAAAAAACCAAGCTTCAGATAAGTCAATGCTTTTAGGTAAACTCTTTTGTCTTAAGAAAAACGGGCAGAGTAACGGCTGTGTTTTGAGGAAATTCATTCTTAATTGAGTATAACGGAATAATCTGCATACAAAGATAATAACCAGACAAGACAGAATAACACCAAAGGCACATAATTCTCCAAGTTGAGATAAGGGTCCTAATCCTAATTTCAAAGATCAAACTCCGAGCACAAGGATAGTAACCAAGTCCAATTAAAAGTTTTTTATGTTTAGGTTGAATTATTAAGTGTTTTGGAAAAAGGAAAAATAAAGCTCAAGTGAGAAAATTCAAAATAACAAGAAAATAAAATGCTCAAGTGAGCAAAGGAAAAATGACAAGAAAAATAAAATGCTCAAGTGAGCAAAGAAAAAATGACATAGAAAATAAATGCTCAAGTGAGCAAAGAAAAAAATGGCATGAAATATAAATGCTAAAAATAAAGTGCATAAACATAAAGAGCATAAAAGTAAATGTGGAAAGTAAAGAGTGGAAAATAAAAAGCAGTTAATAAAGGTTAGCAAGATGACCATCTTGAAAATTGTCAAGTATATCATCGAATTGTTAATTGTTAGTCGTCAGCAAGGTGACCATCTTGAAACTTACGCATGAAGACTTGCTAGAAGCTTGATAGAATCAACGCGACTACACGACAAGTTTCAATTGTTTTTTTCAAGTATATCACTGGTTTTGGAATTATCACATCACTTGATCAAAGATGCTTGAGAATTTCAAATGGACAAAGTTAGTGGAAACTTTCCAGAATCTTGATTAGAAATCAACGCGACCACACGACAAATGCCACAAGTGTTGAACCAAAATCAAAGCTCAAGTAATCTTTTGGGGCTTATGTTAGAACATTGAAGTTCATGCCACCAATTGATCACTTTTTCTGATTTGAGACAAAAAAAAAGATGATGAAGAATCAATTTAAAGCTATGTTAAGCAATCTCCAAGTGACTTATATAGAAGCCACCCTACAACGAGGTCGGTCAATGGTGATGTATGTGTTGAAAAAGAAAACGAGAAGAATGATATGTAGATCATCTTCTAATGTTTGTCAACACATGTAAAATAAAAAGAATGATAGATCAACTTGGATGATCTTTTCTAATTTCTTCCATCTTTAAGTTCAACCACTCATCTTGGTGGATTAAGGCACAAAATATATTGTTGACTCAAAGCACCAAGAATTAATTGTATAATTAATCCTTTGATAGATTTGAATCATCAATACATTTCTCCAACCTCATCAACACCCAAAGTCCATTGAGATTAAAGAGGAATTAGGTGTACAAGACTACAATCCAAGGCAATCATCAAAAGAATTGAGTAGAAGAAGAGTAAAGATCCAAAACAAGTCAAAAAACAAGTGAAAATCACAATTCTGCCTCTGTGCAATCCATTGCAGCAGGATGCAAATCGATTGCACACTGCATTTTTTTTAAAACGTGGCCCATGCAATCGGTTGCAGCAGAGTGCAAATCGATTGCACACTGTAAAAATCAGAAAAATCACATTTCTAAAGGCCAAATTCTTGCTCAAAAATTTTCACAAACACCTTGTGTTCCTTGATTCAAGTGAGCACGAAAATTCCAACTAATTCTTAAGGTTTTAACATCAATGAAACTAAAAACAAGTTTGCTCAATGAATCAAACAACAACAATTATCAAGAGATCACATAATCAAAGATGAAGATCAACACTCACCACTTGTAGATCTTGAGAAAAATTTGCAAGAGTAACACTTCAAATTGCTTCACTTCAACTTCAAAAATCAGAATCACAAGCCTAAATCTAAAGATTTGAAGAAGAAAAAGAGAGTTGATGGAGGTTTAGCTCAAAGAATTAGAGAATTCCAATGAAGAATTCACTAATCTTTATGAAGAAGAAAGAACTTTGAGTGAATTTGGAGAATTGGGGGAAAATGAGAGAATGAAGAGAAATTTTGACAAGGTGTATTTGGCTATCAAAAGGTTGAGATTTGAATGAGAGGAGGCCTCTATTTATAAGGTTTTGGTTTGGGAATGAGTGGTGGTTTGGAGTTTGGTTTGGAAATTAGAATTAGGCTTGGAAATTGATTTTGGAGCCAAAATTGAATCAATTTGTAATTAATTTCGAAATTAAAAGAAAATAAAAAAATAAATTGGAGCCCAAGCCCACAAACTTGAAAATTGCCCAATTTTTCAAAATTTTGCACAGTGCAATCGATTGCACTAAGTGTTTTTTTTGAGAATTTGCTGAAAATAGCAAGGGAGAAATCGATTGCTCCAATGTGCAAATCGATTGCACCCTATTTTTTTTGAAAAATTGGTTTTAAATCAAGTTTGGAAAAAACATCGAAAAATACTTACATTCGCCTGATGTCTTGGATTGATACCTACAAAATACAAATATACAAAGACATAAACAAATATTTTTTATTTATTTGAGTTAGAGGTTAGCAGATGAAATAAATGCAGATCAATCACGCATGCAGAACACAGTCAGGGTGCTTGGTGATTCCTTAAGAGCAAACTTAGGAGTAGGACAACCATTAGAGCCCAAACGTTGTTTGTGATCTTAACGCATTGTGATGATGAGGGATCTTAGGGACAAAAATTGGGGTACAATAGCTGGGCTGAGATGTTTGACTCGGTACCTTAAATTGGTCCGGTCCTCCCCGCCTAACTCTCTTAAAAAAGTGGGGCGGGGCGGATTTTGCCCGTGGGTTTTTTGTTTAATTTTTTAATTTTTTACTTCGAATTAAAACAAATTTAACTATAAAAATAAAACTCTTATCTTAGGATTATGTTTATTAAATTGTATTTTAAATTATTATACAGACAAATTGAATTATAAGCTCAACGTTTTTATTTTATAACTTTCTAATATATGTGTTGATTGAGAAATCTTTAAATAAAAGAACAATTGTATGAAATACAAAATTATTAAGTTTTCAATATATGAGCTCACATGTTTTCTTTAGAATTAGATCTTGATTTTAAGAAAGGAAGGATTTGATTAGTGTATACGTTTGACAAATTTAGGATTTAACTATTAAGGAATCAATCAATATAAGAGTCTACATGATGTAAACATTAAGAAAGTCAAGTGCTGATATTTTGTGCACTACTATTTTATACACTGCGATGTTTTTATGCAGTGTAATTTTTATCATTGTTTATCTTGTGTAAAATCTTAATATGATTCTTGAGTAGTTAGTTTTTAAATATGATTAGGATGATATGTATAGTCTAATTTTTATTTTGATAATTTTTTATTTATTGTGATTGAGCTTATTTCATTATTTTTTGGTTGTAATTAGTCTTTATTTATTTTATTTTTTGAACTCTTTGGACTAACACATGTTGAAGTTTTATTATGCATTGAAATTTTTTTGTTGATTTTGTGGTAATAATTAAAAAATTTGTAAATTATGTAGTAAATCAAATTGTAAAATAAAGAAAATAAATTGGCAGGGAGACCCGCAAACTCGTTAGTAAACGGGACGAACTTAACTTTTGAGCTCGAACGTCTAAGTTGGTCCGCCTTGTTCCCGTCCTGCTTTTGGACAGACTTAAATGGGGCGGGACTAAACAGAGTGGGCCGCGCGATTTACCACCCCAAATCAAATGTATATAGCCGACACATGTAAGATCCAATATACACTTTTAATATATACTTTTCACTATACTCGTCTTAAATTTTGTAACTGATTTCATCGTTAAAGTGTTGCAAATCCACCCCGGACATCGCGAATTTCACTATCTTTCGTCATTTTTAAAATTTTTTATCTTTTAATTTAAAACAAACTGACCGTAATATGGTGATAGGGTAAATTTTACACAGAAAATAAATGAAAAATGAAATTCATTTTAGTATATACTTTTCTGTTTCAGAAAGTAAATCATCAATTCCATATTCCTATTTGCCACGCTTTTTTCCTTCCTCAATTCGTGCCTTCGAAAATGAACAACCACTAGAAACTTCACATTCTTCAATGGACACAAACTCTTCCCAATACGACGACGTTTTCTTCGACGCCTCTCACCAATGCCCTTTCCACCATTGCTCCGGCACCACCCACCACACCATGCCTGAATCTCCCCCCTCCTCTTCCGGTCACTGCGACCCCGACCCACCCTCTTCACCTTCCTCCACCAAACTCCGTCTCCGTTTAATTCACCGTCGATTAGACGATAAAGAATCACCCAACACCGCTTCCGACACCGATTTGAGTAGCCCTGCAACAACTAAGAGTCAAAATCATTCATTATTGAAGGAAATGGAGAGTTTTTCTGAGGAAGGGAAGTTTCATTTGTCTCCTTCTCCGAGTGGTGTTATTGAAGAAGATAGAATTGAGGAATCGACGTTAACTACAGCTATACACGATGAACTGGTTGGTGATTCAGCTGACTCAGCGGGTGAACTCAACGATTTTTCTTCGAATTTACTTGATTATGCAACGGGGTTGGTGATTAGGTTAATCGTGTTTCAAATTAGGGTTTTCTTTATGTTGATGAATTTTCCGGTTTCATTCATGTTTCATACTTGGTTATTTTTTGTAGACCCTTTTGGAACAATGAGAAAAGGGAAATGTTTTTACTCGTTGATTTTGGGTAGGGTTTGGAGTTGGGTTTGTGACTTCATTGGTCCTTCAGCACTTGGATGGTTCAATGAGAATAAGACCTTTTGGAATGTTGCATTTCGTTGTGGATGGGGTTTTTTGTGGTCAATTTATGTTTGTTGCATTTTGTGTGGACTTTTCGTTTCGTCCCTTGTGTTTAGTGGGTTTTTGGTGAAGGGTTTGGTGGAAAAGCCGTTTCAGATGAAGCAAGTTTTGAATTTTGATTATACTAAACAGAGTCCTGTTGCGTTTATTCCTATAATATCATGTTCTGGTGTTGGTGGGGAGTATCATTCGGATGAGAATGGCATTGGTGTTGATAGGTGGGTGAATAAAAGGGTTATCCCTTCTAAACAGAAAGTGCAGCTCACTGTTTCATTGCTAGTGCCGGAGTCAGGATACAACACTAAACTTGGTGTATTTCAGGTACCTTACCTAGCTATATGATTCATTTCGTTTAGAAAGGGCCCTTAGTTTGATATGGTTATGCTTTCTTTTCCTTGTAATGATGATGTTTTACTAGCTCTACTTGTTCTATTAGTTTGAATGAGGAAGGTTATGATGTTTGTGATCACTAGTGTATGCTTTTAAAAAATAGTTTTGTATGGAAGCTTTGTAGGGTTGTGTAGTAACTTGGTGCTAGTTCCGGTTCACAATGTTATATTACTATTGCGTTCTAAAAAAGTAAATTGTGCACATGATTTTAGAATTTCACAAATTAGTTTATTTTGAAAGGAGGTCAAAGCATCTCGTTGCCATTTAGCAGAGACGATGATGATGTTGCGTTGGATATGTGGTAAGACTGTATATGATAAAATTAGAAATGATTATGTTAGAGAGAATTGAAGTAACACCTATAGTAGAAAAGATGATAGAAAATAGATTTAGGTGGTTTGGGCACGTAGAGAGAAGACCTGTAGATTAATGTGGTAAAGAGGGTAGATCAGATAGAGAAAAGTCAAACAACTAGAGGTAGAGAAAGACCTAGAAAAATTATATGAGAATTTATTGAGAAAGACCTCGGGATTAACAATTTGGATAGAAGCATGGTCCTGGATAGAACATTGTGGCGGAAATTGATCCATGTAGCCGACTTCACTTAGTGGGATAAGGCTCGGTTGTTGTTGTTGAATAGAATTCAATAGACAATAGCCTAATTCTTGGTTCCCTCATCAATGACGCATGCCAAATTGCTTTTCATGTAAAGTTGTGTTGGAGGAGACTGAGATGTTTGGTAAAGCATTTACCTGAAGTGTTTCTTTGGCAAGTCATTTCTGTGTATCTTCTTTATTTACGACAATTATGGTGTTGATCCTTTAAAATAACAGTTAGGTTTATTAGACAAAGAAGGGGGATGAAATGTACTTGTGGGCTCTGTTCATTAATCAAGGTTTCTTTGAGCATATAGGGTCATTTTGTAAAATCCTTCATAAGGAATTTTGATTCAATAATAATTGCAGTTCATTATTACCTGTTGCTTGCTTGCTTATGAGTTTTTCTTTGGCACTTTTACAGATCAGGGTAGACTTCTTATCTTCTAATGGTAAAATAATTACAAGTTCGAGGCAACCTTGCATGTTAAGATACAGAAGTGAGCCTATCCGCCTACTCACAACTTTCCTCAAGATTCTTCCACTACTTACCGGTTATATATCAGAGACCCAAACCCTGGATGCCAAGATGAATGATTTTGTTGAAGGGGATGTACCTACTTCATGCTTAAAAGTAACCCTTGAGCAGCGAGCAGAATATCTACCTGGTGCTGGCATTCCTCAAATATATGATTCATCTATATTAGTTGAATCGAAACTTCCTTTGATCAAGAGATTTTTATGGTATTGGAAGACTAGCTTATTTTTATGGATTGCAATGATGGTATTCGTGATGGAGTTCCTCTTTGTTCTTGTGTGCTGTTGGCCTATGATTATTCCAAGAACCAGGCAAAGGAGTGGTTCTGCTCTCCGTACTAGTAGCCAAAACAATCTTCAGGCACCGAGTTGAGTCCAGTTCTTTTCCTAGTTCTTTTAACAAGTAGATGAGTAGATACATGTTGTAATTTAAATTCTTTCATTCTTCATTATATTTTCTTCAAAATTTCTTCTCCAATCACATTGTACATGTTGAATTCCACACACTGTATAATACATATCCAGATGTAAATTTAAGTAATGAGCATGTGTATGTGTGATTTGTAGTCTGGTATTCAATAGGTTTTATGCCAAGAAAACGAATAATGAAATGGTTTAACAAGTTTCTCTGTACATGAAAAATTGAAATAAAATGTAAGTTATTTCTCTAATGTTTCAATAAGCGCTGATGTCTGTACTGAATGTCATTGTTCAACTTTGAGTCTATAGGTTAGAGAAATTGAGTTACAAACCACTTTTTAATGAGCTTCCTGTGTTTTCAAGTTCAATAGTTAGTGGAAATTCTAAAGGATGATAATATAAGTATTTTGTTTTTTTGCCATCATATCCTGGATTATCCTTTTGCAAAAGACCATGACCTGATAAGACACTCATTTTGGATCTTCTGCATTAGTGTTTGCACTGCCATTCTCATTGGAGTTGGAGTTGCACTAGAATGAAATGCGTAGGAAGTGTGCTTGATGTTGAGAGTTACATGTCCTTATCAATTTTAGGAAATAAATGTAATTGATAGGCATAGAAACTATGCCAATATTAAACTTGAAATTTGACAACTCAGGTGAGAAAGAACCTTCAAAAACAACATCAATAATAGCAAGAACAAAAGCAAAACAGTCCAACGAATGGAGAAAAAAATAATCAAAGCTAATTCACCAAAAATGAAAACAAGCTAGAGTTGTCATTAGGATCGGATTGAAAAGAACCATCCTCTCTACCAAGTTCAGATACTTATGATTTCACAAAATAAGCCATTAGATATAACACTAATTAAACTTTCTAAGTTGTCTCAAGCTGAGACTTAGCATCCACCCGAAGACCAAGATATTTGAGAGGCAAAGTTTCCTGTTAACGATGAAGAAAGACTCCGGCTAAATCTAATGAACTTTAGGTTAGTTCACTTAGTTGAATCATGTTTAAAGTTTGGTTTTTGATTTATCAAACACCAACTAAATTAATCATTGATGCCTGTATCACTTGACATTTTCCTTCATTGAAAAGCTAGGAAATATTTCATTAACTTATTCCCAAAATCTTTTTATGCAGCTCATGTGACACAATATAGGCATGGAGAAACTTTCTCCATCCCTCAACATGAGTTGGGATGCACACACATATGTATGAAAGAAAAATTGTAATAGTCTAAAATTTTGTTAAATACGATAATTAATATTCAATCATTTGATGTCATGTCATTTATTTATCATTCATATTTAATCATTTTAAAGTGAATTTTCATTTTAAATTAATTTTACCTTCAAATATTTATATGCAACAAAACTTCAGATTCCAAAAGAAATTACCAAAGCAAAATACTAACTGTGATAAAGATGTAAGTGAACCATATCTGTACATATAGTAAAAGTAAAATGCCACAATCAATCCATTAATACGAAGATAAACTTGGCAAAGCCCAATACAAAGATAGTACTATAATATTACACTGTTACTTAATGTTGATCTTCAAAATTAAAATCTGAATAATTCTTTGCCTCTTTACATTAAATGACACTTTAAACCATTTCTTTATATAGTAACATTTTGATCTCCCTTAAATTTCAAGATCCATATATTTAAGATAAAAGATAAGACATAACATGTGTCATTTATAAGGTGAAACCAAACATGTTATAAATGATCGAAACCCATAACTATGGCTTTGCTCCTTTCAGAAAAGATCCACTTTTGGTGATTTCACGAACTGGTTTATCAGTGTACCTAATGACATTATAAACCCATGCGCCACACACTGCCCCTAGAATCGGAGAAACCATGTATATCCATATTCCTCTATATTCGTTGTGTACAAAAGCCGGCCCTATGCTTCTTGCAGGATTCATCGATGCTCCCGTGATTGGCCTGTCATATATAATTAATTCATATACATATTCAGTATAAAAATATTTTATACGATCAATCAATTAATATTCAAATCATAAAAAATATTTTATTTAATAACAATCATTTCAAAAATTGCATATATGATTATTTTTTATTAACTAACAGAGACAAATTAATACCCGGCAAACATCACATTCAAAAGTACAGTAGATCCAACGGCAATCCCAGCCAATTCACCAATCTGCAAATTTGACAATAAAACAAATATATAAATAGCATGATCTAAGCATTATAAATATTCAAATATGGTCTTTTTTGTTTCGTAACAAGCTTTGTCTTTTCATGTGTAAACTAGTAGTGGCATTTTTCCAATGGATTCAAAAGTTACAACTATATTTTAGACAACTAGTCAATTTAATTGTCACTTTTTATATTAGAGTTTGAAAAGGTGACTAGCCAACCTCTATTTTGCTAAACACGTGTAGAATCAAAATTCAAAAAATATTTCATACAATCAAAGAAGGAAAACAGAAGTTTAGGATTGTTAAGACGTTACCGCTCTATTATCGGTGGCAACTCCAGATATGATAAACATAAGATAAAATGTGATTATGAATTCCATCACAAAAGCTTGCAGATTTGATCCAGCTGCAAGTGTTCCTACAAACTGATCATGTTTGCCACTAAATAATAATCTCAGAGTTCCACTTGCAAGTGTAGAACCAAAGACTTGAGCTGCAATATAAGCTGGTACCTACACAAAGAATAATTGTCAAGGTTTTAAATAACAGTCACAAATGAAGCATGTGTTTGGTATCACGTTTCCATTAAAAAATCACGGTGCAGTTCATTTCCACCGTGGAAATGAAAAGCTACAAAAGGTAGCTTCATTTAAACGTGATTTTTTTTACCGTGATAACAAACAGAGGCGAAGTTGAAGTCTTTGGTATTGCAACTAATAGGACTCTGGTGCATGGTCGGTCGCATACCTTTATTTAAAGATAAAAATTATCTTTCAATCTATTATTTTTCTAGCGACATGGGTGTGAACATACAAGTTTGGATTTTAATAATTTTTTCAATGAAATGGTGTGTTCACAATGTAAAATAAATTGGAAAAATCTTTGATATTATAAAATATTGTGAAAAGGTCAAAGTATGATGAACTAATTTCCTACCATGTTCTTGAAAAAAAATTCATGTCTAGTTGAAAAAAATGATGAGTTTGGTATACCTGTTTCAATGGAAACCTTCTGGTGGTAGCAAAAGCAATAGTTACGGCCGGATTGAAATGAGCACCGGAGATATGACCAAGAGAGTAAACAAGGACCATGACAGCAAGTCCCCAAACAATTGAAATACCAGGAAGTGTGACAACATTGTCATTGTTCTTGTTCACCGCCACAGAAGCACAACCAGCAAATATTAAGAAATATGTTCCTACCACTTCAGCTACCAACTAAAAAAACATGAATCCATTTAATAAACTAAAAGAACAGAACATGATTTGATTGTGTTTCACTGTTTTGTAGACAATAATAAAAAAGAAAAGACGAAACCTTTTGTATGAGAGAAGCAGTGGCATGAGCGTTTGAATCTTGAGTTTTGTTTGAGTCATCCTTGTTTACGTTTACAACAATTTCGTTGGTTTCATTGCATCCTGAATTGTCACCCATCACTTATATAAAGGAATAAGAAAACTGATGATCAATGAACAAGATGAGGACGAAGATGGAAGGTCGTTGTTATTGACAAAACAAAAGTTAAATTTGATTTTTACAAGATTGTGGGAAAGTATATTGTTTTAGCTTATGTGATCTCTTCTTCAATATATTATGACCTATTTTATAATATTTCCTACGTTAACGGTGGTGTACGATTCGTGACAATTATTGCTTATTAAAATATGTGTTTTTAAAATTTTAATCTTCTGATTTTCGGGAGAATGGGTTTGGATAATCTCAAAATTATATTTACTATAAATAAGGTCTAATTCTTTATTATCTTTTATGATAAAATTCGAATTCTTTACAAATATTTCTATATTTGTTCATATTCAATATAAAAGTATCACATCTCATATATTAACATGATACTGTTTGGAATATAAAAGCGATAATATGGAAGTGGTCATTCATATAGGATTTTTTTTATCCTAATAGTAGTTATTATGAGTTTTATAAAAATTCTATTTTTACATGTCATAGAATTTAATAGGTCAGTAATTTCTTTGTTTTTTGGTTTACTTATTTTTGATCTTTTTTATATTCAGATCGGAGAATCTTCAATTCTCTGTTTTAACAATTTCTTTTTTATAAAAGATACTCGTATAATCAAAATTGTATATAGTAAATTTAATATATAAACAAACGCACTCGAAAACAGTACGGATTATCAAACTTTAAATATGGGATGAAAACACATGTTTATAAGCGATAAATATGTCTAAAACTATGGAATCCATCAAATAGAAAAAAGTATTGAATATTATTTTGATAAAAGATAATTGTGACAATCAATTTTAAAAGTGTTTAAATAAATAAAAAAACCCGGGCTTAAAGAAATCCTAATGAGCTTTTAATCCAAAACATAAATAAAATACAAAATTATATAAAATATTAAAAGTATTCCGACGTGCGACTTCTTTGATACACACAACCAACATTTCTACGTCAGTCTCTTCCACCTTTGAATAACTCGACTATGAGTTCTCGTCTTGATAAAGAGTCTCATTTTCTTGATATTCATTAATGTCAACAACATTGAAAGTATGGACTATATTCATAGAATCCAGGAGATCCACCACATAAACATTACCACTGATCTTTCGGGTTACTTTGTACGGACCATACTTAGTGTGGTTGTAGTTTAAAGTAAGTATCAACTAGGGACCTCTCCTTACGCAAAACACAATCACATCGTCTTCCACATTGAAAATTTTAACTCTCGTGCGTTTATCAATAGCTGCCTTATTCTCTAGTCCAATAACCTCTAACTTAGTCTTGACAACTTCTTTAACAACTACCATATTCTCAAGCATATTCTCAATAACCATACTAACTCCAGACGCCTCAAACAACTTAACCAAATCAATAACATGTTTAAGAACAATAGTATAAACCAGGGAGATGAGTTATTTCCTTGGAGCTGAGTGCACAATGATGTTGTAAGCAAATTTGACCAGAGACAAAACTAAATCCCACTATTTTGGCTTGTCCTCGCAAACACTCAGAATCATACTTGCCAAAATTCGGTTGGTTACCTCAGTTTGTCCATCTGTTTAAGGATGATATAAGAACTCCAGTTCAACACGATTCCAAAAAATCTCCAGAGAGTAATTTAGAAATGATTGAGAAATTTGACATCCCTTTCTGAAGTAATTGACGCAGGAACCTTGTGAAGAAACACAACCTCCCTGAAAAAAAGAGTTTGTCTATGTTAGACGCATCAAAGTTCTTCTTACAAGCAATAAAGTGTGTCATCTTGTAGAATCTGTCTACTACAATGAAGATATAATCTACACCTCATTGTGTATAAGGCAAGTCCAACACAAAATCCATAGCTAAATCTTGTCAAATATCATCAGGAATAGGTAAAGGCATATAAAGACCAGTATTTTGAGACTTACCTTTAGAAATCTGACAAGTATAATAACTCCTTATTATATCACCAATGTCCCTCCTCAAGTATGGCCAATAATATTTCTCCTCCAGGTTAGCAATGGTCTTGTCTATACCCAGATGACCGTTAAGACCACAACCATGCAGATCTCATATTAACTTCCCTCTTAAGGACATGTAAGAAATGCGTAATCGACCCCTTTAAAAAGATATCCAACTTGAATATGAAAATCTGCACAAGGTTGCTTTCCACTGTATTTGGTCCATAAATCCTTGAATTCAACATCACTTTCATACAACTCTTTCAGGAAGTTAAAGTATACCATTTCATGCAATAAGGTCATTAGTAAGGAAGTCCCCCAACTCAATGCATCAGCTACCTTATTAAGAGCCCCTGATTTATGTTGAATGATAAAAGGAAATTTATGCAGAAAACTCACCCAACAAGCATACATCTTGTTTATTATGTTCTAGATGTGAAGAAACTTCAAAGCTTGATGGTCAATGAACATAATGAACTCCTTCTAAACCAAATAATGTTTCCACTGACGCGTAGCTCTAAAAACTGCATACAATTCTTGATCAAAAGTACTCTATTTTTGGCGAGCATCACTTACTTTCTCGCTAAAAAGGCCACTAGTTTCTTCTCTTGAGACAACATAACTCATATTCCACTCCACTAGCATCACATTCAATCTGGAACACTTTGTAAAAATTAGGAATTTTAATACATGGGTGGTACATAACTTCTTCTTAATAAATGTGAAATTCTAATCTTGCTCAAACCTCCAATTGGACTTCCCTTTCTTCAAACATTCAGTAATTTGTATAGTGATAGTACTGAAGTCCTTGACAAACCTCCTATAGAAGGTATTCTGACCATGAAATCTAGAAACTGGAGTCGTTGAGGCAATCTATAATTTCTCTCACAACCGCAGAAGCTGAATATATCTCTGCAGCAAGTTGTAGTACTCAAATTCTCTGGATGAAAAGGTAGTTAGAGGATTATCAATTATATGAGAGTAATATTCCTATCTTTTGTGATGATACTTGTAACACCCCCAAATTCTAGATTAATTACTTAATTAATTAATTTAGCATAAATATATGAGTCTTTGTGAAGTGTTTGGTATATATATATATATGATATTTTGGTGCTTTGTGTAAGTCCTTATGATGGTATATGACGTGTATTTGTGATGCATCTGTGATGCAATATCGATGACTTGATGAATAAGATGTTTAAGATGATGAATTATATGGTGTAGAATGAGATAATGAGAAGGTTTAGAATTTAAATAATTAGTTTGAAATTATTTAGATTTAATAGTGATTAATTAGAATTATTTGGATTTAAATAAGTAAAATAATATATGATGTAGAGGAAGTAAGGGCAAGATGGTAAATTGGAAGTTATAAGTGAGGACAAGATAAGGTATTTGGATATTAGGGGTGCAAGGGTTAAACTAGGGGAAAGAGTTAGTATCTCATTCTGTGTGATCATAAGAATTGGGAGAAAATTGACGTTGTGGAGAAAAGAGACTAGGGCACCGGAATATCAAGAAATTTTGGTAGAATGCAAAGAGGAATCAGATTCAACTACAAATTAAGGTAAGAGGAGTTTTATCATTGTTATTATGTTTGATTTAAGGTTTGGATTTGGTAGAATTTCCTTAGGTTTTGGTGAATGATGAATTGGGGATATTGGATGAGGAATTGATGAATTCGAGATGAATAATGATGTCCAAATAATGTATGATTGATGTAGTAATATAGGATGTTAATAGATGATGAATACCTGTGATTAGATGATGTTTTACGACCTATAGTATAGTAAAATTGCAAAAATATTCAGCACAAAACATCATGAGTCGACCTGAGTATAGGGGATCAACTTGAGCACAAAAGGGGGGGGGGGGGTTGACCTGAGCACACTCGAGGCATACATAATTCCTGAAATTCTACTGATGCGTCGACCTGAAGGTGTCATGAGTCGACTCATACAAGTTCAAGATTCAGTATGCGTCGACCTAAGGATCGACCTGAGCAGTCCCGACTGACATCCAATTTTTGACAAATTTTTCTAAAGGTCATAGCTTGAGTTTTTGGGCTCCGTTTGATGTGTCGTTCAAAGTGTTGGATAACTAACACAATGAAATATATTTATATGGAGTACAATGAAGAATAAGAAGGATAATTCTAGTACCTAAGTTAGGATAGAATTAGTTTCCCCGCATTGAATCGCTATGATGTTTTATGATAACGAAGTATGATGATGATATGATGATTTGATGATAATGCTTGGTTTATAATGATGATTATGTGATGTGTTGATTTATATGATGATGCTATAATATTGTTTTGATTCCTTTGATGATATGATGATGCTTGCGATGATTCATAAATGATGATACATGTTGACTAGTCGTTGTCGTATTATTTATGTTATTGTGTATCATTGCATTTATGGTATAATAGGACTTCGGTCTAGTGATGGTGATTATAAATTCGGTCCAGTGATGATGGTATGATAATTTTCTAGTGAAGGTAACAATCCCATAGTGTGGATTGGGTGCAATAGTGAAGTGATCTGGTTCCAAGTGAGAATCTTTCTTATTGGTGGGGATATTTGAAGATTGAAGATGACTGAGTCATCAGTGACACTTTGGTACCACATACATGAGTCTATAATGATGTATTACATTCTATGTGAAATTTCATTTGATGTGTTTTTTTTAATGAATGATGATATTTTGTATACGATGATATATGTGTTCGTATCTTGATGAATTGGTGAAGGTGTGAGTGTAACACGAAGAAGTGAAGAAATGTGATACCTTACTTATGTGCATATTTTTCTATGTCTATTCCTTATGTATTATATAATAATTATGATATACACACCTTCTTTTTTTTTGAATGTTGCCTCCACGTAGGTAACACGCAGGTGATCAAGAGTAGTCCGCAGGAGCTTAGAGGATAGCTTCAGGATACGTTTTATCTTCTTTCAGTTGAATAAGGGAGTCTTGCTATGATATGTAACATCGAGGTTGAGAACTTTTGTTGAGAATTATATGTCTCTGTTTACTTTGATGTTTTCTAAATTTCCTTGTTATGGTATTGATATTCGAATTAGATCATGATGTTTATTCAGATTAAGGATGTTTTAAGATTTATGATTTCCTCTACAATAATTTGGAGATGCTAAATGCATATTATCTGGTGTATAGTTGCTGTAATCCGTGTTACGGAGCATGATATATTATTATAATTTTTTTTGAAGATGTGACACCCTTGTTGGTGATTGATAGGATGTTATTTCTATCAAACTATAAACTAGGGTTTGTAATAGGAAAGTGGAAGAACAATAATAAAAAGCTAAGAGAAATTAAAATAAAGATAACATTTTCATTCATTTGATACAAATACAAATAAATCCCAATAACCATAATAATAATATAAGTTCTACTATTACACCATATCAATGACACTATCAATAATTAATAATATATAAATTCTATACCATCCTCCTATCATTGCCGCCCGATTCACATTAAAACTTGTCCTCAAGGTTCAAAAATTACTCACAGATTCCATTATTTGAAATCATAATAACCACATAATGTAGACATACCAAATTGTTGGCACATTTGAGCACAAGAAATTAGAAATTGATGATAATTAAATTCTTCCCTTGAACCACCAATAAATTCTAATAAAAGAATTATACTGCTTAACTCCCACATGTTATTGAAGACATTCTTAATATTGTTATGTTCCTTTCACCTTTTTTTTTCTTAGCATTTTGTACGACACAAAATTTGCTAATGTGAGAAAAGAAATTGTTCCAGGCATAATTTATGGATACAGTGGCATAAAGTTGGAGTTGCACATAAAATTGGAGGATTGTTTGGCCATGTGATTGGTGACGATGCTCTGTCCCACATGCTTGCAGGTGTGACACTTTCTCAATGTACATAAACTCAACCAACCTTTTAAGAGAATCCACATCGGTTGGTTTTGAAAAGGGGCCTCACACTAACCAATACAATTTGTCAGAGTGGTATGGATAATTGATCATTAAATGGATGATATAGTAAAACCACAGTAGTATAAGAATACCACTGTGTCTTAACTTTTTGTTTTCATTTTTTCAAATTTTTGGATGAATATATGGATATTTAGAAAATATGATTGAATGGTTTAATTTATTAAAAAAATGTGAAATAATATAAAAAATTAAGCGGGGTCCATTTAGGACACAAAAATTAATATCATGGATGTGGATGCTCTAAGAGCCTTATCATTTGTACCCTCACGTGACTTTTCATATAAGAACTTCCCATCATACTTGGGACGAGGAGAAGTTTGATTCCAACCAATAGCAAAAGTTTGGTAAAATATAGAAGGACCAAAATCCAAGTAGAATTTTAAGATTTCTGCAGTAGTTGATGTAGGATGGGAAGTGACATATGAGTTAGGAGCAGTAAGCATAGCAACAATCAGTCCTCCAATGCTAATCTCCACAGCCACACTATTTCACACAGTGCAACGTTTCTGGCTAACCGACACTCGTCCAACTTTAGTGTGTCCTCTGCAGAGGTATATGAGCTATATGGAAGAGACATGCCCATATCCGAAGGTCCAGTATTTCCAACAGCTTGCACAACAAAAATACCAACTTTTATATATGACAATGATAACATGTCTATCGGATTGAAGAAAGTTGCAATATCGGGAGGACGCCTATTGGGAGTGATTGGCAAATATTTTGTATCAATGCTATCTTGAGCTACCTGATCAATAACTGCAACATCATTTGCAACAAATCCTCTAAATCCCTTGTATAGTTCCTTGTAAACAACAATGTGTGAACGAGGAGCCATCACACTAGTATTTCCAAAATGATAGCCACTAACAGTCGTTCGAATTCCATGGTCTCTAGTTGTAATAGAAGCTGCGTTTGTGCCATGGAAATCTGTTAGGAAGAAAACTATAAACCCAAAATCAGGCTTAACACCAAGAGCCTTCATATCCTTATAAACACTTAAATACTCATCATAGTTTCCCAACACATCATACATCTTAATCAAAGCAGCAAATGAAAGTGTTATAACTCTAAATAGAATAACAACGATGTCTCTTCGGCATAGATGGGCTAAAGGAATTAATGTTTCTGCCTTCTCCCTCTTCAACGCCCCCTCTTTCATAACATCAGCATAAGTCATCACAGACGGATCAAGCGTCTTCTCACCCGCCGCAAATGCATCATATCTATCTGGAGAAATAAGTTGATTCAACCTATGTTTCAGGTACTCGTCCTTCCTATTAATAATCCTTTGCGGCTTACAAAATCCAATACCTTCATCAATACCGTAGTTGTCGGTGTCGGCGGATGCCGTGTCGATGAAGTGAGATTTAGGCCTAGTGATTGAAGTTATTCTATGAGGAGCTTCATTACCAACATGTTCAAGAATTTATTCGTCTATGATAGAGGAAATTGAAGTGTTGTATGAATATTTATCGCTTTCACCGTAGAGATCTGTGTCGAAGTTGACAGAAGTGAAAGAAGAAGAACAAAAGTTCTGATGAAAGTAGAAGAACAGAAGTTCTGATGAAAGTAGAAGAACAGAAGTTCTGATGTCCATTAGAAGACTCTAATCTAAGCGAAGTTCTAAAAGCATTAGAAGATTCTGATTGAAGAGAAGTTCTAATGTCAGAAGAATACTCTGAACTAAACATACATAATCTGACATGTTAGAAGATGTTAAAAGATTCACGCTTTAAACGAAGTTCTGATAAACTTATAAATAGAACCAGATCGCTCTACAAAATCTGATATCCATGTTCTGACTGAAATGCTCTGAAGCGTTGCCATTCATTAAATGAAGATTTGAAGCAATGGTTAACTTCCAACAGGATCTCACTTTTATGGAAAGAAAAATAACCTCAAATTATCATCATTCCATATACAGCTTAAGATGTCTCCAATAGATACTTTCCATGAACATCTATATAAGGATTCATCTACAAAGAGAATGATATACAACATACAAATATCAACACACGCAGAATCAAAAGAAAATTCAAAATCATTCATTAGCTCATAAGCGCTGAAATATTTTTGTGTAAAAATCACAGTTGTGATATAGCTTTCTAGAAGCATCATTAAACACAATTTTTGTAATTGTCTGTGAATTGTAATTCCTTGAGAAACCAAGTTGTGGTGTTCTTGAGAAGACTAAAATAGTTGTTTTAGTGAATTGTAATTCCTCGAGAAACCAAGCCGTGGTGTTCTTGAGAAGACTAAGTGGTCTTAGTGGTTTGTAATCAAGTTTTGATTAGTGGATTAAGACCTCGTTGAGAGAGGAAAATCACCTTGACGGGTGGACTAGAGTAGTTTGAGTTCAAACGAACCAGGATAAAAATAATCGTGTCTATTTTAATTTGATTTCAAAACCCCAATTCAAACCCCCCTTTCTTGTGTTTTTCATCCTTCAATTGGTATTAGAGCGCCTGGTTTTGGGTGCTAACACTTAACTGTGTCAGAAAAAAGATCCAGCTTGAAAAACACTATGGCAGAAAAGGTTCGGAACAACTATGACAACTATGATGACAAAGACAGAGTCAGAGGCAGACCTCCAATGTTTGATGGAGAAAACTTTGATTACTGGAAGGATAGAATTGAAATTTTCTTTTTGGATCATGATGGTGACCTCTGGGACATGGTAACATATGACTATACTCATTCTGTTGATGCAAGTGGTCAAAATATTGAAAGGAAGAAAATGTCAGATCAGTAGAAGAAGGAATTCAAAAATCACCACAAGGCCAGAACCATACTTCTAAGTGCTATCCCATACACAGAGTATGAGAAGATCACAAACAAAGACTCAGCTAAGAACATATTTGATTCCTTAAGAATGACGCATGAAGGCAACACGCAGGTCAAAGAAAAAAATCTCTTGCCCTCATTCAAAAGTACAAAGCATTCATAATGGAAGAAGATGAAACGATTGAAGCAATGTTCTCAAGGTTTCAAATTCTGGTAGCTGGCTTAAAGGTTTTGGATAAAGGATACTCTGTTGCTGACCATGTAAAGAAAGTCATCACAAGTTTTCCCAAGAAATGGAGACCTATGGTGACAACACTCAAGCTTGCAAAGGATCTCAACAATATCTCTCTGGAAGAACTCATCATCTCTTTAAGAAGTCACGAGATTGAATTAGAAGAAGATGAGCCCCAGAAGAAAGGTAAGACTATTGCTCTTAAATCTAACAAAAAATATGATTCTAAAGCTTTTCAGGCAGAAGAAGAAAACTTTGGAGGATCCTCGTCAGAAGATGATGAGCTATCTTTGCTCTTCAGAAGAGTCCAACAACTCTAGAAGTATAGACAGAGGGAGTTCAAAAATTCTAGAAGATCTAGCAACTCCTCTGATCCATCCTCTGAACACAGAAAGTCCAGAAGCAAAGATGTTGTCTGCTACGAATGAAAGGACCTGGTCACTATAAAAATGATTGTCCCAAACTTCTGAAAGAAAAGCCAAAGAAGAGGTTTGACAAAGAAAAGAAGAAAAGTCTTATGGAAACATGGGATGACTCTGAAGCTTCGTTAGACTCAGAAGATGAAAGATCAAACTTAACGTTAATGGCCAACATAGCTGACAGCTCAGTCTCCTCTGACTTTGAATCCGACACTGAAGAGGTATTTCCAAATTTTGCTGTTAATTTTTCTAGAGTTGAATTAGAAGAAAGCTTATCAGAAATACTTGAAAACTATCAAAAGCTTAAAATCAAATACAAGAATTTGAAACAGAATCATGTATCTGATTTAGAAGAAACTAAGAAACTTGAAATAGAAAGTTCTGAGCTTAAGAAAATTATTTCAGAACTAAAAATTGAAAACTATTTTTAAAGAAAATCTTCAAAAAGCTCAAGTAAAACCTGTTTCAGAAGTTCTGAGTAACATTGATAATATTTTGAAAGAATATAATATTGGTTTTCAAGAATTTCTTGCTAAGAGATTAGACAGAAGAAAAATGGCTTCAATGATTTATAAAGTAAATAGAAACAGAAGAAAAGGCTTAGAGTATGTGCCTTCTAAAGATGATAAACCATATTCTGGAGTAGATGATATGGTCATTAAATACACACATCTAAAATCACACTTCACCTATGGTCACCCACATGACATAAAATATACTAGTGAATCATATTATTCTAAATCTTATGATAAACCTAAGTTCAAACAGAACTTTGAAAAATCTAACAAAAAAGGACCCAAAAAGATATGGGTACCTAAGGATAAAATAGTATATGTTACAGATGTCTTTGACAACAAAGTTGAAACACCAGTCATGGTACCTGGACTCTGGATGCTCTCGACACATGACGGGAAGAAAGCATATGTTCCAAAGTATGGAACTTAAAGCTGAAGGTTACGTAGGTTTCAGAGGCAACCAGAAGGGTAAAATCATTGGCTCTGGAACTATTGGTAATAGGTCTTTACCCTCTATTATAAATTTTCTTTTAGTAGATGGATTAATGCATAATCTGTTATCCATAAGTCAATTAAGTGATAATAGTTATGATATTATCTTTAATCATAAGTCTTGTAAAGCTGTTAGTCAGAAAGATGGAACAATCCTCTTTAATGGAAAAAGGAAAAAACAACATTTATAAAATCAAAATTTCTGAACTTAAAGTCAGAATGTTAAATGTCTTATGCCAGTGGACAATGAGCAATGGGCCTGGCACAGACGATTGTGGCATGTTAGTATGAGAAGAATATCTCAAATTAACAAACTCAATGTAGTTAGAGGACTTCCTAATTAGAAATTCAGCTCAGATGCTCTGTATGAAGCTTGTCAAAAAGGAAAATTTTCAAAAAGTATGGGTTGGTGATCGTAGATGACTATAGCAGATGGACATGGGTAAAATTCTTAAGACACAAGGATGAGTCAAATTCTGTGTTTGCTAACTTCTGTAATGTAGTCCAAATGAAAAAAAGTTTAGAATAGTAAAATTCAGAAGTGATCATCGTGGTGAATTTGAAAACAAAGACTTTGATAATTTCTTTTAAAAAAATGGTATTTCTCATGATTTTTCGTGTCCCAGAACTCCACAACAAAATGGAGTTGTAGAACGTAAAAACAGAACTTTACAAGAAATGGCCAGAACCATGATCAATGAGACTAATATTGCTAAACATTTTTGGGCAGAAGTAGTGAACACAGCGTGTTACATCCAGAATAAAATCTCTATAAGACCTATTCTAGAAAAGACTCCTTATGAATTATGGAAGAATAGAAAGCCCAACATTTCTTATTTCCATCCTTTTGGACGTACATGTTATATTCTAAATACCAAAGGTTATCTTAATAAATTTGATTCTAAGGCACAAAAGTGTTTAATGTTAGGATATTCTGAACGCTCAAAAGGCTACAGAGTATATAACACTGAAACACGTATTGTAGAAGAATCCATTAATGTTAGATTTGATGATAAGCTTGGCCCTCAAAAGTCAAAGCAAAAAGACTCTCTTGCAGGAATAGAAATTAAATTTACAGGATCAGAAGATGGTCCTTACAGAAGTGCTGAAGCATTAACCAAAGGCATAACTTCTGAAGAACTCATCCAGAGAAAGTCATCTAGAAGCAGCTTAGCTCATCCTGAAGAAATGATTTTGGGAAAGACATATGATCTAATCAGAACCAGATCTAAATTCAGAAACTCTGAAGAATCTCTCATGGGTCTTGTATCCTTGATTGAACCAACTTCTATAGATGAAGCTCTTCAAGATAATAATTGGATCAATGCAATGCAAGAAGAACTAAATCAATTCACCAAAAATGACGTATGGGATCTTGTGCCCAAACTAAAAGGTTTCAACATTATGGGAAGCAAGTGGGTCTTCAGAAATAAGCTGAGTGAACAAGGAGAAGTAGTCAGAAACAAAGCTCGGTTGGTAGCACAAGGTTATAGTCAGCAAGAAGGAATAGACTATACAGAAACCTTTGCTCCATTCGCCAGGTTAGAATCTATCAGACTTTTAATTTTATATGCTGTTAATCACAATATCACACTATATCAGATGGATGTAAAAAGTGCATTCTTAAATGGTTACATTGATGAAGAAGTTTATGCTCATCAACCCCCTGGTTTTGAAAACTCAAAACATCCAGAATTTGTTTACAAACTCAAAAAATCTTTGTATGGTCTTAAACAAGCTCCCAGAGCTTGGTATGAAAGAGTAAGTAATTGTTTATTAGAAAAGGATATTACCAGAGGGAAAGTGGACACAACTTTATTCTGTAAGACATTTAAAAATGATATTCTGATATGTCAAGTTTATGTTGATGACATGATTTTTGGTTCTACTAAATCCTCCCTTGGGAAAAAGTTTGCTAAGTCTATGCAGACATAGTTTGAAATGAGTCTCATGGGAGAACTCAAATTCTTTATAGGAATTCAAATTCATCAGACCTCAGAAGCAACTTACATACATCAGAGTAAGTATGTTAAAGAGCTTCTGAAGAAATTTGACATGTCAGATAGCACACCCTCTAAAACCCCTATGCACCCCACATGTATTTTGGAGAAGGAAAATGTAAGCAAGAAAGTAAATCAAAAGATCTACAAAGGTATGATTGGATCTCTCTCATATTTTACTGCCTCTAGACCTAATATTTTATATAGTGTATGTCTATATGTTAGATTCCAATCAAATCCTAGAGAAACTCACTTAACTGATGTTAAGCGAATTCTCAAGTATCTGAAAGGTACTACTAATCTTGGTCTATGTTGTAGAAAATCAAGAGAATACAAACTTGTAGGATACTGTGATGCTGACTTTGCTGGAGACAGAATAGAAATGAAAAGCACTTCTGCTGGAAGCTGCCAGTTTCTGGGAGAAAATCTGATAGCGTGGTCCAGCAAAAGACAATCCACTATTGCACTATCAACTGCAGAAGCAAAATATATAGCAGAAAATGGATGTAGTACTCAAATGCTCTGGATGAAAAGTCAACTTGAGGACTTTCAGATATTCAAGAGTAACATTCCTATCCTCTGTGGTAACACTTTTACTATCTGTTTATCTAAAAATCCCATTTTGCATTCTAGAGCTAAGCATATAGAAATCAAACATCATTTCATTAGGGACTATATTCACAAGGGGATTCTTTCTTTAAAATTTATTGATACAGACCACCAATGGGCTGATATATTTACAAAACCCCTTGCTGAAGATAGGTTCAATTTCATTCTGAAACATCTCAGTATGGAATTATGCCCAGAATGAAAAGATTATTTCTGCTTAACTGGTAGAATACTATTTTATGTGAACCTCTGATCAATTGTCCTTCAGAAGTGAGAAGGGTAACTGAATCAGAATCTATCAGAAGATCTGAGAGACAACTCAAATCAAGATAGAAGCATGTAGTTCACCAGAACAACACCTGTCAATCTTAATTGTTAAAACAATCTCAGAAGATGACCACATGATTCAAACTCTGATAGAGTGAAACATTTGAGTTTCTAACTTGAGGCACTGGTCACTTTGGTAACTGTTCATCATATCTTCTTCTACTTCCCTTACAAGCAATCATCATGCTTTATTACTTTCTATATTAAAATATCTAAATTGCATGATTTCAAGAAATTATTCCTCTCTTTCATCTCTCATCCTTTCAAATTCATTTGTCATCTTCTGTGCTAAATTTCTTTTTGATTTATGACAAAAAGGGGGAGAAAGTAAGATATTTTGAACATCATAGTTACTGATAGACTAAGTCTCGAACATTTTAATATCACCCTTGATTTCATTTGTGTCTAAAGATTACTTCAGGAAATCAACTTCTGGACGAAACTTCAGGGAAGTACAATGTTTTCTAAATTTATATGAATAATAAGTTCAGGGGGAAACCTCTCTTTGTCTAAATATTTGAGTTTTTGTCATCATCAAAAAGGGGGAGATTGTTAGAACATATTTTGGTTCTACACCAATCTTAGATGTTTTGATGATAACAAGTATTGTTGATGACTATCATGTTTTGACAATAATAAACAAATATTTTGTATGAAACATTGTTGGTTTCTAAGGTTGTTTAAAAGTATGTGTCATACCCCAAAATTTTCCCTCCCACTTCTCAAGACATGTTATACATCCATACTCAAGGATTCCTCAAGGGTTGATCAGACAAACCCTCTCCTAGGCAATCAACCCAAACTAGGGTTTGACAATTCTCAGATCCAGATGGACTTCCAACATCTCCAGTGGTCATCATGCCTCCTCATATGCTTCAAAGAATCTCCATGACAAGCTTCAAGCCCTACAAGTCAAGTTTCCTCAGACAATTGCTCAGATGGTTGAAAATCAGTTATATTGGACAAAAAGTCAACTGTGGTCAACATATAGTCAAACTTCCTGATTTTTGGTCAACATCCTCATTTTGAAGTCACATTCATCATTTGATCAAGGGTTGATCATGATTCATCAAGAAAACTCAAGATTTGCTCAAAAGTCAAACTTTCCAAATTAGGGTTTTTTAGTGAAAAGTCAACTAAACTTTGACTGAGCATAACTTCTTCATACTTTCTCAGAAATTTTTCCACCACCTCTCATTTTGAAGGAAATTAAATTCTCTACAACTTCATGTCTCACAAGAATGTTCAAAAAATGCTTCATTTGGAAGGTATGAGTCAAAACATTACAGGTCCTTTTCAAAGTCAACAAAAAGTCAACTTTTTGTTTTGAAGATTTATTGAGCATGGAAACTCCAATTGAGATGAAACTAAAGAGGTTGGTTAGAGGACACTTAGAGCTTTCTAAAAAGTCTAAGAACACTCAAAAATATGGAAAATTGAGCAAAATACACCTTGCACAAATTGGGTATTTTTGAAGAAGATCACAAAGAGAGATACTTGTTAAAATCCAAAATTTTGCAAATGGGCCTAGTTTTTCTTCATTCAAACTTGTTCCTTAGACAATTTGGAACATCCAAGCCCAATGCCACGAATTTTAGCTTTATTTTTCTATTTAATTTGAATTTTATTCATTTAAAAACAAATTAAATTTAAAAATAAGGTATAAAATCAAAATTAAATGCAAAATTGATTTTTCTCTCATACTTGAGATCCAAGTAACTCACACAAGCTGGCAAATTTCGAAATTTGCATTGATTTGGCAAGAAATTGAAGAAATTGGATCAAATAAGGAAGATTTGATTTTGTACAAAATCAAATATTTTTTGCATTGATTGATCATTATTTGTTCCTCAAATCAGCCCAAAATCCATCTACTATAAATGTACAATGCATATCACATGAACAAGAACAGAAAAATTGCCTCAAGGAACCCTAACCTAAGTCAAAAAAACTGTGCCGTTCAAGCAACTTGCAGCCATAGTTCCAGCTCGATTCAATTGGTTTTAAGCATTCCTTTGCATTCCTTGGAGTCCCTGGAGTCGATACAGACCTTTACATCATTCAAAAACATCAAGAATCACAAAATCCAGTTTTGGTTTGTTCATACTTTTTCAAATTTCAATTTCTGTCATTCATGCATTATTAACGTGTTTTGATGTTTGCTTTGTGTTTAGTTTGAAGTTTGCAAGCTATCTGGACAATCCAATTGCATTTTCATGGCCTGAATCGAAATATACCATTGCTAGGGGTTTCTGAACTGATTTAGGGTTTCCTTAAAACGGAAAAATTGGACAAAACTAGCACCACCATCGTGTTTAGAATGTTTTTTGCAATCGATTCATGTATTCATAACTCATTTATATTGCTTGTATGAAGTTTTGGAAATTGCAGGGGCCATAGCGTCGAACGAAGCCGACGCTAACTTTTCAAAATTTCAAATGAAGAAGATGAAGATCTTCGCGCGTGTTCTGGGTTCCCATAAATCAAGTTTGTATAAAAACGCTTCGTTTCATTTATTTGACACCAAACACGCGTTGGCTCAGTGGTTAAGGCAAGGGAGTATGAGCTGTCACCTGGAGGACCCCGGTTCGATTCCCAGCCATGGCAATTCTTTTTGCAAAGTTTGAAAACTAACATTATATTTTTCTATTTTTAATATTTTTCATCTAATTTAATTTATCTTTAAATATTTTTATCATGCATCTAAAAAACACCAAAAATATTTATTTTTTGTATAATCATCAGAAAAATACTTATTTAATTTTTAGTATAAAAATTATTATTTTTGCATGCATATTTAATTTAATTACTAATTAATTGTTTAAATGACTTTTAATTATTTTTAAATTATCAAATCGATCCCAAAAATTACCAAAAATTTATCTTATCATATTAATGTCATTACTAATCAAAAACCATTTTCCTCATTCAAAAATCATGCTTTTTACTAGCATTTTCTTCTTATGCAATTTTCTCGTATTTCCCGATTTTGTATCTGTTCACAGGTTGTACCGTTTCAGACGATTTTTCTTGCTTTTCTTTTTCAATTATGTAATTGCCTATGGGATGTAATAGTTTAATTAGGACTTTTATTTTCCGCACTCCTATTATGTATCTGCCCCAAAGCCATGCAATATCGTAGGACATTTATTTTCCGCAACTTACTTTCTGCACCCTATAAACTGCTAGTAATTAGGCGTGTATGGCAAGATAAAATTGGACATAGATCACTCATAATTTCAAGATAACATATATCTGAATTGACACACTCTTTTCACACATGCACCCCTTAGGGTAATTCTCTCTCGTTGCCTTACGAATACAAATGGTCAAGTCCCTCGAACGTAGAGGTATTCTAGCACTGTTGCCTTCAAAACAAATCGTCATAGTCCCTTCGATACAAAGATCATAGACCCACGATGTCGCCTACAAATACATGATCTTGACCCTCGATTGTCGCCTACGAAAAATGATGGTATTCCCTTCGAATGTGCTAGGATACTACCTACAAGTTGCCTTCTATGACCATACGATGTCCCTTCGAATGTCCCGCTTACATCCAACGAATAAGGTTACCTACCAACTAATGGTATGGATAACACTATTCTAAAGGAACGTAAAATAACACGAAAATGACCAATTTTGAGTAGGTAATAAGACTTTTAGTTGCTTGCTCTATCAAAATACTTTTCACACCTCACACTTTTGTCAAAGTTCAAACTCTTTTTCAAAACAAAACATTTCCGAGCACTTTGTATACATTCCTACATGAATCATTACAAAGTCAAAGCGAAATGCCTTTTCAAAACATTTTTGTCAAACACACAGAAAACACAATTTTTAAAGTGATCTAAGAGCAACTAAGAGCCCGTAGAAAACTACGGATGGAAAGGGGTGCTAACACCTTCCCTTTTCATAACCTTCTCCCTTACTCAGAATCTAACGAAGGTCTTTTTCTGTACTTTTTACCTTCCCTTAATTGGATAAAAGAAAAGTCGGTGGCGACTCTTGCTATCCGCACATTTGCGATACAAAAATCTCAAAGTCAGTTCACCGTATTACAGAACTGGCGACCCTGCCGGGGAAACACCCTAAAGAGAGAATGCCTTAGGGATTTCTAGATCACTGTTACTGCTTTCTGTTTGATTTGCTTGCTTTATCTTTTAAGGGTTGCTTGGGTATTATACTTGTGGGGGATCCTACACCCGGATCCGGGTTTCCTTTTAGGTAAGTAGCAATAAATCGTCGCGACCGTTAGACGTATATCGAAACGGTCAACATGATGGCTACGTTAGTGTGACACTTTGGATGTCCCGATACTCTTCATTTCCAAGTTGAGGATAATATTTGGCTTCTTCATTTCCAAGTTGACTCCTCAATTTTTTTCTTTTTGATTTCTGACAAAGGGGGAGAAAAGTAAAAGATTTTAATAATATTTATTCTCAGAATCTTAAGCTCAAACATATAAAATGGTGTTGCTACTAAATGTTTATTTGATGTTTCAATCTAGGAACTTTGAACAAGTTCACTGAGTTTTCTAAGACAAATTGAATATGAAGATCCTGTTGTCTAAGGTTGAGAACCTTATGAATGAAATCAACTCCGATTTCATATATCATAAGTTGTAGACTTTGTGAATATATGTATATTCAAACAAATGCACTCATACTATTCAGAAGTAGCGAACTTTTTGAAAGTAAGGTAATCTTGCTTGATATCATAGTGTTCAAAAGTTATGAACTTTTGAAAGTATGGAATTCAAACTTAAAGATTCAGAAGTTGTGCTCTTATGAAAGGAAGTCAAAGTCAACATTCAGATGCATGCTCTGATACAGAGATACCACTCAGAAGATGTGCTCTGATAAGTGTGCTTCGGCAACGTGTGCTTCTGCAATGTAAGTTCTATTCAAAAGATGTGAATTGTCTGAATGTATGATATATTGGAATATGTCAAATAAAATGTTGATACTTAAGAAGTAGTGAACTCCTCCAGAAGTATAGTGTTTTGGTTGTGATATTTAAATCATGAAATATAAATGCTCATAAATGATGTGTGGCATTATTCAATCAGGCTCAAAATTAAGTTTTGATTCTTCACCAAGTTCTGATAGTAACCAGGTTCTGAGATGAATACCGGGTGTTCGAGTCAGACTCTGATGAGTTGTTGTAGGGAAGTGTTCCTTCTCTAGTTCTATGTTCTGATAACTCAAAATTTATTTTGTGATTCTTGGGCTCAGAGGGAGACTCTGAACAAGCATAAATGAAATTTTGGGATTAACAGATTCAAGGGGAGTTGTGAGCTTAACTCTGAATTTTTCGGTTATGGTGATTATCCTGTATAAATTGTTCTATCAAAATACATGGTTTTGTCATCATCAAAAGGGGGAGATTGTAAGAACAAGAAATGTTTTTATATCTGGCCTTAAAATTTTGATGATAACTTTACATGATATCATAAAGAATAATTTTATTCTCTAATGGTTTGGTTTTAGTGTGTAGCTTTTGCTATAATGTTATGACTCTGGAATCAAGGCGCGTGATGTCATCAGATTCTGAACATAAACACTACTAGAAGAAAACACATGGTTATATATTACAGTAGAAGTTAATGTTTCGGAATTCATCTTATGCAACGGTTCTTAGAAACATTAGTACACGAGGTTCTAATCACGACTTTATGTTTAAGCTTTGAAGGCCTTCTAAAGCTTTACTTATTTGGTTACAAGTTCTGAAGATTATGAAGACGAGGTCCTGCTAACAAAGTTATGATGATCTGAAGACAATCAAGTTCTTATAACCAAGCGAAGACTCTAAAGATGAGGTTCTAATAGGATGAGTTTTAAAGACTCCAAGACTTAGGTTCTAAGACTTAAAGAGTGATTCTTCTACAACAAGCTTCAACATTCAAATTATTTGAATCCTCTAAAGATAAGAAGAAGTTCAAAATGGTTAACGTGTGATGTTGTACAAAAGGTACAAAAAGTGATATGTGACATCTACCCTCTAGGGTGGCATAAGGGCAGTCCTTTTGTACTATATAGTCAACCACTCTCATTGTGACCGTTGAAAACAAACAACTAGATTTCCGATTACCTTTCTACGATTTTAACAGATCTATTTTAAAAACTATAACAGAGGACGTGGAAGCTGAAGAAAAGTAAGAATCAACACTACAACGAAAAACCTATCGAATTAAATCAAACTCAACAAAACTACACCAAGTGTTGTGCAAATTCTTTAGAGAAAACCTTCTGTGTATGTTTTGTAAATAAGCAAGGAGTTGTTGCTAATATCTTGCTATAGAACATTTTTTCTTTGTATTGAAACATTTGTGTAATTTTCTTAAAAGAAGTAATTTATAATACACTGAAAGTATTCAACTGTTGTTAATTCCTTGAGAGACCAAGTGAAGGTCGGATCTCAAGAAGACTCCTACTGCGGTTTGAGTAGATTTGCAATAAGGATCGACTGATTTATTGGGCGTGCCAATAAGGTTTATCAGAATTATTGTGGTTTTTTTGTAATCAATTTGGTTATAGTGGATTAAGAGGTTGTTGAAGGCAAATCACCTTGAGGGATGAGTTGGAGTAGCTTAGTTAACAGTGAACCGGAATAAAAATAATTGCGTTCATTTATGTTTTATATTCTAAGCTATCTTTATCTTTCATCAGCAAAAAAAGGTTAAAATTTAGTTTGGTTCAAACCTCCATTTCTTGTGTTTCTCCCTTTCAAAACCAAATTGAGGTTGAACGAAAATCAACAGAAATGGTTCTATTAGATATAACGTAGCTGCAGGGGCGCCATTTTATGGGACCATTAAGGTGAATTCCTTGGTGCTTTTTGGGCGAACTTCAGACCACATAAAGTTTTAAAGCATGTAGCGTTTAAAGGTTGGTCTAAAGTATGGGTAGAAGAAGACTCCTAAGCCGTTCTTCAATGCACCAAGAATGAATCTTTAATTCCTTGAAAACTCCATAACAAATGGAATAATTGAAAGCACCTGTGTAGTCTGAAGTGTTTTATTCATATTTATAGAGAAGGAAATAAGTGCATAGATAGACTTTCTAATCATGATCATGAATGGTTGGACATTCGTATTGATTGGCTGAGCTTCCTCATTTCATTACAATAGATTTCTTTCAAAATAAATTAGAGTCGGCTCAATATGGGTTTTCTTGATTTTACTGGCGGGATGGTGGCTGGATAAACATTGTGGTAGGTTCAACCCATTACGAGATTGCCAGTTAAAATCTATAGGAAAACTCACAATTAATATTTTGAAACAAAATAATTTGCATACTTGACTATCAGATAATTCAAATTGGCCTTCAACTCGAGCATAAGATTTGTAGGTATGATTCTCATATTTGCAACACATGGGTACAAACTTCATCCTAACAATTACAATCCAACACATGACCAATGGAGTGAGAGACACGCGCAAAGGTGTGTTGAAATCCAAATCATTACCTAATAAAAATAACCAAAGCCCTATTACAATCCAACGTTTATAAACTAGGTAAGGGACAAGTATTAAACTTGATAAGTACTCGAAAACATCTCGTAAAATGCTTATAAAAATGTGTAAAAATGTATTAATCAAACTCTCTGGTACATACAAACAGAGATAAATAGATAAATTTATTACATTATTTATTAGAATCATGATCCGTAGTACGTAGTCACTACTACACAAAACAACTTTTTATTTCCTCATTATCTCTAACAGACATTTGCAAAGATAAAAATGTTATTGGCTCTCTGCATACTTGATGGGTTTTTTTCTGCTTAAACTATTTGGTTGCCCCACGCTTTGCTTCTTTGAGGAAGGATGCACTCTTAACGATTTCACGCAATGGCTTGTTAGTGTACCTTACAAGGTTGTACACCCATGCTCCTGCCACCGCTCCCAAAACCGGCGACACCAAATATATCCATATTCCTCTATATTCATTGTGCATAAAAGCTGGTCCTAAACTTCTAACTGGATTCATTGATGCTCCAGTTATAGGTCTGTCAAATAAAAAAATGTTATTATTCAGTAATCTTGTATTTAGTTAGGTTTTTCCATAGGGTAATGAATGCATACCCCGAAATAATGACATTAAGCAATAATGTAGATCCAATTGTGATTCCAGCCAACTCACCAATCTACAAAACATAAAGCATAAAAGGATGTTTATGCATGCATGATGAATTATTGACATGCATATACGATATGTTTGGTGAGTTTACCGCTCGGCTATCAGTGGCAACTCCACAAATGATAAACATAAGATAGAATGTGATTATGAATTCAAACACAAAAGCTTGAAGGTTAGATCCAGATGGAAGTGTTCCTGAAAACTGATCTTCATTTTTGGCACTAAATATTAGTTTTAGGGTTCCACTTGCTAGTGTACCTCCCAAAACCTGAGCTGATATATAAGCTGGTACCTATAAGAAATACATAGAAAATATCCAAATATCAATCATGTGTTATTTATGAGAATAGAATTTATATAGTAAAATGATTGTGGTTAATTGACCTGTAACAATGGGAAACTTCTTGTGGAAGCAAAAGCAATGGTGACTGCAGGATTGAAATGAGCACCAGAGATGTGACCGAGAGAATAAATCAATACAACCAAAGCGAGTCCCCAAACAATTGCGATTCCAGGAAGCGTCACAACGTTGTCGTTGTTCTTGTTCACTATAATTGAAGCACATCCTGCAAATATCAAGAAATATGTTCCTACAACCTCTGCTATTAACTGTATCACCATTACCAACAAACATAACCATAAGTTAAACAAATTCCAATTCAATAATATCAAAGTTTTGAGTTAGTTCAGAAAAGAAAAAAAGAAGATTAGGAGACACCTTTTGCAAGAAAGGGACTGAGGAATCTTCTGATGTTTGGGGGGACTCTTTGTTTACATCTAGAACAATATCACTGGTTTCAAGTGTTGGTGAATTATCATTAGCCATAATAAGGAAAGAAATGAGAAACAAACAAGACAAAACACTGTTTATGCTTTTTCCTTCTCCATATAAATTCGACTCCAATTTATACTTAGACAGTTGAGCACCAAAAGTTCATGAAGGGACAAATTAGTTTTAAATTCTCATAAACAATAAAAAAGAGACAAGATATATTAAGCTGCTAAAGAGCTAAGCTAAAAGTATATTAAAATGTTTTAAAATGTTTGATACTATAATTGTATTTAATTTTTGGCATAACGTAGTAATCTAAATAGAAAATAGAATAATCTTTGGAGTCAGATAAGATTATGACTCTACTTGGCAAGATTTACTTTCAAGTTTATATTTTATGACAAATATAAGCTTGTTTCATGATGATTATTTTCAATTAACTTATAGATTTTTTGGTAGTTTATATTACATAAAAGTAAATTCTTGACCACCTTTATAATTTATCCCTTATGAATTGTAAAATAAAATTTTAAAATTACATATTAATTTAAAATCTTAAAGAATCAAAATAATATATATATATATATATATATATATATATATATATATATATATATATATATATATATATATATATATATATATATATATATATATATATATATATATATATATATATATATATATATATATACACACACACATCATATTGTGAATCGAATGCCTCTAAGCAAAATATAAACTTGTTGCTTAAAGATCAAGAAACAATTAGGGGTGCTACTACATTATCATATGGGATGCTATTCATATAAGCTCTTTGGACATCAGTACTGGAACATTGATCAATACTCAGCTTGAATTAAGGGTTTGTGGAGTCACAACAAGCTTCAAATTCGACATACCATATTTTACGAGAATCTTCCGTAGATACACCTCTTGAGATAGGCATAATTTCGAAGAATTCTGGAAGCTACTCCCAGATCCTTAATTTCGAACTCCTTATTGAGTTCAACCTTCACCATCATCACCTCTTCAATATTGTTGCTTGCTATGAGAACATCATCAACATAAAGCAACAAAATAACAAATGAATTACCAGGACGAAATCTGAAGTAAACATGTTGCACCCTAAAATTTACCCTCTTGATTTAGACTTATGTTTCATCATAAACATCATATTGCATTGCATTCATATATTGTGATAGGATCAAAGTTCTTTGGTTCTCAAGTCCTCTACAAGCTATGGACGTTGATTGTGCTAGAAAGTGGTTCTAAGGGAGTCTCAAGATCTCATGTCTTTGGATCTTTCAAGCCACAATGAGTTATTATGGCTCAAGACATCTCATTTGTCTCATTGATTCCTCAAAAGTTGAAGTATTACAAAGAATTGATGAGGAATTCATCGGTGTCATTTATTTGATGAAATTAGGGTTTTGGCCTATTGTGAAGTTTGAAGATGGGTTAAGTCAATTTCTTGAAGTATCATATACCTATTATCATTTGTGTTATCATGGTTCAAAGAATTTCTCAATACATTCAGAAGATTTGAGATTTTGAAGCTTGGTTGGCTATCTCCTATCACAAGGTGCAAAATTAGGGTTTTGGATATAATCAGGTTTTCTTCAAATTTTTCACTCAAACTTGATTTCATGTGTTTCTATATGTTGTTGGGAATCCATGATTGAAAGATTGAGGTTCAATTTTGATTGGAAGCAAGTCAATTGATCATAAGGGGCAAAATGGTCATTTTGGTCAAAATCAGTCAAAGTCAAAAGTTAACCAAGTGGACTTTTGGTAAACCATCAATTAAAATATCCTCTTTTCATATTTCATGATCAAATTCACCATTGAATCAAGAAAATTGAAGAAATTGGAGTTAACTTGTTCTTGAAGTTATTTGAAGTTTGAAAATTTTCTAAGTCCTCACCCTATAGAACTTTGACATGTCATAAATTTCTCATTTTTTATCCAATGGATGTATACCATAAATATTTGGAAATTTTGGGAAAGATTCTACAAGTTTGTCATTGTGTAAAATTTCTCAAAAATGCATCATTTGAAAGATATTTGAGTTAGAAGTTCCATGCACAAAAAATGCAAGCTTACCTTCTCTTGGTCATCCTGCGCGCATATTTTTGACAAACACATGGTGTGCATAATATAAGGGCTTGTTTATCCTAATTTAAGTCCAATTTCGAAAATATGCTTAGTGCATTTTGAAGGTGACTTGGAGAGCTTTGTAACAAACTTTGAACCATCTAAATTGGCCAAGTTTTGGTCAAGTTATGGTTGTTGGAAATTCATGTCAAAACCTGACTTCATGCAAGCTCACACGCGCAGTGGCTCAAAACCTAAACCTTATTTCTCCATCAAAACTTAATCAATTTGAAAAATTCTAAGCCCTATCATGATCTACATGAATATACCTTTACTTGGCTCAAAGAAAGCCACAAAACGCATGAGAGGTTTAATAGAATTTGATCCTTGAAGTTTCTTGCATTTTCTCGCGCGCAAGACATATCCACCATTTTTTGTGTTTGTGTTGTTTTATTGTCGAGTCACATACATTGCATTAGCGACGATGGGCTTTTATGCCAAGCGACGAGGCTTTTATGCCAAGCGATGAGGCTTTTATGCCAAGCGACGAGGCTTTTATGTCAAGTGTTCCTAATTATGGACAAAGCGACGGGTACCACATGCATAACATAGTCGTGTCTCATGGAGTCGGTTATGTTTATGTTTGAATTGTTGGTGTTGGGTTTTTAATTGATTGATGATGATTAAATTGCGATGGTATATGATGCTTTATTGGTGATGGTCTTTAGGATAAACATGAAATGAATATGATTTGATAATTTCATGATAACTATACGATGAATATAAATGATGAGTTTTGCGATGATTTAACTTGATGAAATGCTTAATGCAAATAGGATGTGATGATGTTTGTGATGATGGGCTTTATGCCAAAAGCGACGATGGGCTTTATGCCAAAAGCGACGATGGGCTTTAGCCAATTTGTGATGATTTTGTTTATGTTGCTTATGTTATTAGTATTGTTTAATATTGTTGTTTGATGTTGTTGTTTATGATTGCCGTGTTAATTAGTGATGTATTAGCTTGTGACGATTTCGTGGTGACTGAGGTTTATGTGTTGTTGTGATGATTTGTGCCGATGAGGCTAAGGCGATTAAGTGTAGATTATACACTTTAAAATGACGATAAGAGTAAGTGAGTTTTGGATATGTGTTGGAATGCACTCATTAACTTATATCCCTTATGATTCCAAATATATGAATATATACGTTATCATGCCTTTAATTATATGTTTTGGAGTATCTCACCCTTTACTTGTTTTGCTGTTACCTTTATATTGGTAACGTGCAGGTTATGAAGATGGAGTTTATAGCTGCTGTTAGTCGAGTCGGTGTCGCTCTGATACGTAGCACTCGGGGGGAATATTTATGTTTTCTTGTTGTTGTTCTTTTGGTGTTCTTCCTTTTGTAAATAGGAATCATACTTTATGAAAACATGATTTGATAAGGAAGTTTATTAAAGAAGATGTTTTGATGTTTTTGAATCAATTTATGATTTCCGACAATGCTATGTATCCGAGATTTATACTTTAAAGCAAACTGTTTAAAGTGAGTTGTTTTTGAAGGTGTGATGCCTCAGTATTGAATTTACGAAATTTTAATTTACTCTGATTTTGTATATTAAATCTTGGGTAATATTGGGGTGTTACCTTAGTGGTATCAGAGCAGGTCGGTCTGTCTGCCAGGTTATTAGTGTGTTTAACCCTGTTGTATGCGACATGTGTGTGAAACACTGTCGATACTTGCTTGTTTCTATTTATTTGTCTGCAGAGATGAGTATGAAACAAGTGGGGGAGAAGTTTTACTTCTTTGTGGCGCTTGTGGCTTAGAGTTGGAGCCTTAAGCGGTGTTACGCTTTGGTAACTTGAGGTGTAAGTGATCGCGACTTTATCGTCTATAAATCGGGAGACTGCAAGTGCACAGTCCTATCGCGTAGTTTTAAAAGATATCGAATCCACAGGGACTATAAATCGATCTACTGTTATCCTAAGTTACTATATATAGCTAAGGCCAATATTTCTTTTGGGATGATGATTAAAGAGAAGTTACTTAAATCTAGATAAAAATATTAATTTAACGGATATCGGTATGTAATTCATCAAACTTGGGGAATTCAAAGTTCTACTGGTCTGTTTCTTAAGTGATAAAAACTCTTTTCAGCAAACAATATTTATTTAAAAATCCTATCTCAAACTCTCGCTCTATTGAATCAGATTATGCACCTAAGTCCTAACGTATGCTCTCGCTATCCTGCAGAACTTAAAAACACTTTTTGAAAATAAATAAGATTTAATTCATTTTAAAACGCTTCCGCTGTCTTTAAAATAAATGCCTAATATCCACTATCCGATTTTAAAACTCAAATTCTCGCTCTGTTGGTTTCTAACCTTAGCCTAGTTTATTTAATCTCAAACTTTCGCTCTGTTGATTTCCTAACCTTCTAATAAATTCAATTAGATACTAAAACCAGAAAATGTATTTTTAACAAAATAATATTAGGCCAGTTTATTTCGGATCCCTTCAGTTTGATTAGTTTACATACCAATATCTAAACGATTTAGCCAAACATAGAATTTAGCATAAACAAACTAAACATGAAGATTGAAATTAAGAGCAACATGATAATTAAATTAACAACAGTAGATGATAATAATAACAATAATAATAATAATAATAATGGTAATAATAATAATAATAATAATAATAATAATAATAGCAATACAATAAAGAACCTGTAAATGCGAGAAATGAAGAACTTGAAATAAACTTCTATTATGATGGCAAGATTGTGATCCAAGAGTACATAGATTGTAGGCCTAAAACTAATGGTGTGGTAGTTCCCCGATGTGAGAAACTACCACTTTTACAAATATGATTTCTTCCTAAAACTATGAATAGCGCTTCCGCGCACAAACTTGGATGTCTCTAAAATGAATGCTAACTAGTTTATATAGTGAGAAATTGTGGAAATTATCATGAGAGAAGTAGTGATGATAATGGAGAAAGTGGAGAAAGAAGTGGAAAAGTGGGAAGTTGAAAAGATCATGGGATGATAATGGAAAGTTTGGCTGATGGGCCTAGCTTTGCTTCTTTACTTGGGCCTTTTATCTTTTCTTTTATATTGTGAGCCTTTTTCTTCATGTCTCCTCCATTTTTACTTCTTTTCTCGAAAATTCTTCATTTAATTAAATATCTACAAAATAAACAAATACTAGCGTAATAGAAATTCAATGCAATTAAATTAAGATAAAAATGGAAAATAACTTAAGTAAATTCAGCTAAATATACAATACATTTATGTGTTATCAGTATGTTTGAAGACGCTGTTGTAGTTTGGTAAAGATGGTTTATGTCACCATCATGAATGTCGACTGTCTATTGACAAATTGAGGAACTGATCACCCTTAATCTCTTGTTGATAGTAGTCAGGATTTATGTTGGTTGGGATAGATTGTCTTTCCAGCTTAATAGTGTATGAAGCAAATGTGTTTGCACAAGGAGGTGCATGGTTACTTGAGTTATGAGCGAATTTGGATTTTGGTGAGAAACAAGATTTTGGCAAGCGAGCTTCTTGTTGTGATTCTTCCGAGGCCTTTTGTGGAGATGTGAGTGAATTACCGTCGTAGTGCGAGGTGAAGTTTTGATGGATTTAGTTTCTGGAACTAGTTGTGATTCGAAGTATTCTTAAGGGATGTTTGCTTCTGAATTGGAGTTGAAAAGTCAACTTGAGGATTGGTTTGAGCAGAGTTGTTTATTCGAGCGGGTCACCGTGGAGTGCTACCGTTGTGTTGTTCGAGAAGAGCAAAGGTTGCCCGAGTTGGTGTGTTGTTGGCAGTCAAGGAACGAAGTGGATATTTAGGGCAAGTGCCTACTTCCGAGGATTGATATTTGGATGAACTAGTCATTTGGAGTTTATGTGTTTAGTGAGATCGATGTGAAGTCTGGCTGTCTACGAATTAATGTGAGGTTTGAAGATGTTTAGACAATGCTTCTCAAGATAATGTATGGTCCTGGCGTGTATTCGTGGATGTCATTAGTGTGACTGATGTGTCAGGTGTGATTTAGGAATGTTCAGACAGTACTCTCATGAGTAGCTGTAAGAGTTGTTTCGTGTTCATGGATATTATTTGGTTCACATCAAGTTAAGGGATTGTGGCAAGCATCCGAGCGTTGCGTTATCAGTAGTGGAGTTAGATCGGTGCATGTCGAGTACTCTAAAGAAGGAGTTTTGGAACTGTTGGACGTGAGTGTCTTAAGTAAGCGACTTAAACGGTGATATTATGGACAGTTCGCGAGGATTTATTTTGTATCTTGCAAAAGACTTCAAGGGAGTTATTTCAGAGCTTAGAAGTTCTTTTGTTTTGGATGGTTAGCTTTGTGAGTTTGATGGAAGATCTTTTTTTAAATTGGAATTGATCGTGGGTACTTTGAATTGAGATGGTCGAGTTATTATTTGGGACTTCGCAATGGGAAGCGAATTTGTTTGAGCCGGTGAAAAGTTTAGCGAATGCCTTGATTTTGGTTTTGTTTTGTACTGGAGGACCTTGTGCGGCGTACTGTGATATTTCATTTTGGACTTAAGATGTATTTCGACGTAGAGTTGGACAAGTGTACTGCTACCTTGGAACGATTTGATTTTCATAAGGAAAACTTGTCGGACGCGTGAGTTAGAGTTTGATGCGGTTGTGCTCATTTGAAATCTTAAGGGTGCAAATGTTAACGACAAGAAGATTGGGATTGTTGAAGAAAATTCAAGTTTGAGTACGATCTATAAAGAGACTTCGTGTGTTGTTGAGTTTAATAAATTGATATCGCGGATAACCTAAGAATATCTGATTTGGGATTTATTATGTTGAAGAATGTCGCATGTTTGTTTTGAGACGCTTGTTGAGATTAAGCTCAGAAGGTTATTAAGGATTTGTTCACTACTAACATATGGATTTCGTCGGATACTAATAGTCGTGGTGGATTATTAGATTGCGACTAAGATAAGTCTTGACGGTAAGAATTTGGTGGTGGTTTGGTAACCACAGGTACTTTAAGATGATTGATGTTTTATAAAGGAAGGTGTTCTATTGTGACTGAAGTCGGTCGCGACGGTGTTCTAAATGGAAATCAACTACAAAATAGAGGCGATGAAGCAAGAAGGAAGGTGTTATTCTATGGTAATGGCTGAAATATTAACGGATTCACACAGTTTGAAACCCTAAAATCTCAATCTAACTGATTTACACGTCATAAAATATTCTCTAAAAGTATGTAAATCGATTCATACACAATTTGATCTCATGGTTTCTTTCGTTGTTGCCGTCTTGCCATGAAAACCAAACGAAGCACAAGGATGAAGAAGAAGATGAAGCCGGAAGCAAGAGAAATAGAGAAAGAGAAAATGAACCTATTTGGAGAAAAAAAAAGAGAAAATGGTCCTGTTAGAGAGAGAGAAAGAGAGAGGATGTACTTTCAATAGGTTTATGAGTATTAATTAGACGAAAGAAGTAACTTAGTTGGCAAAATTCAGAAATGTAGTGCAATCTGAAAAAATAGGTTGGTTGCATTAATTATTTCAGTTCGATAGTTAAGCTAAGGGCACAAAAAAACAGGTTATTAACATAGAGTGTCATTGTGGAGGGAGTTTAAGAAAGGGTAGATGTGTCGTTTCCAGAAGTATATAAGTTCTTATATTTTTGGATATTATAATACAAACATATGTATGTATCAAAGATTTTGAACCATCAATCCATTTAGCCCCTTAATTAGGAAGTGCATGCAGCGATGCAGCCCCTTTTAAAACTGCACATGATCAAAATCCATAGTACCTTAGTCACTATTACACAAACAACATTTTTATTTTCATTTTATCTAACAAAGACATTTGCACATGTAAAAACATTATTGATTGATTCTCTGCATGATACTTTATGGCAAATTTGTCCCATTGCTAAAATTATTTTCTTCCCCCACGCTTTGCTTCTTTGAGGAAGGATGCACTCTTGGTGATCTCACGCAATGGCTTGTTAGTGTGCCTAACAAGGTTGTACACCCAAGCTCCGGCCACCGCTCCCAAAATCGGTGAAATTATAAATATCCATATTCCTCTATATTGATTGTGTACAAAAGCAGGTCCTAGACTTCTAACAGGGTTCATCGATGCTCCCGTTATCGGTCTGTCAAATAAATAAATGTTATCACCATGTTTAAATATTTATTAGTAATTTGCATTTTGTTAAAAAATTTAGTTTGCATGGAAGCATTAGCATACCCTGCGATCAACACATTAAGTAACAATGTAGATCCAACTGCAATTCCAGCCAACTCGCCAATCTACAAAACATACAATATAATATGCAGACCATATACATCAGATATTCAATGAATCAGTAAAGTCAAATTTACTAATAATAATAACAGTAGAAAAAACGAACAAGAAATGTTGGGTGAGCTTACCGCTCTATTATCGGTTGCAACCGCGGAAATTGTAAACATAAGGTGAAATGTGACTATGAATTCAAGAACAAAAGCTTGAAAGTTAGAGCCAGTTGCAAGTGTTCCTGAGAACTGGTCATGTGTGCCAGTGAATATTAATTTTAGAGTCCCACTTGCTAGTGTACCCCCAAGGAGTTGAGCCAGTATATAAGCCGGTACCTATAACAATTATGTAAGGGATGATTAATAATTGCATAACATGGAAATTTATTTTGTTCTTACAAAAATAAGTTGGTGTGAGAAGGACAGAGAAATTAATTTCTGACTTGAGTTTTGTGTTGGTCAAAGAGTAAAGAATGAGACAGTTATTTAAATTCAATATATAGAGAAATGGGCTTTAATGAGTCTTAATGTCTTGTGGGCCTCAAGATACCAATTTTTCACTCTCTAATAAAAATGTTATTTCTTTTCACATACAAACGGATAATAGTAAACTAAATTCTTCAACTCAAGTAAGAGCGTAACTTCCACGAATGAAAAATCGTTTGATTATTACTCGAGTTCGATTCAGTACTGATTGACACTGTTGGACTTGATAATAATCATAAAAAATTCACAATCATGAATATTAGAATATGAAACAATTTTATTGTTTTTAGAAATTGAACATCTTTTGTGTACATTACCTGCAAAAACTAATCTCTCAAATAAGAAAGATTTACAATAAAAGATAAAAATTCTCTAAATTTTTTAACAATATTGCGTCTGCTGTGTTTGAATTCAGAACTTTAAATTTATCTGAAGAAAGAGATTCTTATGTCCTATCCTAATGTTATTAAAAATAAATAAATATCATATATGTTTTAAACATCTAAATTATGAGTAATGCATGGTAGATGTTTAATAAATTATAATATCTTTTTATATTTGTTAACAATCCACTTTAACCACTTTAACCATTCAAACTGTTACCAAATTTGTCTGTCAATATTATATCAAGAATATTATAGAATCAAGATTATAGAATCAAGATAATAGAATTAAAAACTTGTGTGTTTTGTTGACCTGTATAAGTGGAAACCTCCTTGTAGTAGCAAAAGCAATGGTAACAGCAGGATTGAAATGAGCACCAGAGATATGACCGAGAGAGTAAATCAACACCAACAAAGTAAGTCCCCAAACAATTGCGACTCCAGGAAGTGTGACAACGTTGTCATGGTTCTTGTTCACTATAATTGAAGCACATCCCGCAAATAACAAGAAATATGTTCCTACAACCTCTGCTATTAACTGTCAACAAAAATAACCATAAATTAGTTGAGAAACAAACTTTGTAATAATAATACTATATGCATATTCTATGAAATCAAGTATCATAGAAGAAAGGTTTGGAGACAGACACCTTTTGCAAGAAAGGGACATAAGAGTCTTGAGATTCTTGGGAAGAATCTTTGTTTACATCTAAAACAGTATCATTGTTTTCAATATCATTAGTTTCAACTCTTGCTGAATTATCATTAGCCATAAGTGATGATAAGTATAGAGATGAGAAACAAATGAGAGAAAATACTGTGTTATGAGTTGCTTCCTCTACTTGAAATAAACGACTTCAATTTATAGACAGACAGTTAGGTCCCAAAAGTTCATGAGCCGACAAATTAGTTTTTAATTCTCTTAACCAATAAAAAATGAGACAAAATAATTAGCTGATAAGTACAACTTCTTTCGTCTCATATTATTTGTCACAATTGATCATTTCATATATATTATAAAACAACAATAAATAAAAGAGAGAACGATAAATTTATCAAATTATCATATTTGATCATTAATTTATTCAAATTAGTATTAATATCAAATAAAAAATAATAAATTAATAGTAGTTATTAGATGGTACAATTGGAAGACTAAATATAAAATTGCATTGTGAATCTAAAGTGATAAGTATTTTGAGACAAATTATTATACATGGTGTCAGTCTAAAATCATTTATAAGATGGGTGCATCACAATCGTTCATAAAAATATTTTAGATATAATTAAATTAAAAATCAATAACTTAAAATAAACATAGTTATTATAATTAATTGACAATATAAATTATTTTTAAATATCAGTGCATGAATTATGAATATATTATTCTTAAAATATATTACTCCAATTTTAGATGTAAATAAATTCATTCTTTTTTGTCTATTTTAAATGCGAGAGAGTATTAAAACATTATAAAAATGGTTATTATATATATAAAATTGTTAATTTATAAATATTAAAAATAAATATTAAAGCATGTTAAAATTTTTAATATTATACTTTTAAGAAATAACTTATAAATATTAATTTTTTATATACAATAATCAATATAAAAATTTAAAAAAATATTCAAAAAATTATATATATGAGGAGAGATCAAATTATGCGCGCGAGAGAGTGAGTTTTTTAGGTTTAGTATCCTAAATAACAAGAATAATCTTTCGGTCATATATTACTATGTATTTGATTTGTTAGGCAATGTCAATACTTATTAAGTTAAAACTTATAAAATAAAACAAACTTGTTTGAAAATCATTTTTCATAAGTTCATGGTTTTCTTTTACTGCTTTATAATTTATCATTTTTCAAATCAATTTACTCTTTTATCTTGATTGGAAAAAAATATTAATTAAAAGTATATTTTATATAATTCATATTTATGAATTACTTCAAATGTTAATTCTACCCATCATTATATATTTGATCTGCTAACTTATTTGATGCAACTAGCTCATCAATTATACGTTATAAATTCTTATTATATCAATTATATTTTTCAGATATATAATACTTTAGCAAAAAAAAAAAACGCTTAATAGCACGAGAATATATTCATGAAATGCATACGAATGCCTATTTACGGATGTCAATTATTTTCATTATAGGAACCCACGTGTTTGTATGGAAGATAGGAGGAACAAATACCATCATATCCAAAAACAAAACAGATGTGAATTAGATTTGCTCTTATTTTACAAAACATATGTTAAATAGATTTGCTACTATTTTTAATAGCTATTAGCTAGTCAAAAGAGTTGAGAAAAATTATCTTATAGAGAAAAGTAGAGACCAACAACCATGATTATATCATTCTATACCACTTATCCATCTATATATATATATATATATATATATATATATATATATATATATATATATATATATATATATATATATATATATATATATATATATATATATATATATATATATATATATATATATATATATATATATATATATATATATATATATATATATATATATATATATATATATATATATATATATATATATATATATATATATATATATATATATATATATATATATATATATATATATATATATATATATATATATATATATATATATATATATATATATATATATATATATATATGAAAAAAAATTAAGCAGCATTGTCTAAAATAAGTGCCAATTTCTAAACATAGGGTGTTTTCGTGAAATTTCATGAGGAAAAAGTTCGCACCATATAGCACTCCTCAAAAGAAAAACTTATATTTTTACATAGTTAAAATTTAAGTTATAAAAAAAAGTTTTTTTTATCTATGAATCAAAACACCTTTTATCTATGAATATATTATTCGATATTTGGTACTTATGAGTTATGAGGAGTTCCCTAAATCAGCCGAATAGGAATATACGATTTTGCCAAAAATTATGTAAGGAATAAAAGGAAAAAATGAGAAAGGAGGTTTTGTCTCTATGTAGTTTTGAATATCTAATTTAATATTAGGTCTTTCTATAGTTTTTTTATATTAATTGGCTATAGGTCATTGCTGACAAAACCAAAGAAGTTATTAATTTTCAAATTTTCTATAATTATCAATAATTAATACCTGTTGAGAAATTACTAATACGGACCATTTCAAGTGTTAATAAATTTGCCTCTGAAAAAGCATTAAAATCTCAACTAACTATCCTCAAGACAGATAAACTAAACCATCAATTTTTCCTTCATTTTGTTTTTTTGGCAGTTTACTTTTCTTTCGAGGCTATTTGGCGGGCATACTGAGACTAGGCCTCGTCTTCACTTTCATATAATAACAGACGTGTGATATTCATATTCATTATATTTTTTATTCTATTTTTAATTTTTAATTACTTATTCAGTCAAATATTATTCTTTGCTTCTAAAATAAGGGTAGTTGGCATTATTATATATCTTAAAAATGTAATAACTGAAAGAGAGAAAGATTTAATTTTTTTGTTACAATATAAAGAGAAAGGTATTTTATCAAATTATCATTATTAATTATTAATGTATTTTATTATCATTAAGATGATGTACGGAAATATTAAATAAAAATATTAATTAAAAGTGTGATTGAAAGATAAAAATAAAAATTATATTGTAAATTAAAAGTTATATTTATTTTAAAACAAATAATTATTTTAAGTATAACACTACCCATGAAATATTTTATTTAATCTAGTTGATATCAAGTTGTTCCGTTCAAGTTAATAGTTAACTATTATCATGGTTATATAAGTTAGTTAATCTGTTGTAACAAACTCTTTTTAGGCACTTGCTATATTTGAATACATAATTAGGTTCATAGTGTAATTTCTTTCTTTTCGTTGATAAAAAATTGGAAATAATTTTTATCACATTACAATCACGTGGAAATGCTCTCTCCGACGACATAATACTGCGACGTAATAGTCACGTGATTAATAATTAATAGTTGCGACGTGACAATCACGTCGCAACATGTTTTTGAATTTTAAATTATATTATAAACATAAAGTTATTAGGAGTTAGACGTTGGGTTATGTAAAAACAGTTGCGACGTAGGATACACGTCGACGTGGGATACACGTCGCTACATTAATGTTAAAATGTAAAACAGAAAAAGTTGTAACATTCACGTGGGGGAAAATTCAAATTTTAAAAAAATAATAATTGTGACATGACAAACACGTCGCAACATTTACAGGAAAAATCCAATGTTATTTTGAAGTGACATGTTGGCAGACATTGCAGGCAGGGACAATAAATAATGTTATCATTGTCATATTGCGATGTGAGTCTCATGTGACAAGGTTGCGACGTGACATTCATATCGCTGATTGACTTATATACTTACGCGTTTTGCTTCTCTCCACGTTCCATTCATTGTTAAAATAAATTTCTTACCCTCCTTTTGTGGTTCTCTCTGCTCTCCACAGACCAGAAACTCATTCCTCTACCAAAATCTCCTAAATTTTCAAAATTTCAATCCCAGGTCATTTTTTCATACCTTTCAATTCTAATTTTTTTCACAAATTTCATCAATTTTATATAATTTCATTTTTATATTTATACTGTATTCTGTCTTTAATGTAGGAATCTTTTTTTTTTCCAGATTTTGAAGAGAGAAGAAGGTGAAGGAGAAGAAGGTGGAGAAGATTGAAGAAGAAGTGAGATTTTTTTCCAGATTTTAACTATGTGTTTATTTATAATACGATATATTTTTCATAAATTTATTAGATTATTTTTTAATTAGGTTATTACATGAATTAATTATTATAAAATGAAATTATGGATTAAATAGTTAATATTTATTTTGTAAAATAAAAATAAAACAGAATATAGTAAATCAAATAAAATAAAAATATATATATATATATATATATATATATATATATATATATATATATATATATATTATTAATATTTTAAAACTATTATATTAAAATTTATATATTAAAACTATGATATATTAATATTAACATTAATAGGTATATTATATATTATTGTTTTTAAAATTAATAGGATATATTATTAAAAATAATATATGTTTTATCTTAATGAAAACAAAATAATAAATATTGATAAAAAATTAAGGTGAATATAATATAATTTTTAAAGGATTATTGATTTTAAAAATAATAATAAAAGATTATAAAAGTGATATATATATATATATATATATATATATATATATATATATATATATATAGTTAAAAAAATATATATTTAATAGTATTCGTTTTAATATATAATATACATTTATATCATAGTTAAAATAAAAATATTATGTATAAGAGAAATATATATTAAACAGTTAAAACAAAAATAATATATTTAATAGTATTTTTCAATATATATTTATATGGTACATGTTTAATAGTTAAAACAAAAATAATACTTTTAAGAATAGTAAATATTAAATAGTATATGTTTAAGAATATTATTAAGTTGATTAATATTTCTAAATAAAAAGACAATGATCGTATAAATGTGCAATATGGAATATTATGGTATTATCGTAGTCGGATGTGCAATAGAATATATCCAGGAAGACTTGCAGTTAAATCCAATTTTATAGTAGGAGTTGATGGGTTTATCACGTGGGCATTTGCTCAGGAATATTGTCGAAGCGAAGGAGGAGTTAGGTGTTCTTGTCTTAAATGTGAATGTAGACTAATAATTAGTAACCCAGAGGAAATAACACCTCATTTGCATAGAAGGGGTTTCATTGAAAATTATTGGGTTTGGACGTATAATGGTGAAGAATTGTCGAGTAACGTACCAGAGACTAGCAACACGCATGCTTCAAGTAGTCGACCGCCTATGGAATATGAGGAGAACTTTAATCTGATAGGTGAGATGGTTGAGGATGATTTTGGTGTGAACGTGACATATGATGAACTAGAAGATTTGAACGGGGAAGAGTTGCCAAATGAGGAAGCGCAGAGATTTTATCAGTTGTTGAATGATATGAATATGTCGTTGTTTGAGGGGTCGTCGGACTCAAAGCTATCAATGTGTGTGAGATTATTGGCCACCAAGTCAAATTGGAATGTTCCTGATCAGTGTCTGGAACATTTTGCAAAACTGATCTTGGACTCCACTGCAACGAAAGACAACTTGGCTACATGTTTTTATGATGCAAAGAAGTGAGTGTCAAAGTTGGGTTTAACATTAAGAAAGATTGATTGTTGCATTAATGGTTGCATGTTGTTTTATGACAATGAGTTTGGTACTCAAGCTGGATTGTTAGAGGAGTGTAAGTTTTGTAATAGTCCAAGATATCAAGTTCGTGGTAGAGCCGTTAACAACAAGCAAAAGCGTGTAGCAGTAAAATCCATGTTTTATCTTCCGATAATACCAAGGTTAAAAATAATGTTTGCTTCAATGCACAGTGCAAATCAAATGACATGGCATTATACAAACCAAACAAGTTCAGGCACTATGCGACATTCATCTGATTGCGAGGCATTGAAGCACTTTGATCGGACACATTCTGATTTTGCTGCAGAACCTAGAAATGTTTGGCTTGGATTATGGTCTGATGGTTTTGCCCCATACATGCAAGCGTCGGAAAGTGCGTATTCTTGTTGGCCAGTTATTGTAACCCCTTACAACCTCTCTCTTGAGATGTGCATGACAAAATCATACATGTTTTTGACGTGCGTCATTCCAGGCCCGTCCAATCCAAAAGTCAGAATTGATGTGTAATTACAACCTTTAATTGATGATTTGAAGAGGCTGTGGATTGGAGAATGGACTTATGATATATCCCGTAAACAGAACTTTACATTGCGAGTTGCCTTGATATGGACCATTAACGACTTTCCAACATATGACATGTTGTCCGGTTGGGGTACGCATGGAAAATTGGGTTGTCCGCATTTCATGAGATACACCAAAGCGTTTACGTTGGATAAAGGGCAGGAAAGCTCGTGGTTTGACTGTCACCGAGATTCCTACCAACAAATCATCCTTGTAGAAGAAACAAGATAAATTTTAAAAAAGATAAACGAGTGACAAATTTGCCTCCGCCTCTATTGCCACCAGGTGCTATATGGAACGAAGTTCGTGAACTACCAAAATTTACAGATATTGGCAAAGCATGCAAAATTGAAGGATACAAAGTCACGCACAATTGGACAAAAAGAAGTATATTTTTGGACCTCCCGTATTGGAAAGATAATTTGTTGCGCCATAATCTTAATGTTATGCATATTGAGAAGAATTTTTTTGATAATGTATTTAACAAAATAATGGATGTTACTGGCAAAAAAAAAGATAATGAGAAGGCTAGACAGGAAATGGAACGTTGGTGTAACCGAAAAGAGTTGGAGTTGAAGCCTCAACCGAATGAAAAGTTATTAAAACCCAAGGCTTGTTCCTGTCTAACTTCCCTAGAAGCTAAAGCGGTTTGTCGATGGTTAAAAGATTTGAGAATTCCCGATGGGTATTCTTCAAATTTGGCAAGGTGTGCCGACCCTAACACTGGGAAGTTGCATGGAATGAAAAATCATGATTGCCACATTTTATGGAACGATTGCTACCAATTGCATTTGGATCGCTACCCAAACATGTTCTTGACCCATTAACTGAAATTAGTCAATTTTTTAGAGATATTTTTGCATCAGCTTTAAGAGTGGGTGACATCATTAAGTTGGACCAAAACATTCCACTCATTCTTTGTATGTTAGAACAAGTATTTCCGCCTGGTTTCTTTGACTCCATTGAACATTTACCTGTGCATCTTGCATATGAAGCTTATCTTGGTGGACCTGTTCAATATAGTTGGATATATCCGTTTGAAAGGTTCATGGATGATTCAAAGTGATCAGTGAAAAATAAAGCTAGAGTTGAAGGATCTATATGTGAACATTACTTGCATCGGGAAACATCATATTTTTGCAGTCAGTATTTCAATCACTTGATGTTAACTCCTAGAATCATACGGAATCCTGTAAATGTCAACTAGAGAAGTCAATTCACCTTATCAGTCTTTGGGGTTCCAGGTCGACCCTCTGGAAAGAAGGGTGTGCATTGGTTGACCCAAAAAGAAATGCAATCCGCACATGTCCATGTCTTGATCAACTGCATTGAAGTTAAACCATATCTTAAGTGAGTTTATCCAAACATTTTTAACTTTGTTGACAATGTGTGTATACCAAACTTATTAAACTTATGGTGTGTGCTTTATAGGGAATTTAACAATGCCTATTTTCATAGTACTGGTGAACAGTCAACATCCGGTGTCATTCATTCTCAATTTCCCCCATGGTTCAAGGAGATATTGTCTAGCATTGTTGCACCGACTCCATAAATACTCCATTTGGGAAACTTATCAGAAGGCCCTATCCAAAGCGCAAATGAATGGAACACATACTTCGTGAACGAATATAAATTTCACACTGAGGCATGTACCGAAGGGAAAAAACATAAACAATGGTGTATTTGTAAAAGGAGTTATAGGTGGTGGTGAAGATGACTTCTATGGCTTTGTTAAACATATCTACGAGTTGGTGTACAATTACTTGGACTCATAAAATAAAGTTGTATTGTTTTGTTGTGAATGGTATGATCCAACTAGAGGCACAAAAATAGACAAGTCATATGGTACTGTTGAGATTCAAATGAACTGGAGATACAAAGAGTATGACCCTTTCATAATGTCACATATTGTTAGGCAAGTTTATTATGTTCCTTATCCTTCATTTGTATCACGTAAACGAGGATGATGTGTTGTAATAAAAACAAAATTATTGGGTCATATTGAAACTGGAGATCTAGTGGAAGATGTTGCCTACCAAGTTGATGACGTTGAACAAATTAATGATGTGATTGCAGATGAATATATTACAAGTTTGTCCAATACAACGGTTGAGGGACATCAAGTTGATGTGTCTATATTGTTGGTTGATAATAATGTGGATGGAGAGAATGATGAAGAGTTTGAATCCAAGAACAATACTACATCAGATGATGAGAATGATATGGATAACAAGCATGAAGATTTAGAATAACTAAACAATTTATTGAATTTAGCATTAATGAATATGTATTGATGAAAACAATGAATGTGTTAGTGAATATATATATATATATATATATATATATATATATATATATATATATATATATATATATATAGATAAAATTCTACCTAAGAGTAAGGATAGTGGTAAGAAGTCCCAACGTTCGAGGGTAGTAACATATGAGGCACCTCACTCGGACATGTGTCCCCCTCCCTTAGAGTCAGGTTGATCCTATGTCCATGACCAGTAATTAGGCTCTTGTGCCATTACTCTCCTCTCAGACATTCTCGTTTGGGGTACCTGCATCTTTTTTTCCGTTCACCTGGTTTTCCTTACCCACAGACCCAGATGCCCTCATTCTTCCAGCAGAATGGAGGATCCAGTTTTCCATATCCTATACAGATTCCCTCGTCCTTCCAACAAACTGAAGGACACAATTTTTCGTTTCCCACACAGATGCCATCATCCTTCCAACAGACTGGAGGATCCAGCAGTCCACGGCCCATACAGGCTTGAGGATCCTACAGCCCACGTCTTACACAAGATGGAGGATCTCGCAGCCCACGTCCCACATAGGCTGGAGGAACTTAACCCCACATCCCAGATAGACTGGAGGATCCTACACCCCATGTCCCACACATGTACCTGCACGTGAGGATGATGGTGATATGGATGAGGCAGATGATGAGATAGATGGAGATGATCTTCGAGGGAATGATGATCCGAGTGAGATTCATGTCATTGAAGGGAGGTTTTGGATTTTCCCCAAAGGAAGCTCCTAAGTTTCTTATTTATAAGCTTTTATTTAAGTATGTATACATTTTCATTTTAATATAAATTTATATTTAATATTGCTAATTCAAAATATTGTTGCTTAGTTTTGCACCGAGTCGGACTGCTGTCAAGGTTATAAATTATATAATTCAGCAGATGTATAAAGAATTTTGGAAGAACTTTGGGGAGGTTACAAATAAAGAAGCCTGGCTTAACAAATTTAAGGTATTATTATTCATTTAATTTATTTTTTTAGTTATTGTTATAAAGAACCTTTAGTTATTGTTATTATTTTTTAGGTATTGTTTATTCATTAAAATTACTTAACTATTTATTTTAATGTCATACAACGTTGCAGGAAAAATATGTGTGGGATCCGTTGAATGAGAAGTTGATTCAAAAAAGTTTTTATGGAAGAACGTCAAGGCGACTTTTTGACACAATGCGACGCGTTAGAGAGAATTTTGAACCTCATGGTATTCGCCCCAATTGGATAGGCGTAGAGGTTTTTGTCCAAATTCTTAAATATTGCGAGTCACCAGAATTTAAGGCAAAATCTGAAAATTTCAAAGAGATTAGGGCATCTGAAAAAGGGGGTTGCGTGAATACTATCAGAAATATAAGTATTGCAGAGCATGTGCAACGCATGGTAAATATTACCACCTTTTAAGTTATATTTTTATTCGTAATATATTTTATTTATTTTATTTTATTTTATTTTATTATTTAGATTAAGAATTCGGGGAGACCACCACTGATTGTTGAGTTGATTAAAAACGACTCGGACAAAGAAATCAGGGGATTTTGTTGACGAACGCACGCTGATAGTTTATGTAAGTTATTTAATTTATGTTGTTTATATATATTTTTTAATTTAATGACAATTTTCGGCGTGATTTTCACATGACAACTAATAAAATATTGTTGCGTGAAAATCCGTGGCAACTATTTTTTTTTAATTTAATGACATTTTTGTGGCGTGATTATCACGTTGCAACTGATAAAGTTGTGGCATGAAAATCATGTGGCAACTTTTTAATATAATATAATATGATATATATATATATATATATATATATATATATATATATATATATATATATATGTGTGTGTGTGTGTGTGTGTGTCTGTGTGTGTGTGTGTGTATTTAATTTTTTAATCTATTGTACGTATGTGTATGAGGATTATCAGATGTTGCTCACAATTTTTCTGGAAAATAATCCTCAATATACTCCAACAGAAGGGGAGCCGCTTCATCGGGATGTTGATTTTTATATTTGGGATCAAGTCATTGGCGGAAAAGGGCCTACTGGTTGTTTTTTAGGTGGTGGAAATTTGACGGGCGAGTTGAGAATTAGTGACAGAAATCTATTTCAAAGAGTTAAAGATGGAGGAGGAGGGTCATGTCAACCAAATCTGACACCAGAAAAATTTGAAATAGTTAAATAATTGGCGTTAAATGAGGCGAGACGCGAGTCAGCGTAACAAATGGCAGCAATGAGGAAAGAGCAAAAGCGGCAAATAGAGATGATGGCAAAGAGACAATCTGATATGGAAGAGAAAATGAGATGATGTATGCAAGGGTTTGGCGGAAATCAAAATGTCCATGGTCAAGAGCCGGAGAATGACGGAAACGATGATGATTTTGACATTGATAATTATCCCGGCCAAAATGACCCGTAAAAAACTTTTTTATTTATTTTGTATTTAAATTTGAATTTGTGTAAGATATTAATTAATTAACACTTTTTAATTTTTAAATTTTTAATTTTAGTTTTATTATATTAAATTTTATTATAAAATTTTAGTTTATTAATTTTAGTATTTTAAATTTTAAATTTTATTAAATTTATTAATTATAAAAGAAAAGCAAACGTTCTGGTAATAAAAAAAAATTTAAAATTACTAGCGACGTGGAAAACATGTCACAGTGTTGTGACATGTATTTCACATAACAACACTTAATTTATATATATTATAACAAATTCACTCATCACGTGATATTAAATAAATTTGAGAATATGAATAATAAAATAAAATTTGTTGCGACGTGATTTTCACTTCACAACTTAGTGACGTGAAAATCACATGGCAAATAAAGTTGCTGCATAGATTCCTATCCCTGCCATGTCTGCTCCCACAGCAGAGTTCTGATATTTGTGCATATACGTTGCGACATGAAATACACGTCACAACTTTGTGGCATGATAAACACGTCCCAACAAATTTTCCACTTGCTCCTCAGCCACGTGATTGAACACGTCGCTAATTTTGCCTTGTGACGTGCTTTCTCAAGTTGTGACGTGCAATTCACGTCACAACTGAGAGTATTTTTTGTATTGAGTTCTTTCCTGAATTTTGTCATAAAATTGACAGGACAAACACGTTTGAGTTTATTAAATTTAATGTAGATTATTTACTTCACGAAATTTTAACTGAATATATAACTTTTCAAAGGTTGGTTAGAAAAATAATACAACTTACTACTAATTTATTTTTGAAAACATAAAATTTGATATCTTGAAAAATTAATAAGTATGGGAGAAAGTTAAACGAAAACTAAAAGTATCCACAGAGGTATAATGTCAAGGCGCTACATCTTTTATTATTGGGTTAAATAAGTTTTTGGTTCCTATAAATATCTCAAATTTCGTTTTTAGTCCCTCTAAAATTTTCCTTTAAAGAATGGTCCTCCTAAAAATTTAAATTTTAACTTTTGGTCCCTCCTGCAATTTAGCGACGATTTTTACAATTTAGCGACGGTTTTTACGAAGGTTTTAGCGACGGTTTTTTATTTAGCAACGGATTTTTATTTACCGAAGGAATTAGAGACCATTTTAGCTACGATTTTGCCACGAAGGACCAAAAGTTAAAATTTAAATTTTTAGGAGGACCATTCTTTAAAGGAAAATTTTAGAGGGCTAAAAACGAAATTTGAGATATTTATAGGGACCAAAAACTTACTTAACCCTTTATTATTTATAAAAAACACATATTCTCCCGTTTTAAAACAAATGAAGGGAAAAACAAACAAGGACGCACTTCAATTCCCAGGTATCGCAGGTTTTTTTTTTATAAGAGTAAACTAAATGATCTAATCATTCAATTTTCGACAAAATTGAGGGATAAAACAATCAAAATTTACTATAAAAGAATCCGTTAAACAAATTTTACGCTCTTACTAATATGAAGCCGCCCCAAACTCGCATGCATCATTATTTAGAATGGATTGTAAGACATAAAAATCTTCAATGTTCTTCTATCTCGTGGGGAAACAAATCTCTAGCATCTTTCATGGGACCTAGACAATCTAGGGGAGAACTAAATCTTGATATCAACAAAGATTTGTTGCATACAATGTATTTTTAATATTCTAGGTAAACAATGTATTTTGTAAACAAATTAATGTATCAATGTTTTGGGTAAACAATATAATGATTTTTGTAAAATAAATTAATCTATACCTCGATTTTCTTTGAAAACCAAGATGTAAAATAAGCTAATATTTTATTTTAATAAAAAATCTTATTCACCTTGGTTTTTATCGTAACCGATGAGATATTTAAGCGTTTTTATTTTTAATATATTCACCAACATTGAATAAATCTTTGTCGTTCATTTAATGATTATCAACGCTCACGACTCTGTCATTAGTGATCTATGTAAAACCTAAGGGACATCCATTATAAAAGCATGTTGAATATTAAAAATCATTCTAAATGAAACATGATGCGCTTGAAACCTAAAGACCCTTATTTTTTGTGAGCAGAAAATTCTCTATGATTGATTGCAAAAGCAGCAAATTATTTGGGTTAAGGTTTATTTTCTGAAAATATTTTTTTGAGCAAAAAATCATTTCTTCATCTAACCCTTATTTATCTAACCATTTTTTGTTTTATATCAAAGACAAATGCAAGGAAAAACAATTGAAAACATATTGCACCCAAGATTTTTTCTTCCCTAAACTTTAATTATTCGAAGATCTAAAATCTAGATCTTCATGGAAATTCATTTTTAATGTAATAATCTCTATAAACAATGTAATTTGAGTATTTTTTTTTAGATTCTTGTTTCTTATTTGTAAGCTAGTTTGCTTTGTGATTTTATTGTTGTTAGATCTAGTTTATGAATCAATTTGAAACTCTCGTGTAACGTTATTTGATTATAGTGGAGCACCTTGTTCTTATGTAATTTGTAAACAAATAATTGTATTAATATTCTGGGTATACAGTGTAATAAATTAAAATAATATTCGATTTTATTTGTAAACCGAGAGATCAGATAAATTAATTTTGAAAATAATAAAGTTTACTAACGAACCTGTGTGCGTATAAATTTACATCTTGGTTATTATTCCACTGAGGCTCGTTAATCTTGTCAATGAAGCATCTCTTTTGCATTAAGGGCCTCACATCTAAATGGCTAGCCCTTTCTTCATAGCCTAGGCTCTCCTAAAAGTCCTCCATGTTTCTTTCATTGATATCCCCTCTGAGATCATAGAATCTAGAAGAACGACATATGTATGGGGTTCTTGGTAAATGGACCCATTTTTTTGCGAGCTATTGCAGTGGAGATCATAAACGCACTACTATACCCATTTGTCACCAATAGTGATGGTGACTATGGTAGTGTTAAGGGGTAGGGATTAGGAAGATCGAATAAATCGTCAAAATCCAAACCCTTTTGAACAGAGAGTGATTCCTTGACTGGAGTCAACTGAATCATCAACATATTTTACATTTCCTTAAAAGCCTCTTATTTCCTATCCTCTCTTTCCATTACTTCATCAGCATCATCCTCTAGAAGAGTCAGTAAATAGTCTTATCTCGCATGAGAGGCATCCAAAATTCGGTCAACAAAAATGTCTAGATAATCTTTCATCGTTTGAGGCAAAATCTCTGAAGAAGTCTTGGCAAATGGAGGAGGGGGAGAATGAGCAGATGCGGGTGTCGCCTTCTAAGGAATATATCCTTTTAGAGCATCATCACAAGTTGCAAACTTATCTTTGTAAATCTTGTAAAAGTCATATTGGTAAAAATAAAATTTCTTGATATCCTTGTGATACGTCATCAACTTAACATCGGTGTCATCAAAGATCTTCAAAGCCTTTGCAAGATCAACTTCAAGAGTTCGAATACGATTCTTCTCAATAGTTACTAAATGAAATATGCATAGAATATTGGATGGTTCTGCTTTGTTTGAAAAATGGAAATTTGATCTATGATGAACTTGACCAAATTTTCTTTTTCTCGAGTCAACATTAGGCACATTAAGTACATATCTTGATCATGGGTCTTTTCCCAATGTTTTGCTTTCATGTATAAAATTGTAACAGTCACACATTGAAGCATATGAGTCTCAAATTTCATTTGGCTTGAAATTATATTCCTCTGAGGACAGGTGCCCGACATAATGTGTGGGACAAGTGTATGATAAGTTTAAAACGCAACATACATAATAAAGGCAAAATAAAAATAAATCAGGAATTGTTAACCCAAGGAAGGATGTTCACACTCAATAGTAAAAGTACAAATAGTCTTATATGAACATATATTGTTTGATGTCTCTCTTCCTAATAGTACCCTCAAATTTCTATTCAGGAATCCCTATAGAAAGACTCTACTCCCAATAGTCAGAATGACAAATGAGCTTACTTTGAACTTTCACAATTCAATGCCACTTACATAATACTACCCGTGAAGATTCATTCAAGTTCACCCTTAATAAGTGTCCCATCTCAATTTCACTCAAACACTCTTCTTGTGTTTGGACAATTACAATATGATTGAAAAGATAGATCAACTAAACACAAATACCATGTTCTCAAGTAGTATATAGGAACAAAGTATTACAACAAAACAAAAATACATGGCTAAACTAAAACTCTCCTATATAGTATATTTTTCTCTAAAGTTCTAAGACTTCACAAAGGAGATGAATTCATTATATAGAAACAAAAGATTAACTCCCAAAGCCCATCATGAATTCACTTGGACTTCTAAAAAACACATGAAGTAAATATTTAATAATAATGATTTTCAATCATGATTTGTCACCTAAATAAATCAGAATTTCTTGATTATTCTTGTTGCAATTAATTTAGATCACGTCCTCTAAAAACATACATGATCAATCAAACCTTTAGAAATATTAAGATCCTTGATTTCCATCAAATTTCGAAATATTACTATGCAAACCTGCAATTAGTTATGTTGGCATCCCATAGATTCGTTCTCCACTATAAGGCACTGTGAAACTAGGAATATATGGCATAGAGGCACTTGCCCTTGTTGATTTGGGAGTAATAGGTTGATTCTGTGAGATTATCAACTCATTTGTGTATTCGAAAACACAATTGTAGTGTTTGACGTGGACCCACTAATGTCAGACGCATGTGAATCAAATGTATTTCCTTTAGAGGGTTGTTCACCATTTGGATTAGTGTTTTTAGGATCTACCGTTTTTCTACCGCTCCTCTATTTCATACACATAATGTTGAGAAATTCTATATGAAGAACATGCAAAAACTATGAAAATATGCAAACTTAATACAATGGGTTCCACTGGATGTGCCAATTTGTTTGCACAAGTTTTTGGAAAACAACCTCTAGCCTCTTAATTAAAGTTTACTTGCAAGATCGGCTACAAAATCCTAGAACAAAATGCTAAGTTTTTGAATGGTTGTGTTTGAATTGGATATGAAACTGAATAAAACAAATCAAAGTAAAGATAATTTGAAAAAGAAAATGTACGTTAAACTTGAAAGATAAATTGCTTTGAACTTAAAATGGGACGCATGCATACATTTTTTTGAAGTCACTCGTTTCTCTCTGAGACTGGTACTTTGAATATTCTCCTTACAATGTTATAAATGTGACCCCTCAAACTGATTGTAAATTCTACTTCAATAGACAAATAACGATAACTTCAATTTAACACTCGACTACTCATAACTTTCCACATATCAGTTCTATGTCAAACTTATTTTGACAACTTCCCCCTCGTATTTGACAATTGTTCATAGAAAACTGTCATTTCTAACTGTCTATCTCTTCGACTATACTTTCAACACTTTTAATATAAATTTGACTAAGTGTTCATACAATCTTTATGGTGCTTCATACTAGCCATTATGCTCGCGTCTTGCATAAACCATCTTCGACATCTTACTTTCTAATTCTATCATCTATCTTGCTGTCCAATTTCGACAAACATCCCCCTTGAAAGTCGAGTCAAAAATTCTCAACTAACATATATACATCAATCATCTGATCCACCTTCTTTAAAATAGTCAAGTGTAAATAATACTTCCATATTGAATATAAAATAATAATGTTAAGTACACCAATAAGATACTTAACTAATAAAATATAATTTTAGAATAAAATAATATTTAATTTAACTTTTATAATTGTTTATAAACAAAACTAATTCATATGTATTTAGGTTTCCTTCACAACCCAACACAATGAACGTATAAGTCATTTCTTTGAATATATTACCCTTATTATTCAACTTTTCCAACAAAAATTTCATTTTCTTTTGAATGTCAAATAAAATAGAATATATTAAAGGGGAGATAAACTCCAAATTACAATAAAAATATCCATAAAATACAAGAAGTTTTAGGAGACAATTAAAGATAAACAAGATACAACAAAGAACAATATATAACATAACATCCGTACAACAGTACTATGGAAGAGAAAATCCAAAAATAGACTAACTAATAAAATCCACCTTATTAGTAATAAGTTATATTTTGTTTGTAATAATTGTAGTTTAAGGTTGTTACACGAAAATAAAATAAAAAATAATGATTGAGTCAATAAAAATAATATCTTTACAAAATTATCTTTTATTATTATTGATTGTAGTACATTGTCATACTTAGAAAGAATGTATACAAGAGATAAAATTGATAAAAATTAATTATAATTGCATTGAAAAAGTAAATAGACTATTATTTTACAACAATTTTTTGAGACTAAAAAGAAAATTATTTGAGACAGAGAGAATATCACAAATCAACCAAATGCATCATCAACATATAATTAGATCCCATCAAAAGAGAACAAAAAAAATTCACCACCAATTTCTAAATCATTTAGGACTTTTCAAATTAATCAAACTACAACATATCAAACCATAAGATAATCACCCTACATTTGGTCGTACCCCCTAAAAAAGAAAAAAAAAACTCATAAAACATTCTAGGGACAAGAGGGACATCTACCTACAATCTCATCCACTTAAAAACTCTATACTACAACAAGGCTATCTTACAAGTAACAAAAAAAATGACAGATTGTCTCAACCAAAAGCCCACAAATCACCCATTTTTTAGAAAAGTTTTCTCTAGACGAGAGTCTATCTTGTAAAAGATTTTAAGAGAAAACCAAAATTTAAGACGGAGTCCAACTACTCAAGATGAGGGATGATTCCACTTTATTTTAGAGACAGATTCATAAAAGTGGTCGAGCCAATCCTATGGACGAGATAAACATAGGGCATTGAAAAAATGCTCTCTCTAGAGTGCTTAGCGACAGAGCCAGAACTTTATTTCAGAAGTGTAGACCTTTTAAAATTAAATAATAATTCTATAAATAAAAATATAAAAATATAATTTCTTTTTTAAATTTACTATAATATATAATTTTTTTATATGGTGTATTTAAAGTGTTATAACTAAAAATAGCTGGATATATTTGAGTGTGAAGTTCATTATCACACTTTGATAAAGTATTGATTTTGGACCTTATTCAAATAGAAATGCCTAGAAGAGACAATTATAGGAAAGGTGGTTGTATAAGGATATAGATAGAGGAAAAAATTCACTATATTTTAGGATAGAAACATTTTGGGCTGTTCATAGTGAGAATATCTCTTTTCTTTAGGATTGTAGGAATTCCTGTCAATAATAATTTTAATTTCAACCAAAAATATATTTTCTACTTTATTTGAATTTGAATTTTGAATTTCTATGACACTTTTCTTTTAATAAAAAGAAGTGACACAATGTAACTAAAATAAATACTTAGTAATCACTCATAATATAGAGGAACTTACTCAGATTATTATCTCACTTCGTTATTATTATTTATTTATTTAGGTAGTTGCATGTTAGGATTGGCGGAGGTTGTTGATGATATTTCAGCATTGTTTTGATGTTGCGATCTTTTGTTGTATATTTTGTAGAGTAACAAATATTGTACTTAGTTCTTAGATTTTTATTTAGGCATTTTTCTTATCTTATATCATATGTTGTATTTTATATAATTGGTCAAGTATATAAATTTTGCCAATAGATACTTATGATTGTGTATAATGTATATTCTACACGTATATTATACAGGATGTTACAATTGACTCTTATAAAAATTTGTTCTTATACATCTATTCTTTTAAAAGAGTATATATATCATCAATATGGATGTATGGGAGGGATAAAAATAGGTCAGACCAACAAACAAGGATTTACGGCTTAACCTACACGGGTCCTTGATATGTTAGGCTTTTTTAAGTGGAAAAGGCTTAGACTTTTTTATAAATCTATTTAGTTAAAAAGGTTATGCCACAAACCATATAAAAAGCCTTTTAAATCTATTAAAACGGTCTATTTAAATAAACATGAAAAAATTTATTATTGTCATATTGTATTTTATACCTTTAATTAAAACATGAAAATAAAACATAGTTATCTTAAAGATACTATGAAAATAAGTTGAAAAATCTTTATGAATATTATAAGTTGTCATAAATTGTTTCAATATGTTATATCAAACAAATTGTATCACCTAACTTATGCTAATAGTAAACTCGAATGAGTCAATGAAAATAACGATTTATACTCGTTGATCTTTTCGATTTGTTAGTCTATTTAAAATTAGTTGAATTGCTATTTTATAAATATTCAAATGAAGTAGGTTTTTAAGTAGGGTAGTAGATTAATCAGGCATTCGAAAAGGCTAGGCTCACGTCAAAAAATAAGCCTATGATAGACTATAGGTCAGACTTAAATTTTATATTTTTTAGCAGGTAAGACTTATGTTTGACGAAGTCTTACTCAACTCAACCTATTTTCACCTTTAATGTATGATTTAGTGGTAAACTATTAAAAACAAGATTGATTGATTAGAAGTTGTTCTTGTCTTTGGAGCCATTAACGACCCAATCAAATCGGATCCCTGTTTTAATTTTAAAAATGAGCCTCAATTTAAAAAAATTACAATTATAATAAATTAAAAATGACATATAAAAAATATAATTATATATTTTTTTAAAATTATTTAATTATAATTATTTTAATTTGATCAATTTTATTTTTATAATATATTAGACATTTATTATAACATTTTTTATTTATTGAATTTATTTTATAATATATTTTTATTTTTATTCATATTAATATGAAAAAATTAAAATTTTAAAAATTTTAAACTTTTTAACATATGAGACTTTATATTGTAGAGTTTGCTGCACAGGACCCCGACCCTACTTGGAACAAACACAAAACTATAAGAGATGCATCAATGTAGTAGATTATTAGTAGCAGAGCCACAAAAAAATTAGATAATTTAAACGAAAAATTTAACTGCAAATTTTTTTTAATTTTCACATCTATTTATTTTTCTTAATTTTTGCCCTTAACTACACACTATGTACGTGCCTTCACCACTGAGAGTGTTTTCATATCCACTCATTTCTCTCCAGAACAAAAATGACATCTCGAAGCTGAGATAAAAACTCATCAAAAATCAATATCTCTCTAATGATTAGAAGAAGGATTCCCCACTTTCAAACTTAATTTCAAACAACCCAATTTTATTAAAAAATAATATACACAGGCTGTGTTCCCCTCTTGATTATCATAGGCTGCGCCGAAGCAATTAAAGCATTAGTTATTTTTTAGTTATATTTTATTTTTCTACAGAATTTCTTACCGATTTTAACAAAATTCTTTTGAGTTTTAAGTTTTAAAAACTAGAAATTTTACGCAAAAAGAAAACGTTGGAAAAACTTTCCATAAGAAATCAACACTGCCATCATGTTCATGGCAATTGTTTTACCGCAACCCTATTAAAATTAAGAGGAGTGGAGCGGAACATGACTAAGTGGAGTGGAGCGGAATGAAAGATAGATTTTACTCTATTATTTGGTTAATTTATTTAAAATCTCTCATTTCATCACATACATCTCAAATTGAATGGAATAAAAAATAGAGAATTTGATGGAATCCATCGTGTTCCATTCTATTCCACCTATTATTTACAAATCTAAACAATAGAACCTTATTAATTACCACCTCATTAATTGAGTAGTTTGTATTTAAGTTTGAAAATAAGGTAAGATAGATTTTTAAAAGAAGATTAGGGCTAGTTTGTTTCAGTTTTAAAAAATTAATTTTTTCTTTGTATTTTTAAAAATAGATTTTACGAAACTGATTTTTAAAATATAAGAAAAAAATTTACGATTGTTTTTTCTAAATTGTGAGATTAATTTTGACATTCTATACATAAACATACATTATTGAAGATCATAACATAGTCAAAATCACAATTTTTTCAAAAAAATATATTTTGAAAATAATTTTTATGAAAAGCTATTTGAAATAGTTTCAAAATTAAATAATTTTTTAAAATTTTAATGTCAAATTTTTTTTTACTAAAATGATGAATCATCTAAAATAACATTTTAAGAATAACTATTCAATCAAAATTTTTATGTGAAACTTTTATAAAATATTATTTTTACACAAAATAATATTACGTTATAAAATCATTTAAAAAAACAAAACAAATGGACTCTAAATAATAATAATAATAATAATAATAATAATAATAATAATAATAATAATAATAATAATAATAATAATAATAATAATAATAATAATAATAATAATAATAATAATAATAATAATAATAATAATAATAATAATAATAATAATAATAATAATAATAATAATAATAATAATAATAATAATAATAATAATAATAATAATAATAATAATAATAATAATAATAATAATAATAATAATAATAATAATAATAATAATAATAATAATAATAATAATAATAATAATAATAATAATAATAATAATAATAATAATAATAATAATAATAATAATAATAATAATAATAATAATAATAATAATAATAATAATAATAATAATAATAATAATAATAATAATAATAATAATAATAATAATAATAATAATAATAATAATAATAATAATAATAATAATAATAATAATAATAATAATAATAATAATAATAATAATAATAATAATAATAATAATAATAATAATAATAATAATAATAATAATAATAATAATAATAATAATAATAATAATAATAATAATAATAATAATAATAATAAATAATAATAATAATAATAATAATAATAATAATAATAATAATAATAATAATAATAATAATAATAATAATAATAATAATAATAATAATAATAATAATAATAATAATAATAATAATAATAATAATAATAATAATAATAATAATAATAATAATAATAATAATAATAATAATAATAATAATAATAATAATAATAATAATAATAATAATAATAATAATAATAATAATAATAATAATAATAATAATAATAATAATAATAATAATAATAATAATAATAATAATAATAATAATAATAATAATAATAATAATAATAATAATAATAATAATAATAATAATAATAATAATAATAATAATAATAATAATAATAATAATAATAATAATAATAATAATAATAATAATAATAAATAATAATAATAATAATAATAATAATAATAATAATAATAATAATAATAATAATAATAATAATAATAATAATAATAATAATAATAATAATAATAATAATAATAATAATAATAATAATAATAATAATAATAATAATAATAATAATAATAATAATAATAATAATAATAATAATAATAATAATAATAATAATAATAATAATAATAATAATAATAATAATAATAATAATAAAAAATTCCATTGAGTAGTAGATTGAAGAAATATAAACCAATTCTTACCGCTAATTTTTCGGATAAACTACATAAGCTATAAATTTTAAGTCAAATTTGTTCCTAAGAGCAAGGAACAGAAGTCAAAGAGACACAATTACTACAACGTATCTCTTGTGTCGTAAAATCTAGAAGTACAATAAGATTGTGGTTGTCTTATGTTTACGTTTACTGTACACAGATTCAGTTCACACAACTTCACATTATACACCAAAAGGAATGAACTATGTTCACATTAGTCATTAGTTTAAACTTTAAGCTGATCTCACATTTTTGTCATGACAACGTACATAAATCAATAAAGGGTAATTAACTCACATGTTTTACATATTATAGATAGCAAAAGAAAAAAAATAATGTTATGTGATTAAAAAATTTAAAGGCTTAAATATATTTTTGGTACACCTACTTTTAAGTTTTTTAAGTTTTTAAAATTTTAGCCCTTTTATTTTAAAATTTAATTTTCTAGTCCCTAAACTTTATATCACTCGGAAATTAATTGGTCTCCCTCCAATTTTACTTAGTTGGCAATGATGATTGAGATTAAAAATTTATTTTAAATTATGTGGCATTGGTGACTGGATTATTTTTTATTTAATTATTTTTATTAATTAATAAATTAATTAATAATTTTAATTATGTTATTTTTTAAATTAATTAATAATTAATATTTAAAAGAAATATTATGGGCCTAACCCTTTTGTTTTGGCCCACACATTCTCATTTCAACTTACAACTCTTGCATGAATTAGCATTATAAACACTAATTCCACAATCAAAAGACACTCTTGCATGAATAGAGGCACCATAAGTTATTGTTGAGAATAATTCATGTCCAGAAGTTCTGAGGGGAGTCAGAAGTTCTGATGATCAGATAGGCTATCCAGAATTTCTAATGTTCTGATCTTCTGGTGTTGTCCATAAGTTGTTGAACTTCTGAGGTCGTGTCCATAAGTGTTTAACTTCTGATTCCTTATCTTAATTATTAAGTTTATGTTTAATGGTACTTTAGTATTTGTTAGTTTGTACTGTTAGTATCTTTTAGCTTGATCACCAAGATTAGTTTTAATTCGGGTTTACCGGCATATTTATTTTGGGTTTTTTGTGTATAAATATGTACTCCTATTTCATTAATAATTACAACAATCCTTATTTCCTTACTCTTTCATTCTTCCATCGTTCCAAACTCTTTATCCTTGTGCACCAACAAATTGGTATCTAGAGCTGTGGTTAAAAATACAGGGAAACACGAGTGAACGTGAGTTTGTTTGTGTGGTTGATTTTGTTTCTAGGTTTCACGTTGAATCTAGAACGAGAATCATTTTTTTTCTGTTTTGCGGGTTAGGAAACACTGTGTGAGTGAATATCTAAGTGTATTGCATAAGGTAGAAGATGAACGGAAACAGAAACATGAACACCAAACTTCCAGTTTTTGATGGCAAAAACTGGAATAGATGGATGGTCCAGATGCGCGTGTTATTTGGAGCTCAAGATGTTCTAAAGCTTGTTACCGATGGTTATATTCCAGTTGCAGAAGATGCAACAGACGATGAGAAAGAGGCACAGAGAAACAAGAGGAAGAGAGATCAGAAAGCTCTGTTCTATATCCATTAGTGTGTGGATGTAAATATGTTTGAGAAGATTGCAGATTCTATGACGTCAAAGGGGGCGTGGGACACACTGGTCAGATATTACGGTGGTGACGCATAAGTGAAGAAGGTGAAGCTTCAGTGCTTGAGAAAGCAATATGAGAATCTCAACATGAAGAATAGTGAGAAAGTTTTTGAGTACATTTCAAGAGTGATTCTGATCACTAATGAAATGAAGGCTTGTGGAGAAACACTTTCTAAATAAGTAATCATAGAGAAATTTTTGAGGTCGCTTACTCCTCAGTTTGATTACATTTTTATTGCTATTGAACATTCTAAGATATGGAAACCATGGAAATAGAATAGCTGCAAAGTAGTCTAGAAGCGCATGAGTTGCGTTTGACTGACAAAACTTCTGAGAGGGAAGTTGAGAAGACTCTAAAAGCTTCTTTTGTCAAGAAGGACCAGAAGCAGTCTTGGTCAGAGGCCAAGAATAGACGTGGTGATAGATTCTAGAAGTCAGAAACTTCAACTTATGGTGAGAAAAAATATCAGAAGGGAAAGGAGAGGAGGAAAGTTCAATGTTACTGTTGTAAGCAGTTTGGCCATTTTGCTAGAGATTTTTGGTCAAACAAAGAAAAGAAATCAGAAGAAGCAAACATATCCCGAGGAGATTCAGATGATGAACCTGTGTTATTGATGGCTTCTGATTCTGATTGTAAGCTGTCAGAAGATTGGTGGTATATGGACACTGGGTGTTCAAACCACTTGATTGGGAATAAACAATGGCTGATAGACTTTGACTCCAGAAGGAGAACAAAGATCAGATGTGTTGATGATAAGTACCTTAATACAGAAGGTATGGGAAACACCAGAGTCAAGGTGAAGAATGGGAAAAACACTCTGATCAAAGATGTTTGGTATATTCCTGGAATTAGAAGCAATCTGATGAGTGTAGGTCATCTCATTGAGAAAGGTTTCTCGGCTGTAATGAAGGACATCCTCTTGAAGTTGTATGATTCCCATCAGAAGTTAATCATGAAGTATGAACAGGGAAGAAACAGAACATTCAAGGTGAATGTTAGTACAACTCTAGCAGAGTGCCTTAGTACAGAGGGCGCTGAAGGTGATAGTAAGTTATGGCACAAGAGGTTGGGGAATCTGAACTATAGAAGCTTAGGGCATCTAAGTTCTAAGAAGCTCGTACTTGGCATTCAAAAGATTGTGAAGCGTGAGAAGTCATGTGAGGTGTGCATGAAAGACAAGCAACCAAGATTGCCATTTGCATCAGAAGTTTCTCCAAAAGCAAAACATGCTTTGGGAGTAGTACATTTTGATGTGTATGGACCATTCCCAGTACCTTCACTTGGAGGAAACAAATATTTTGTGTCCTTTGTGGATGATTTCACAAGGATGACGTGGGTAACACTCATTAAGTTCAAACATGAAGTGTTTACTGAGTTTAAGAAGTTCAAGGTGAAGGCTGAGAAGCAGAGTGGTCAGAAGATGAAGATTCTGAGAATAGATGGTGGAGGTGAGTATAACTCTATAGAGTTCCAGAAGTTCTGTGAGGAGAATGGAATAGAACATAAGGTTACTGCTCCACACACTCCTCGGCACAATGGTCTTGCTGAGAGAAGAAACAAAACTTTGCTTGATATGTCCAGAAGTATGCTGAAAGATAAGAAGCTACCTCATATGTTATGGGGAGAAGTTGTTGCCACATCAACATATGTTCTGAACAAGTGTCCAACAAAGAAGCTGAAGAAAATTGTTCCTTTAGAGAAGTGGACTAGAGATAGGCAAATTGTTGGTCATCTGAGAGTGTTTGGTTCTGTATGTTACAAACACATCCCAGAAGCTAGAAGACAGAAGTTGGATGATAGAAGCAAGGTAATGTTGTTGGTGGGGTACCATAGTACAGGTGCATATAGACTCTATTGTCCAGAAACCAACAAAGTTGAAATCACCAGAGACGTTGTTGTGAAAGAGTCAGAAGTTTGGGATTGGAGCAAGTCTCAACCAACTTCTGATGTAGTGATAACTTCTGAAGATGAGTCAGAAGTTGAAGATTCTGAAGAAGAGTCAGAAGATGATTTTGAAAACTCTGAAGATGAAGATGATGAATCTGATTCTGATCCAGATTTTGATGATGATCCAGAATTTGGTGGTGATCATGCTTCTGGAAGGGAAAATTCTAAAGACCAAGGTTCTGGAGGACAAGCTTCTGAAGATGATTATGTTTCTAAAGGTGATAATTCTGAAGATAGAACTTCTGGACAAGGTCCATAAGTTAATATTGTTCCAAGTTCTGGAGAACAAGTTCAGAGGTCACAACGAGTCAGAACCATACCTAGAAGGTTTGCAAATTTTGACATGCTGCAAGACACTGAAGTTGACTCAGAGGGAGAAGTCATTCAGTGTGCCATGTTAGTAGATTATGAACCATTGGGTATATAAGAAGCACTCAAGAAGAAAGTCTGGATGGATGCCATGAAAGAAGAAATTGAGGCTCTAAAGAGAAACAAAACTTAGGAGTTGACAGAACTTCCAAAGGAGAAGAAAACCATCAGCGTCAGATGGGTTTTCAAGGTGAAGTTTAAGACAGATGGATCAGTTGGCAAGCACAAAGTAAGGCTAGTGGCCAGAGGTTTTATTCAAAAACTTGGACTAGATTATTTTGAGGTGTTTTCTCCTGTAGCTAGACATGAAACAATCAGATTGGTGATTGTTCTAACTGCAAACAGAAGTTGGCCGCTGGTGCATTTGGATGTGAAGTTAGCATTTTTGAACGGTCCATTACAAGAGGAGGTATACGTGTCACAACCTCCTGGCTTCGTGAAAAAGAATCAGGAAGGGATGGTGTATAAGTTACACAAAGCTCTGTATGGATTGAAGCAAGCACCCAGAGCTTGGAATCAGAAGATTGATTCATTTTTCAAGAAGCAAGGGTTTCAAAAATGTGAGATGGAGTATGGAGTGTATGTGAAACATTCTGGAATCAATATGATTCTAGTGTGTCTGTATGTTGATGACATATTGCTAACGGAGAGTTGTCCAGAAGATATAACCAAGTTCAAGAAAGTGTTGATGAATGAATTTGAGATGACAGATCTAGGCAATATGGTATATTTCCTATGGATGGAAGTTCTGTACTCAAAGGAGGATATCATTTTGCATCAGCTGAAGTATGAACTTGAACTTATGAAGAGATTTAAGCTACAAAAGTGTACAGTTGTTGTGACACCATCAGAAACCAATCATAAAGTGGACTCTGACCCTGACGGTGATTTTGTGGGTGTTGTAACCTTCAAGCAGTTGGTTGGTTCTCTTAGGTATTTGTGCAATACCATACCTGACATTTTCTATGCAGTTGGAATGGTCAGCAAATTTATGAGTAATCCAAAGTGGTCCCATTACCAAGCTGCTGTCAAGATTCTGAGGTATATAAAGGGAACTCTGAAATATGGAGTGTTATTTCCCTCTGGAAGGAATTCAGAAACAAAACTAGTGGGCTATTCTGATTCTGACTGGTGTGGAGATAGAGTTGACAGAAGAAGTACCTCTGGCTACTTGTTCAAGTTTCTGGGAGGTCCTATTTCTTGGAGTTCTAAGAAACAACCTGTTGTGGCTCTTTCAACATGTGAAGCTGAGTATATTGCAGGCGCTGTAGCTGCATGTCAAGCTGTTTGGCTTCTGAATCTTCTAGAGGATTTGAAGATTGTGATCGAGAAACCTCTGAAGTTGTTGATTGATAACAAGTCTATAATCAACCTTGCCAAGAACCCCGTGTTGCATAGAAGAAGAAAGCATATTGAGACAAAGTATCATTTTCTCAGAAGTCAAGTACAGAAAAGAGTGTTAGAAGTTCTACACTGCAGCACCCAGAAGCAGCTGGCAGATGTTCTGACAAAGGCTATCAAAACAAACCAGTTTCTTCGTTTAAGAAATGAAATTGGTGTTGTCAGTTTTTGATGGATATGAATTAAGAGATGGTGTTGAGAATAATTCATGTCCAAAACTTCTGAGGGGAGTCAGAAGTTCTGATGATCAGAAAGGCTATCTAGAACTTCTGATGTTCTGGTGTTGTCCAGAAGTTGTTGAACTTTTGAGGTCGTGTCCAGAAGTGTTTAACTTCTGGTTCTTTATCTTAATTATTAAGTTTAGGTTTAAGGGTACTTTAGTATTTGTTAGTTTGTACTGTTAGTATCTTTTACCTTGATCACCAAGATTAGTTTTAGTTAGGGTTTACCGGCATATTTATTTTGGGCTTTTTTGTGTATAAATTATGTACTCCCATTTCATTAATAATTACAGCAATCCTTATTTTCTTACTCTTTCATTCTTTCATCGTTCCAATCTCTTTATCCTTGTGCACCAACAGTTACACTAGTTCAAAAACTTCACATCGGTTTAATATTTTTTAAAATTAACCATTGGATTGAAATATATCATTATATAGATCATATCTATAAAGTAAGAGATTAATCTATAATGATTTATTATGTCATTGAATTACATCAAAATTAACGTTATATAAAAATCCATTTTGACGTTAATCTTTGGATATCTTGATGGTATAGTAAATCATTATAGATTAATCTCAAATTGTATAGGTATGATCTATATAATGGTATGTTTCAATCCAACGATTGATTGATTTTAAAAATATTAATTCGAAGTGACGTTTTTGAGCGAGTGTAACTCTTCATGTATAATTTAATCTCTATATATATATATATATATATATATATATATATATATATATATATATATATATATATATATATATATATATATATATATATAGAGAGAGAGAGAGAGAGAGAGAAGCACTAAAAACGTCATCTCGGATTAATAATTTTTAAAATCAACCGTTGGATTGAAATATATCATCATATAGATCATACTTATAAAGTTTGAGATTAATCTATAATGATTTACTATACGATCAAGATATCATAAAATTAACGTCAAAATGGACTTTCATATAACGTTATTTTTGATGTAGTTCAATGACATAGTAAATCATTATAGATTAATCTCAAACTTTACAGGTATAATCTATATGGTGGTATGTTTCAATCCAACGGTTGATTTTAAAAAATATTAATTCAAGTAACGTTTTGAGGTGTAACTCATGTAACTCTTCGTGTAATTTGATCCTCCTCATATATATATATATATATATATATATATATATATATATATATATATATATATATATAATCAACTCAATTCAATCCATTTTTTCACTCTTAATAAAAATGTAGAATACTGTATAGTAAGAGTTTAAATGTCAACCATAGTGCAATAGTGTAAAAAACATTATAAATAAATGTACATAAATGATGTGCTGAAATTGTCAAATTAAGCATGGCTTTGATTATGCATGTGGTCAGTAGTGGGCTGTTGGAAAAATTCTCCATGCGCGTTGAATTAAGCTATGTAGTTTCTTCAACCCTTTTGGACTTGGATTGTGTTGTATTTACAGATTGGGTGGAAAGCGCATAACGGAAATTACTTTGATTGCTTTATCTTCAACTTTTGTATCATTAAGACTAAACTTGTTTGCCTCAAAAAAGCACTTCTAAGAAATTTTTAAGTTTTTCATTATTGAAAAGTAATTAAAAATTTGTCATAAATTTATGACTCTATGCTTTTTTTTTTAAAAAATGTTTAAGTTGCTTGAGTAACACATCAACATGATTAAACATTAAGTGGCATCTAGAATGGGAAAGTGGCAACTTTACCGAGCGAAGAAAATTTCTTTTAATGGTGTCTAAATAAATAAATAATCATGGTGCATGGTGTTGGGTATTAATTGGGCTATCTCTTATGTCAAAAAAGGTCCAAGTATATTAGTCAAGTGTGTCTAATAGAGACGTCATTCTAGTTAAAGGGGGGTTTGCGGTACGTTTTGAGCAGTTTTAAAGTAAAAAATTATTTGAATCGTAAAAGAAAAAAATATGTGATTCGGTTTAGTTCGATTGACTTTTAAAAATATAATCAAACTAAATCAAAACAAACTAATGTGATTTGAATTGATTTAGTTGGCTCGATTTTTTATAAAAAAAATATTGAGTCATACATACACATTTAGAGAAAAATATAATTTTATGTTTAATCGTTCATACATTATCATAACAAAAATTATAATTGTCAAAATAAATTTATAATTTAATATATAAAATTGTATATTATAATTTTATCTAAATCTAAAGAATGATAATATACATAAGCGTGGATTCTTAAATAAATATTATACAAAGATATTTTGTGAAAATAGTATTTATAAATGAATAATCTTTTTTTTATGATTCGTAAATTAAAATAAATATCATATAAAGAATATGATAAAATATCCATGTAATACATGATAATTTCTCTAAAGAATTAAAGAATTATATATATATATATATATATATATATATATATATATATAGGTTAATACTATCTCCGTTCCTTTTTAGAGACAAGTCACTTTTTAGATTTATTGGATGATCAATGTATTTAGACTTCTTATAGACTAAATACATTGATTATTCAATGAATTTAAAAAATATATTTTCTCTTATAAAAAGGAACGAAGGTAGTAAGATTTTACAACATAATGTAGTTTGGTTTAGTTTAATTCGGTTTGCAAAATACAAACAACAAATCAAACTGAACCGCGCGGTTTCGTTAGAAAATGACTCAAACACATCCGAATCAAATGCGATTTTTTACAGTTTTGATTTTGTTCGAATCAATTTTGTAGTTTTCAATTAGGTCAGTTTGGTTTTGAACACCCCTAATTACAGTGTTAAGATATAAAGGAGAAAATTAGTTGCTAGTGAGAAAAAAGTGAGAAATTCTATCCTTGTTTTTCTCAAATCAGTTTTAGAAAAATAGAGATTTTGGATTCATTAACCGTTGAATTTAGTTAACTTTAAATATAACGTTCGTGAGACAATGTGATCGGTGGTTTTTACACAGATATTTAACATTGAATTTCGTTATCGTTTCTTTTATTTGTTTTGTGTTATATGTCATTTTATCGCATTTTATACTTTGGTTGTGTGTTTGAGTGTTTTCAGGGCCAGAAGAATAAAACAAGACAAATCAGGGCAAAAGAAGTGCAAAAATCATAATATTTGAGGCTACAGAGGTCCTGACACGGCCATCCGTGTCAGAAATGGTGCACAAAGGCAGTTTGGGAGAAGAAACAAAGGTTGACACGGATGTCTGTGTCATCTGACACGACCCGTGTCAGCCAGGACGCTGAGAATTCTATTTTTTGCTGTTTTTTAGTGTTTTGGACATTTGGTATTGCTGGAGAATGACCTAACACTATATAAACCTTATTTTGAGAAGGAGAAATGGGACTTTTTGCCACGGGAGAATATTTCACGATAGAAGATTGGAGATTCAATAGTTTTGGGAACGGAGAACTCTTCATGCGCGAGAGCAATTAAAGATCGAAGACCCAATCTATTGTAATGTCTTCATCTAATATTTTGATTATGCTACTTTTGAATTCTATGAGAGGCTAAACCTCCCAATGCTAGGGGGTGTCCCTAATTTGTTATGTTAAGAATATTGGTCTCTTTGTTTTAGTCAACATTTTAGTTCGTTATACATCAATTTGATTATTTAGATTAATTCATAGTTTGACCCTATGGGACCATAGGATTTCACTATTTTAACACAGTAGAGCCTGACGGTCGTGTTAAGGTTTTCTAAATAATGATATTATTAAGGATTTCACCTAGGACTATGGTAATCCTATGATAACCAAAATAGTTCTTGGTAATTGCATGCTTAACCTCTCTACTAATTTAAATGGAAATTAAAATTAGGAAATAAGGTTAAAGGTTTTTTCACTAAGGAATTAGGATAAAATAATATTGAGAATCGGTAATTGAGGATGATGAACATGTGATAAGTGTCAAAATTTAGTTATTTTGTATATATGTTAAGTGGCACTTATCAGTTCTTTTGTTGATATTCTTCGAATAAATCCCCGCTTTTTGTATAAATGTGTACATAATAGAATAATTGAGTTTTTGTGTAAATATTGTATCATTTGATAGTTTTTCATCTCTTTTATAGGTATTCATTCATAATTGGAGCATTGAGTAATAAATTATCGAAGACACGGCTTTAAACACATGATTTTGAGCAATAAAAGAGAACACATAAAGCAAAGAATGAGTTTTTCAAATATTTCAAATCATTAATTTGATTGATATTTATTCATGGTTAGATAGAGCATTGAATAAGCTTTCCAACGCTTCAAACCGGGTGCAATTCCGAGTTACGGTTCTCAAGTTATGGCAAAAATAAGATGCTGATTTTTTTCAGAATAGCACAAACCGCGCTGAGCGCGAAAATACCAGGCTAAGCGCGCCCTGCGATTTCAGAAATCTTTAAAAGGGGCAAAAAAACACATTTTTAGGTCATGGGTTGAGTATTTTTGAGTCCCAACACCATCAACATCATTTTTTTGATAGATTAGCTTAGAAAACAATATTGGAGCTTGCATTTGGATGATCCGGAGTCGAATCCCTCGTCGATTGGTGTTGACAACCAATAAATGTTTGGATCCTCTTCTTCTCTTCTCTTTGTAATTTCTTTTGTTGGGGTTTGTATGTATTTCTACTTATAACTCATGTATATTTGTCGCCCTTGGCGTTGTATAAAGCTTGCTTTACGAATTTGTGTTGGTGATTGTCTTAGGTTTTTACTCTATGTTAGGGGTTTAAGCTTTGCTAGAGATAGATCGCTTAGATTCAGACCTAGGATGATTATCTGTTAGTTTCTGAATGCTAGAAATGGGTTTAGAGCTGACATTCACTATAGAGTATCTGATCTTAATGCCTCTGCGTTGGTAAAGTATGCCAAAGATGGGTATGGAGGTGACGTAGTTGACTTCTGTGTTGTTAAGGTATGCCAAAAATGGATATCTAGGTGATTCGGGAGAATTATCAATTTAGGTTAGAAATAGCTTAGATTGTGAGAGGTATGTGATGACACAGACGAGTATCGTAGGCCTAGTATGACATGGGTGGTACATTTAAGTCTGTGACGGGTAGTGTGCATTCGTTCCAGACAAGCTGTCTATCCTTTATACTTTTTGTTCATTTACTTTCTGTCTTTTATTTCCATTTGTTTTAATCTTAAACTCATCAACGGTAGAATTATCGAACGACGAATCAATAACCAATCTCTATGGACACGATACGATATAACCTAACCAGTATATATCACCAGGTAAAAATAATACCAACTTTTTGCTTGTCGCTCTACCGCTTCAACAAAATGGCGTCGTTGCCGGGGATTGGTTTTATTGTTTCTGTATTGCGATAATTCCGTTGTTTTTGAGTTTTGTAATTATTGTATATGTTGTATAGACTTTGTATATGAACTTGTATATGTTACTTGTACAGGTTGTGGTTACTTTCCATACTTGTACGTATTTGTGATTTTCTTAGTTTTCATGTGATGTTGTGAATTGTCTCGTACTCGTAACATTTGTTGTGTGGTTGTTAGGACACTTTCTTTAGTTTTGCACGGTGTGGCAATACCATGGCATGATGAGAGAAGGTTACTAGTGCTCGCACAATAAAGGCGTCGAGCTTACGACGTAAAACAAGCATGTTTGTTTATGTTTGTTTATGTGTGTGGTGGCTTGTGTTTTAACAAGTTGAAATAGGACTTGTTCTTAATTTTAAATCTTCACTTTTCAACTTGTTAATTCATTTTCACCAAGTTTTTGTATCGTTATTTGCTTTTGTTTTGTTATGTAATTTGTTGTTTTTCTGCAAGCTCGTCGTGTTTAGCTTGAGGAATTTTGATGGTTGTAAATTTTGTTTTTCGAATTCTTTTGTTGTTGTTTGGACTCAAATTTTGGTCCAGTAACTTGAGGACTTTTGAGGTGATTTTCCGAGTTTGATCGCTTCAACTCGCGGATGTATGGTAATGATAGTCTTCAAAGTTGGTACACGTCAGGTACTCGTTTATCGCTTTCTATAGCATAACATGTTTAGGAAATTTATCATTTGTATAATTACCATGCTATTCATTCTTTTTGCATTACTTTCTCATGAATTGAATCACTTTAGTACCATTTTTAACCATAAATGTGAGGAAGCTTTCCATTGTTTACATATGAGAGTCCACATTCTTGTTTTAACTGGATTTTATTATGCTTAATCTTGTGTTTTGTGTTGATTGTATGATTGCAAGAAAATGATCAAGGCATTTTGTTGATTTTGAGCATAACTACCTTGGCCAAATATTCAATTCACCTTGTGAGTGTGTGAACCTTTGTTAGCCCCTTTGAACTTTTATCAACATCCATTTTTATTTTACCTTGATGCTTGTCTATGAGTGTCAATTCACACTTTTTGGTATGGATGTTGATTTTTTTGTTTCTTGAACCCTCAACTATATGTTGTTGTATGGATTTTTACCTTGTCTTAGAAAGTAGGGAGTATTCACACATTAATGTTGGTTGAATTCAAGTTTGGGAGAGAAATGTTTATATACTTATATTGTGGTTGGTATGTGGTTAAGAGGAAAAAATTGAAAAAGAAAGAAAAAAGATAAAAGCTTTGAAAATGAAAAACAAAAAGAGTAGGAATAATAAGTGAGGTGTGAAATTTGTGATGAAGAATAAGTTTGATTGAAATTATATTGTTTGGAACTTTGTGAGTTGATCACTCCCTTAGGTTTAGCAAGTTTTTGTTTCGATTAGCTTTAGGACTTATCACTTGTTTGTTAACCAAGCCATATTACAACCTTGAAAAGCCCTTGTGATTCTTGCATTTGTATTTTTAATACATTTTTGGGTGAATGCATAATTTAGTCTATTGTTTGCAAGATTGTCGAGGAGTGTTTTTTTATCCCTCACCTTTGTGTGTTCTTCATCTACCGATGAATTTTTTTTAGGTGTAATTCATGATTGAGCTTGTTTTGTTTTAGAATGTTTTGCATGATTTTTGTACTTTGGATTTGTTTCGTTTATATGTTGTCGTTGTAGGATGGTGGTAAGTATGTGTTTGTCATGTACGTTTTTGTTTGAACCATATATTTATTTTCCATTTTAAAAAACTTATTGATTCGTGATTCTTTGATTATCGTTTTTTGTTTCTTTAGGTTTACTTGACTTTCTTTGAGGACAAATAATGTGTCAAGTTGGGGAGAGTTGATAAGTGCCAAAATTTAGTTATTTTGTTTATATGTTTAGTGGCACTTATCAGTTCTTTTGTTGATATTCTTCGAATAAATCCCCCGCCTTTTTGTATAAATGTGTACATAATAGAATAATTGAGTTTTTATGTAAATATTATATCATTTGATAGTTTTTCATCTCTTTTATAGGTATTCATTCATAATTGGAGCATTGAGTAATAAATTGTCGAAGACACGGCTTTAAACACATAATTTTGAGCAATAAAAGAGAACACATAAAGCAAAGAATGAGTTTTTCAAATATTTCAAATCATTAATTTAATTGATATTTATTCATGGTTAGATAGAGCATTGAATAATATTTCCAATGCTTTAAATCGGCTGCAATTCCGAGTTACGGTTCTCAAGTTATGGCAAAAATAAGATGTTGATTTTTTTCGGAACAACACAGACCGCGCTGAGCGCGAAAATACCAGGCTAAGCGCGCCCTGCGATTTTAGAAATCTTTAAAAGGGGAAAAAACACATTTTTAGGTCATGGGTTGGGTATTTTTGAGTCCCAACACCATCAACATCATTTTTTTGATAGATTAGCTTAGAAAACAACATTGGAGCTTGCATTTTGATGATCCGGAGTCGAATCCCCCGTCGATTGGTGTTGACAAAACAATAAATGTTTGGATCCTCTTCTTCTCTTCTCTTTGTAATCTCTTTTGTTGGGGTTTGTATGTATTTCTACTCATAACTCATGTATATTTGTCGCCCTTGGCGTTGTGTAAAGTTTGCTTTACGAATTTGTGTTGGTGATTGTCTTAGGTTTTTACTCTATGTTAGGGGTTTGAGCTTTGCTAGAGATAGATCGCTTAGATTCTTACCTAGGATGATTATCTGTTAGTTTCTGAATGTTAGAAATGAGTTTAGAGTTGACATTCACTATAGAGTATCTGATCTTAATGCCTCTGCGTTGGTGAAGTATGCCAGAGATGGGTATGGAGGTGACGCAGTTGACTTCTATGTTGCTGAGGTATGCCAAAAATGGATATCTAGGTGATTCGGGAGAATTCTCAATTTGGGTTAGAAATAGCTTAGATTGTGAGAGGTATGTGATGACACGGACGAGTATGACATGGGTGGTAGATTTAAGTCTGTGACGGGTAGTGTGCATTCGTTCCAGACAAGATATCTATCCTTTATACGTTTTATTCATTTACTTTTTGTCTTTTATTTCCATTTGTTTTAATCTCAAACTCATTAACGGTAGAATTATCAAACGACGAATCAATAACCAATCTCTGTGGACACGATACGATATAACCTAATCGGTATATATCACCCGGTAAAAATAATATCAACTCTTTGCTTGCCGCTCTACCGCCGCAACAACTTGTTGAATAAATCAAAGAGTGAAGTTTATTACATGACAAATTCTACACTCACCCTAGCATACTTTAATCAAACAAAAAGTCAATTTTTATCTTATGCCAATTTACTTTCTGCAAGGATTTATTCCCACCAAACTTAAAACTATGTTTTTGTTCAATTGAATAAATCACCTAACTCAGTATTTCCTACACAATCCTCAAGATCGATACTTGGGGTAAATCCCATTATTACTACGTCGGTAAAAATAGTACACTTGCTATTTTTTCGATCAAGATTTTGGCGCCGTTGTCGGGGATTGCCAAAATACATAGTTGATTATAGTTCAATTGAAATTTTATTGCTCTGCAATCAAAATTTTATTTTTCTGTTTATTTTATTATTATCACTAATACATTGTCTAATCTTTGTATGCGAGGAAAGCCCTCAGTTGAATTTATTTTTGACGCAGAAATTGAAAGAACTTTTCACAAAAGGCAAAGACAAGCTCAATTAGCCAGATTGGCTTCTGACGAAGATATTCAGTTCAAACAAAGTCAGAAGCCAAAGAGGAAGGTTCGTTAGATCATTTGGGTTCAGCGTCCGAAGAGGAAGAGATCATGGTTGAAGATCCACCAGAGAGACTTCTTGGTGATTATGGTAGGAATACTACATCGGGTGGTAGGTTGACAATTATAAACCAACCGGTAAATGTGCCCAAGTTTCAACTGCATCCAAGCACAATTGCTCAGCTTGAGAGAAGGTCTTTCACCGGAAATATCAACGAAGATGTCAATAAATACTTGTAGAGGTTTCTGACCATGAGTACCGCGTTGAAGATTGATGGGCATACGAATGAGGCAAAGAAATTGGTGATGTTTCCATTTACCTTATCTGAAGATGCAGAAGAGTGGTTTTACTCACTACCGGCTGGAAGTATTACTACGTGGGAAGAGATGGAGAAAACTTTTCTGAATGAGTACTTTTTGCTTCTATTTATATTTGCAGAAGATATGAAATTCTTAATTTTAAGCAGAAAGAGGGAGAGTCACTTGGGGATGCCTACAAGAGGTTCAAGAGATTGTTGGTAGCTTGTCCCACAAATAACATGGACCAGACTGAGCAAACGTAGATGTTTGTGAATGGTCTCAAAATAAAGACCAAGTAGCTTATTGACACAGCTGCCGATGGCTCATCCAACTTTACAACAGCCACTGGTATTAAGAAGATCATTGAAGCCATTGCTGCAAATGAGCATCTGGAAGTGTATGACATGTTTACAAGTATACCAAAGGGAGTGATTAATTTGAAGCTGGAAGTGAACATGCAACTCAAAATTGAAGAAGCAATTTCTGCAGAAGTGGAGAAAAAGCTCAAAGCTATGAACATGGGTACTCAACAGGTAGCACAGGTTAAAAATATTGTGTGTGAAATTTTTAGTGGACCACACAGTACTGTGCAATGTCTTGCAACTCCAAAACAAATTGAGGAGATAAAATTCTTGAAGCAAAATAATCCTTATTCTAACACCTATAATCTTGGGTGGAAGAATCATTTGAATTTTTCCTAGAAAGATCAACAGCAACAAACTCCTCAAAAGGCATAATGGGAGGTAGCTATTGAAAAGATAGTTGCCCACACTTCCCAATTTCAAGAAGAAACAAGAAGCAATCACCAGAACACCACAGCTGCAATTAAAAATCTGGAGGTCCCATTGGGGCAGATTGCACAACAAGTAACTCTACAACTTCAAGGCAATCAGAAGAGTCGTGAGAATGTGAATGTTGTCACAACAAGGAGAAGTGAAAAGGTTGCCAAAGAAAAAGAAGAAGAGTTAAAATTTGATGATAATATTATAGAAGTGGATTTAGAAGTGAGAGAGAACAAGAAAAAGCAGGAAGAAGTGGTGCTACCTGTGAAGCCAGCGGAAGAAAAGATTAAACCTAAGATTAGTCTACCATATCCCTCCCGAGTGGCAAAGAAGGACTCAAAGGAGAAGGAGTTCGATAAATTTGTCAAATTGTTTAAATAGTTGGAGATTAACATACCTTTCTTTGAAGCACTTGAGAAAAATCCTTTGTACCAAAAATTCATGAAGAAGGTTCTATAAAAAAAGAGACCAACAAATGATGAACAGGTACCCATTGATGGGAAATTGTGTGCGGTCATGCCCGAGAGAAAAATTCCTATCAAGTAGAACGATTCGGGATCAGTTGCAATACCTTGCACAATAAATGACAAAAAGTTCAAAAGGTTTTTAATTGATTCTGGTTCTAGTGTGTGTTTGATGCCCTTGTATATCTTCAAGAAGCTCGGCATTGAAAAGATAGGCGGGAGTGGAACAAAATTAAAATTTTCTGATCACACCATCAAGAAGTCATATGGGATAGCTGAAGATGTGTTGGTCGAGATTGAAAATTTTTCTTTTCCAGTGGATTTCCAGATCATGGACATACCTGAAGATGAAAAGTCCCCGATAATTCTTGGTCGACCTTTTCTGTTGACTAGCAGGTGCAATTTTGATATCGAAACAGGTTATCTGACTTTAAAATATTTTGATGAGGAGATAACTATGAAGTTGTTTGAAGTCAAGAAACAAGGTGTAGGTGAAAAGAATAAATTTTCAGTTGGTATGGTCAAAGTAGAGGGAGAGAGTAAAATTTCAAAATCAATCCCCGAAGAAGTCTCAGGCAGAATCCCTCAGGTGGCATCAATTAAAATTCCAAAGTTCAGTCAAGAAGAGAAAAAAGAAGGAAAACAAAGGTGGGAAGATGGAAGTTAGAAACAATGGGAAATACACAATGCATAATTCTTTTGATGTTGATGAGTTTTGGGTTGCGGAAAGTACAAGCAACAAAGTGTGGAAGAGAAAGTACCCCCTCGGTAAGGGGATGACCCGTCGAGCCATGCGACGTTAAACGAAGCGCTTCGTGGGAGGCAACCCACACTTTTTAGTTTTCTTTTTTATTTGTTTACAGGTAATAAAAAGGGATCCTTTCTTGCGAAAACTAGGAGGCAGCAACTGGTGTTGCATTACCCTCTATGAGTCACTTCTCTCGAGTTTGGTCTAAAACATTGAGGTCAATGTTTAGTTCAATTTTGGGAGAGGTTTTATTGCTTTGTTTGTTTATTTTTACTTGTTAAGTTGAAGTTAAGTGTTGTGCAAGTCCACAAGTAGAAACTCTCCCAAAAAAATTTTGAATCTTGTCCGAAAATTTTGGTATTGATTTGCTCAAGAGCTTGTGTTTCTGAAAGACCGGGAATAGTATATAGAAACAAATGGATGATTGTTTGAAGGGAGGAAGTCGGAATAACGTGACAGTGATATGACTCTAATGTGAAGAGGTGTACTAGAGTACTTGAATCTTGAAAAGTACTCCTTGAGTAGTTTATCCACACAGTCTGACATAGTTTTGATTTGCATGCAGGTAAGATTGGTTGTGAAATAAATAAAGATGACACCAAATGATGAAAAAGCGGTAAAAGACAACTGGCTCGCTAAGTTGGGTATCCCTCACTAGGTTATTCAGCCCAAAGGGAGTTGATCCCCAAACGTCATCCAAAAGGACAATATATAACTACAAAGTTTGAAAATTTCATCAGTAATTAAAAATAGAAAATGTTGCTCGTTTTGTGCTGAAATAAGAAGTTTTGATTAGTCTCTTGCATGTGATGATCATCTTAATTCTTATTGCCTTAATTTGATTGTACGAATGAAAAAGGAGGAAAATCGAGATAAGACTTAAGTGGTACAAAGCATAGTTGGAGACGTATCTAAAGAGGAAGCTCTAGGTTAAAAGATTCTTACAGAAAACTCTTCGTGTCATGTGAAGGCCGGACAAACTACCTTTTGAGCAATGTGAAATGAAGTTTCACGTATGAGTAGCAAATGCTTTTATTCCAATGAGTTCTTATATTTATCGCTTGCGGTCAAGCAACAATTTAAGTTTGGGGGAGTTTGATCGGTGGTTTTTACATAGATATTTAACATTGAATTCCGTTATCGTTTCTTTTATTTGTTAAGTGTTATATGTCATTTTACCGTATTTTATGCTTTGGTTGTGTGTTTGAGTGTTTTTAGGTTCAGAAGAATAAAACAGGAGAAATCAGGGCAAAAGGAGTGCAAAAATCATAATATTTGATGCTACAGAGGTCCTGACACGCCCACCCGTGTCACGGGACACGGCCCGTGTCAGAAATGGTGCACAAAGGAAGTTTGGGAGAAGAAGCGGAGGCTGACACGGGTTCACGTGTCAGATGACACGAACATGTCAGGAAGCCTGAGCAAAAATACGTTTGAATAGAGGCCGACACGTTTGCCCGTGTCATCTGACACGACCCGTGTCAGCCAGGACGCTGAGAATTCTAATTTTTGCTATTTTTTAGTGTTTTTGGTCATTAAGGGTGTTTTGGACATTTGGTATTGCTGGAGAATGACATAATACTATATAAACCTTATTTTGAGAAGGAGAAAGGGGACTTTTTTCCACCGGAGAATATTTCACGATAGAAGATTGGAGATTCAATAGTTTTGGGAACAGAGAACTCTTCATGCGCGAGAGCAATTGAAGATCGAAGACCCAATCTATTGTAATGTCTTTATCTAATATTTTGATTATGCTATTTTGAATTCTATGAGAGGATAAAACCCCCAATTCTAGGGGTGTACCTAATTTGTTATGTTAAGAATATTGATCTCTTTATTTTAGTCAACATTTTAGTTCGTTATGCATCAATTTGATTATTTAGATTAATTCATAGTTTGACCCTATGGGACCATAGGATTTCACTATTTTAACACAGCAGAGTCGGACGGTCGTGTTAAGATTTTCTAAATAATGATATTATTAAGGATTTCACCAAGGACTAGGGTAATCCTATGATAACCAGAATAGTTCTTGGCAATTGTATGCTTAATCTCTCTACTAATTTAAATGGAAATTGAAATTAGGAAAGAAGGTTAAAGGTTTTTTTCACTAAGGAATTAGGATAAAATAATATTGAGAATCGGTAATTGAGGATGATGAACTTGTTGAATAAATCAAAGAGTGAAGGTTATTACATGACAAACTATACACTCACCCTAGCATACTTTAATCAAACAAAAAGTCAATTTTTATCTTATGCCAATTTACTTTCTACAAGGATTTATTCCCACCAAACTTAAAACTATTGTTTTTGTTCAATTGAATAAATCATTTAACTCAGTATTTCCTATGCAATCCTCGAGATCCATACTTTGGGTAAATCCCATTATTACTACATCGATAAAAATAATACACTTGCTATTTTTCCGATCAAAATGTTACACTTTCACCATTTGAATTGCTGAAAGAAAATATGAGCTAAAAATTATTGTGTATACATTGCACTAGGTTTTTGGAGATTCCTTTGTCTTCCCACTCTTAAATTATACTACTTCGGCCTGATTTATAAGTAAAAAATATAATTTCACTCTTATTGAGAAAGATAGTTGGGTGCATTTAATTTTCTTGATTTCATGTTAGAGAGATAACACAATTATCAATATACTCTTTATTAAATTGTCTTCCACTAACAATATTTAGTAATTAATATAAACGTAAATTTGTAATAAAGACATTAAATATACCTAGATTTGCTGACATGTGCTTATATTTAAGGCCAAAAAATTTAAAAGACTTTTTTATTATATAAATAAGGTTGGAGGGAGTAAGTTTTTGTACTTTGTTGCTTTGGCTGATTGTTGGCATTTTTTGTACATTATTTTGATACTTTCTTATAATTGCATTTAATTATAATGAAACTATTTCTTTAGTCTTGATGATCTGTAGTTTTCACCTTTTCTTTGAAGGAATTTTAACATTAATAATTTGGTAGTTACTATGAGCATTGATACAAAATTGAGGATTATGCATCTTTGTGAGTTACACACCATTTATCCACCTAAAACCTTATGGTGATAGGTGAGTGGGTTCTCCCACTTATATATGCTAAAGTCTCCACATTCATATCCAATGTGGAACTATTTTTCCACTTACTCACACTTGCATTGTTATTACTCTAACACTCTCATTCAAGTGTGAGTCCACAATGCTCCCCGACTTATACCGTTGTTGACACCTTGCAACAAGACACCTCTTCTTGGATATTTCGATACTAAGTCGGTCCCTTTCTCGAACCAAATGCTCTTATACTATTTGTTTGGAGAATTACTAGGAGCATTTATACAAAGTTGAGGATTATGCACCTTTGTGAGAGATACACCATTTATCCACCTAAAAGATTTTCATCATAATGTTATCAAAGCTCTTTGTTAGAGGTTATTTGAACTTGTTTGAATAATAAAGACAAATATGAATATAAAGATGGTGAGCTTGAAAGATACTAATTACCATTTGTGAAAAGGAAGGATGAATGATTTGTTATTTGTGAAGAAAACATATTGCTTTATTTTTTGTTCTAAAAAGTTGAATTTTAAGTCTAAAGAAGAATGAGAATTTGAGCACCAACAAGTGTGTGATTCTATTCGATAATTTGTGGAAGATAATATTATAATCATATTTCTAATGAGACAAATGCAATAATTTTTTTTACAGAAGATAGAGTCTTTGTATGCTTTTAAATCAGTGAATAATAAATTGTCCTGGTTAAATAGCTTCATAAGTTTGAAGTATAAGAGTGATACTTTCATTTTAAATTACTTATGTGATTTTAAAAGGCTCCTTGATCAAATGTTATGAATGGGTATTAAGTATGATGATGAGCTATTGGGACTATTTCTATTGCTATGATAATCAGAGTCTCAAGATATTTTGGGTTTCTATAACGAGTTCAACTTCTAAAGATGTTATCACTTTGGAAACTTATAAGTTTGGTGTTCTTGATGTGAAATTGAGAAGGAATATGCATGGTTATTCATCTCAGCCTAAAATACTTGTCACTAAAAATATGGGGAGAAGTCATAAAAAGGATTTGAGGGGTGGTATAGATAATAGCAGGAGCAAGTCCAGGGATCAATACAAGGATGTGGAGTACCATTATTGTCTTATAACATGGAACATTCAATAATTATTTTCTTTAAAGAAAAAAAGGAGAACAAAGACAAGAAGAGCAAGAAAAAACAAAAAGGTCTCAATGATGATAGTGATGATGATCAGGTTACTACTGATATCAATGAAGATCTTGTTATTATTCGTGATCTTGACTCAATTAATCTTGTATTTGATGAAAGCATATAGATAATTGACAGTGGTGTTACACTACATATTACACCGAGGAAGGAGTTCTTCACCTCTTATTCTTCATGTGACTTTAGAGTATTGAATATGGGGAATGATGATGATTTCTCTTGAAATTGAAGTTGTGTGACTCTGATACATTAAAGGGGATACCTTTATGTTGGTTTGTTGTAACACAATCATAATTATGAAGGATTAGCAAATGTTATTCCTAGAACCAAAACACAAGTTTGTAAATGACAAATTTGTCAGATAAAGTTTTGGAATCCACCAAAAGAGAAAATACTTGAATTTTACTATGATCAAAGATAACCTTGATGACCACAATCAAAAGTGTTTAAATACATAAAAAGAAACATTGATAGGCTTTTAATCCATAATAGAAATAAAACAGAAAAAGAAACTAATGGGATTTTAATCCAAAAAATAAATAAAATAGAAAATTGTAAAAAAATATTAAAATATTATGTCAGGGCGTAAAACAAACTCAAATGGCTTAAAAGATCCATATATCACTGCTAAGAATTAATTAAGAATCGTAACCTGATTCGCTGTCTAGAAAGGTATAATAGTTATTCTGATATAAGTTGCTAAACCTGCATAATTCATGTTGAATATTTTTGACGCGCGACTTCTTCTTTAATGCGCGTAGAAACCCTTCCTACATCATTATCCTCCACCCATCTTAATAACTCGACCACGAACTCACTTATTGATAAAGAATCTCATTTGCTTGATACTCATGAATGTTAGTAACATTAAAAGTAATAGATATATTCATGGAATCCGTAAGAGCTGCCATATAAGCATTATAATTGATTTTTTGAGTCATTTTGTGAGAACCATACTTGTGTGGATGCAACTTTTTTAAGTACCAAATGAAAACCTCTCCTCATACAGAAACACCACCACACTGTCTCCAATATTGAAAATTTCAATTTTCATGTGTTTATCTCACATATGAGGAAGATATTTTGGTAGTTTATTTGCGGGTAACTCCTTGAAATCCTCTTGAGTCCCTAGCACTTCTGCTGGAATTGTTGTTTCCTTTTTTACAATACTCATCAACCTTTTAATCACCATTGAATAGAAAATTCAGTTTCATCAACATCCTCTTCAAGCTCTTTTTCACTATGCACCATCATCAAAAAGCTAGACTTCTTCCTCTTGGATTCTTATCAAAGTGCAAAATAGGAGCCATCAAAATTTTTATGTGTGCCCCATGTAAACATCATCACGTTATATCATTATTAAACTTCGATGGCCAACTAAGTAAAATATGAGAAACATCCATATCAAGAACATCACAAAGTATGTTTTCTTTGTAATGCTTTCTAAAAGAGATAAGAACTCTACATGATAGTGTTACTCGAACTTGGGAATCCTTGATTATGCAACCAAGGGTGTATGGATTCTCATGAAGTTCTATGGACAAATTCAAATAATATTCCAATTTCTATGACACCTAATTCTCCATGTTTCCACTATCAACAATGAGATTAAACACCTTGTTCTTGATAGAACCATATGTCTTAAATAAATTCTTGCACTTTCTTTCAACTTTAGATGTTAGTTAATTCTCTACAATAAAAAATTTACCCTATCATCATATTCTTCCTCTACAAACTTAATACCTTCATATTTATCATTCTCAACTGCATGTCCTACTCTTTCCTCTTCCTCTTCATTTTCTTCCACAATAGCAAATTTGCCTGATTGCAAATTTTTCAGGCATTCTTTGTTTGTGAGATTTAAGCATCTCTTGAAGCTCTTCGTCTGTCAAGCTTGACAAATCTTTCGATTCTTCTATGGCTATTATCACATGATATAACTTTGGAGCCAATGACCTTAAGATCTTTGTGATTACTGATCTTGATGTCAACGCTTCTCCATATATCCTGTTTTTATTCACATGTTTCATAACCTTATTGAAGAAATCATCTATGATTCCATTTTCTTCCATCTAAAGCAATTCATATGTTTTTTTGTGAGTTTGTAAACTCACTTATTTCACCTTCTCTGCACCACCAAATGATATTTCCAAAATATACCATGATTTTTTCGTTGTTTCTACACCATTCATCTTTTTCAAAAGTTATATAGATTAACACATTGATGAATCATAAAGAGAGCTTTATAATATTTCTTCAATTCTTTATGTGCTACCTTTTGTTCATCAGTTGCATCTTCTCCAATTGACATTACTCTTTCCTTCACAAGATCCCAAAGATATTGATAACAAAAAAAATCTTTGATATGCATACACCATTTCTCATAATTCTTATCTTCCAGGATTGAAAGACTTGTTGGAAAATATTTGTTCGGATGATTCTCATTAATCCCAATTTTAGAGATAATTCGAATCAATCTTGATGAAAAAGAATCAATCTTTCTAATTGATTATGCCTTTTGCTCTTCACTCTTCTCTCAAGTGAATCAATCATACCTTGGTTGCAAGATGATTTATGTTGCACATAAGTATTGAGAAGAAAGAAAGATGAAATGAGGAAGAAAAGAGAAATAGGGTTTGGGAGAAAAGAGGAAGAAGAAGAAAAAGATTGTGCAGAGTTTTTCTCTGCTTTTAAATTAAAGTTTTATTCAAACGTTACAATTATAAGGTACCTCCCTATTTATGGCTGAGTTTGCTTGTTCACCAATATCTCATCCCAGACAACTTCAAAAAGGTTAGTGATACAGAATCTGCAAAAGAAGCTTGGGATATTCTTGAGAAACCTTTTGGAGGCGCATAATGTAACGCCCTGTTTTAATTAATATTATATTATATTAATATTTTCGAATTACCGATCGATATTTATTTTGCGACGAGAATATTTGTATTAATCAATATATCTGATAATACATTTGGCGACGTTTCGATTCGGTCCAGTTTTTATTTCGTTCGGTTCGGTAAAATATTATTCGATCCGATATTTAATTCCCTGGAATTATTCTAATTAATTGAATTAATAATATTATTGGATATTATTAGTGTGTTAATTTATATGTATGGTTAGGGGTGTGGGGAGAAATTTTATAGAAATGGGGTTTACACCCTTGGCTAGTAAGAGTACACCCTTATAAAACCAATTTTCCTCACTTTCCTTCCATTCATAAAACACTTCTCTTTGTTTTCTTTCCTTTGGCAAAACAAAAACCAAACATAGAAACTTGGAATCTAGTAAGAAAACATAATTATAAAAACCACATTTCCTCATTTTCTTCCCATTTGGAAAACAAGCCAAGAAAGAAACTTGGGAGCTTGAGAGAAAGAAAGGGTTTTGGGAAGAAGAAGAAGAGGAGCAAGAGAGGAAGAAGAGGAAGAACATGAACAAACTTGAAGATGGAGTCTAGTAGGATCATCCAAGCTAGAGGTAAGGGGTTTGATCTTCCATTTTAATATAGTTAGGGTTTGGTGATATATGTTAGATTTGGGGAAAAATTGATAGTTGGTTTAAAGGGTTTGGTTGGTTGATTATTGAAAATGTTTAGAAAAGTTGAATTAGGTGTAGGGATTATGAGGTTGATGATGATTAGAATTAATGGGAATGGAAAAAAAATGAAGTTTTCACAACACGTCCATCAACACGGGCCGTGTTGATTAACACGGGTGCCCGTGTTGATTCACTGACTTTGGTGTTTTTGCGTTTTCTAGTGGCTTTTCAACACGGGCCGTGTTGATTAACATGGGGGCCCGTGTTGATGTATCTGTAGCCTCCCATATTCTGATTTTTGCACTTTTTTTGCCCCGATTATATTCCGATTTTCCGATTTCGGTAAATTCGACGACGGAGCAAGTAGCTCTGAATTCAACGAAAATTGACGTGCTAGCTAAGTTCGACGTGTAGAACGCAGTGGTGAGGTTAGTTTTTCGAAATCACGAGTTTTTATGAGATGACCCAAATTAGGCCAATTTATGGTTAAATTGAATCGGATTGCGTTTTAGTAGATTTAAGGCACGTATGGACAATCCGATTTCGATGTTGATGATTATGATTAATGCTGGTTACTAGGAATAGCTTTCGTGATGATTATAGGTGTTTGACTATCTTTCCGTATTTGGAATTTAGTGAATGAATTGATAATGATGATGTGATGATTATATTGATGTTGTTAATTAATGCGTCCGATTTGTGAATGCATGACTTTTGATGATGATGGATTATATGTGACGTTTTGCATAATGCAAATATGATGCGATGATATAATTATCTTGATTTGGATAAATTTGACGATGTGGGCTTTATGCCAATTTTGATAAGCGATGATGATGTTTTTGTGTTGTGTTGTTTTATTGTCGAGTCACATACATTGTGTTAGTGTTTTAAGTTGGCATTACTTTTTGGTAAAACTAGGCTATGGCAATGTCTTGATAAATGTCATGACATTCAGAGATTGAAGATAAATCCTACTTGACAAGGATGTTTAAAGTACAGCTCAGAACTGGAAGATAAAAGCTGTGCTGGAATTCTGCAGAAAATAGTCTGATGTCATAACAGATGTTATGACATTCAGTGTGACATTCTGTTCTGCAGAATCTGTTTTTCCTGAGACTTTTCAGGAAGTTTGTTGAGTTGTTATATTATGTTTTTCTGTTATTAGAATGCATGCTCACGTGACTGCTAGGTTAATCTTAGTTAAACCTAAATTGGTTGTTGAAAAGACCATGGTTTTAGGATTAAATTAAGTGAACCCTAGCTATCATTATGGAATCCCAAAACTGAAGTTTCAGGACTGCTTCTATAAAAGAAAGAGAACCCTCACACTACTGCTGTGCCTCTGGAATTTATTGAAGATTTAGCAGGTTGTTATTTGTGTAATTCTAGTTTCTCTTGTGAGCCAAGCAACTATCAATTGATAAGTGCTTTGGACTAGGATTAGTTTATAAGGGTAGTTTATCACTCAAAGCTTTGAAGCACGAGTGTTTGTCTCTTGATTAAAGCTTTGAAGCAAGATCAAGATAGTTTATTGAAGTGTGTCTTCACAATTCAATAGGTTGATATCACTGCTGTGATTGAGGGGGAGTGAGTAGGAACTCAGGTCTAAGTAGGACTTAGATTGAAGTTGCATTGGGTAGGTTTTAAGTGAAGGAGATAAACTGGTTGGTTTATTCCTTGAATTAATTCTACTAATTGTGAATTTCCTCCCTGGCTTGGTAGCCCCCAGATGTAGGTGTAGTTAGACATCGAACTGGGTAAACAACTTATTGTGTTCTTTATTGCTCTTTAAATTTATTGTGTGAATTGATAACAGAGTGTCAGATAGTGTGTCATAACATTCTCTGTGACATCACATATCTGCTGCCAGGAATTTCACATTGCATTGGCGACGATGGGCTTTTATACCAAGTGACGAGGCTTTTATGCCAAGCGAAGAGGCTTTTATGCCAAGCGACGAGGATTTTATGCCAAGTGTTCCTAATTATGGACAAAGCGACGGGGTACCACATGCATAACATAGTCGTGTCTCATGGAGTTGGTTATGTTTATGTTTGAGTTGTTGGCGTTGGGTTTTTGTTAATTGATGGATGATGTTGAATTTGCGATGATATATGATGCTTTGTTTGATGATGATCTTTATGATGAACATGAAATGAATATAACTTAATAATTTCATGATAACTATACGATGAATATAAATGATGAGTTTTGCGATGATTTAACTTGATGAAGTGCTTAATGAAAATACGATGTGATGATGTTTGTGACGATGGGATTTTATGCCAAAAGCGACGATGGGCTTTAGCCAATTTGTGATGATTTGTTTATGTTGCTCATGTTGTTAGCATTGTTTAATATTGTTGGTTGATGTTATCGTTTAACATTGCCGTGTTAATTAGTGATGTATTAGCTTGTGACAATTTCGTGGTGACAGAGGTTTATGTGTTGTTGTGACGATTTATGCCGATGAGGTTATGGCGATAAAGTGTTGATTATACACATTAGAATGGTGATCAAAGTAGGTGAGATTTAGATATGTGCTGGAATACACTTACTAATCTATATCTTTTATAATTCCAAAACTATATATATAATTATCATGCCTTTAATTATATGTTTTGGAGTATCTCACCCTTTACTTGTTTCGCCGTTACCTTTATATTGGTAACGTGCAAGTTATGAAGACGGAGTTTATAGCTGCTATTAGTCGAGTCGGTGTCGCTCTGATACGTAGCACTCAGGGGGAATTATTATGTTGTCTTGTTGTTATTCTTTTGTTGTTTTCCTTTGTAAATAAGAAATCATACTTGATGAAAATATGATTTATTAAGGAAGTTTAATAAAGAAGATGTTTTGATATTTTTGAATCAATTTATGTTTTTCGACGATGCTATGTATCCTAGATTTATGCTTTAAAGAAAACTGTTTAAAGTGAGTTGTTTTTGAAGGTGTGATGCCTCAATATTGAATTTATGAAATTTTAAATTACTTTGATTTCTACATATAAAACCTGGGGTAATATTGGGGTGTTACACATAAAAGGTGAAAGAGGTGAGGTTACAAACTCAAAAGAGAACGTATGAATTACTTTAGATGAAAGACAATGAAAACATATTTGATTTCTTCACTAGGGTCACAAAACTAGTGAATCAAATCAAGATATGTGGAGAAGCATTAACAACAAGATCTGTTGTTTCAAAGATTTTGAGATCTTTGGCTCCCAATTTCGACCACGTGGTGGTGGCTATCGAAGAAGGGAAAGATTTGTCGAAATTGACAAAGGAATAGCTTCAAATGACGCTTGAATCTCATGAACAAATGATGAATGAAAGAGATGTAGGCAAGACAAAGAGTGATGTAGCTTTGCAGGAAAAGAAACCAAAGACAAAGGAAAGTGGTACGACAAAGGTAGAGGTGGCTACAACAATTCGACTGACAGAGAAAACCAGAACGAAGGAACCATTTCGAATTAGAGAAGACCATACCAGGGCAACCAAAGAGGTGGTGCTGCAAATAGAGGAAGATGTGGTGGTCAAAAACCTGATAAGAGTCACATTCAATGTTACAATTGTGAAAAGTATGGTCACTATTCGAGTGATTGTCCAGATAAGCGAAAGGTAAAAGAAAGTGATGCAAAGTTCGCTAAGTGTCAAGAAGAAGAGATAACATTGATGGTCACAACAAAAGATGAAGAAAAATTCAAGGATCAATAGTACTTAGATCCAGGATGCTCATCACATATGTCTGGAAGAAAATATTAGTTTGTTAATCTAAAGCCCTCAATGAAGAACATGGTGAAATTTTCAAATGACAATACTCTAGCAGCTGAAGGTATTTGAGATGTTATGATCATGAGGAAAGATGGCGAAAGAGTAGTAATTCCGAATGTGTTATACATTCCAGGCATGAAGAGAAACTTGCTTAGCATAGGGCAGTTGGTCGAAAAGAACTACAAGGTGACTGTCAAAGACAAGATGATGAGAGTCGTCGACACGAATGAAAGGTTAATCTTGAAGGCTCCTATGTCTCAGAATAGAACCTTCAAGATTGAACTCAATGTGATGGAGCACAAGTGTCTTTTGACTGCAGCAAGCAAAGATGAATGGATATGGCATTATCGACTAGGCCATCTCAACTTCAGAGACATCAGAGATTTAAAGAGGAAGAATATGGTTTCAGAATTACCAGAAATTGACAATCCAAATGAAGTGTGTGAAGAATGTGTGCAAGAGAAGCAACACAAGAATAGATTCAACAAGGATGCAGGAAGAAAGTCAAAGACTGTTCTCGAAATATGTGGGCCAATCCAGGTGGATTCACTTGGAGGTAATAAATACTTTGTTACGTTCATAGATGATTTAATTCGAAAACTGTGCACTTACCTGATCAAGAAGAAAAGTGAAGTAATCAAGGTATTTGCCAAGTTTAAATCTATGGTCGAAAGAAAAAGCGGTCGAAAGCTCAAAATTTTGAAAACTGATGGTGGTGGAGAGTATGTATCGAAAGATTTCGACAAATTATGTGAAAAAGAAGGGATTGTGCATGAGGTGGTTCTACCCTACACTCCACAGTAGAATGGGACTGCAGAAAGAAAGAATTGAACCATCATGAATATGGTTTGAAGTATGTTGAAAGGCTAGAATTTACCTAAAGAGTTTTGGGGTGAAGTTGTGTCGACTGCAACATATATTTTGAACAGATGTCCGACAAATTCATCATAGGTTTTAGTGGATTTCCAACAAATTCATGTATCTTTCTTCCATACTTTTGACTATGAATAATAGTATATGTTTTTAGTCCCTATAAATATGTGATCCTGCAATTTTGGTTCATCTAAAATTTTCTTTCGAATAATGGTTCTCGCAAACTTTTTATTCTTGCAGTTTTGGTTCCTGTTATATTCTAAAAATTTTAAAACGGTTTTATTACTCTTAAATTTTTAACTTTTTGAATAATTTTTTCATATGTGTTCAGAATATTATAAAATGATTATTTATTAAATTTTAGACTTTTTTAAAATGAGAAGTATTAAATATAAATTTTTAAAATTTCAAAAGATATTTAATAAAAGCAATGAAAATCTCGATTTAGAAATCAAATCTTGAGTTTTTTTTTTCAAGAAACTTTTTATAACGTTCTACATATGTCTGTAAAATAATCATTCAAAAATACACATTGATTTAACAACAGAGACTAAAATTACTTGCATAATAATTTTACAAGGACTATTATTCAAAGGAAAATTTTAGAAGAACCAAAATTGCAATATCAAATATTTATATTTATAGAGACTAAAAACATATTTAACCATGATAGTATTATTAGTAGCTAAATTTTCTTTGATTAAGCCTTTAAGATGAATTTATTTTGAACTATTTGAAGCATGTAATTATTCTATAAATTGAAATCAAAGTATTATTCAAATAAATTTGTTCAATGCTTTTGAAACCGAATTTAGTTTAATTATTTAATTAATAATTACTTTAGCCATATTCAATTATTTATTATAATACATGAATTAACATGCAGGAAAATCTCTTCTCACTATGAACTTGCCTAAGACATTAGATGATTGTAATTCAAAGAAATGGATATTCTCTAAGAAATTGGAAATAACTATTTTGTTAGTTCATCATGATACTAAGGGAAACTTTTTAGAGAATAAACAAAACTATCAAATTGGGAGAGAATAAAGTATTCAAAAAGGCCGGATAAATTTACTCTATTTTGTTTTATAGATGTTAACCAATTTTTTTAAAACTCCCTGAACTTAATATCTCATATCTGACACGATTATATTGACGTGTTGAAAATGAGGAATCAATGTGAATACAGATTTATAATTTTTATTATTTGACTGTGATTTACTACGCTTGCTAAACTAACTCTCAAATTTTCGGTAACGCTTTTAGAGATTATTGATTAATTTTAACAAGGAAATTAAATTGTATTTTTATTTTTTATTTTTTATTTTTTATTTTATTTTAATTTCTGATGTGGTCTTATTTAGTTACTATTTATTTGTTAAGTGATAGTGAGGTATTTTTCTAATTCTATATTTATGGTAAAGAGACTAACGTATTGCTTTTTGATTTAGAAGACCGCACAAAAAGTGAATGTGCTTCAAGGAACAAATGTAGAATGGAGCTTGATTTTAAACATGCTTTGTTAGCACTAGCGCGCGTTATTTGTATCAATTTTATTATTCGTGATGTTCTTCAGTCCTACATTCAATTAAATCAATCTGTGCATTCTGATTTCAAGAGATTTTAGAATTGTAGTTCTGGTATGATGGCTCAGAAGTCAAGTGTTTCTTGATATGACAGTCACTGCTATCTTAGTGACTTCTCTTGATTTTTTACTATCCCTAACTTTTGTTTGAATTTTTTCAGTTTGAATTTAAAGTCAGTGTGATGCCCCAATTTTGCCTAAGCCTCCTTAAAATATTTAGACTTAGCGGACTTTTCTTTGATTTTTCATTTCATTTCATTTTAGAAAGATAATGACTGTCTGACTTAATGATTACAGTGAACCATCATTTACTTTTTTTGATTTGAGAGACATCTTGGACACTTCTTTGATGTGTGCGAAGGAAAGCTTGATTGCAACCTTTATTAAAAGGTGTCTTGTAAAATTCTCTTGTATTGGAATGCATAGTCAAGTTAACTGAGAAACTACCCTGCCCCCGGGTTAAGATTGTGGGTTTTTTGTGTAGAAATAAACTCCAACTTCTAGGCTCAAAGGGGTGAACGAGGGATTAACTTCCTTATTTCTCTAGTGTTTGGGGATTGAAACAATGCCTTACATCGTCAGCAAAGTTTCAATTGAAAGCATACCAACAACAATTATGAGTATTTTATTTTCATCATCATCCCTCCAATCTTTGCATAAATGAAAGTTTAATAAAGAAAGTAAAACAAAGGATATACAAAAGCAGTAATTGAAACCATAAATTGATTCAAAGATGCATAATGCTCATTTCATTAAATTGACAAAACGAAGAACAAATAATTTAAAAGGCAAACAGTTTAACATAGTCAAATGGAAAGTACAAACAAAAACGAAACAAGGTCTAGTGCAATAATCAAAACCAGGATCAATTGTCCATGTCGAAACACCTGTTGAGGTGAAACTGGCCTGAACCAATTGAAGCTTCACTTAGCATGCCCTTGCAACAAATTCTTGGTGGCGTTAGGACCAACATCCTTGAAGAATAAAATATTTTCCCTAATAAATTCTTGAACTCAAGTCTTCCATTTTTCTTCTGACATCTGGGAGCTTGAACTTAACGGCAAATTTGCGGTCGTTGTAATACACTTCTGCCTTAATCAGATATTGAGAAAGAGGCATTATTGAGATGTGATACCTTATAACCCTAAAACCCATATTTATACAAATTATTATGCATTCTAGACCACACAAAAGTGTCGGTGCAATCTGGACCCTTCAAAAGTGTCGGTAAAATCTCAACCGTTGAAAAAAAACAAGACAATGAAACATACCGAAAATTTCAGACTTTTGCGAAATTTCCGATATACTGAAAATTTCAAAAAATATGTTATACCGGAAATTTCAAAAACTCTTCCATATTTTTGGCACATACCGTAAATTTTGACCAATTTGAAATTTCCGGTATATCGGTTTTTTTGAAATACCCCTCCGAAAATTTAGCATAAACAGGAAACATACCGGAATTTTTGAAATTTCTAATATATCGGAAATTTCAAATTGATCTATCGAAAATTTCGTCCAAAAATTTCTTTATAAATTGTCAAATGTAAAGTCAAAATTTAAAAATTGAGGGGTGCCAAAAATAATTTTAGAGGTGGCAAGAAAAATTTTGGAAAAATTAATATGAATATTAAGATACTTATAAGCTACGTGTATGAAGATGTCCACGCATTTATAGATTTGGATAGGAAAAAAATTTAAACCGTAAATACTAAGACAAATACTATAATACTGTGTCCAAACCATACCCATTCTTATGCCTACTTACACACTATTTTGCATTAGAGTGCCTTTTATTCAAAACCCCGACTTTTGAAAAAAAAATTTTAAAAAAAAACTAGATATACGAAGTAAAAGGGAAGAAGTAAAATTGAAGTGGGTTTCTTAGAAGCAACCTTCAATAATTCCAATTAGTTAATCTTCAAATAAGATAAAATAAAATTTATTTTTATATCTGCATGTTGCGTGGATTACGTTAAATTTAGAATTCTATACAGTCCGACAATATTTTAAAATTCGGACCGACTATCAATCCGGTGAAATTATTGAGTCAACGGATTACTGGTCAGATTAATGAGTCATTGGTCGGACCGCACAACTTCTAATAATGTAAAGTTATAATTTTATTTTAATAACATGATTTTTTTCAAAACTTTTGTTAATATGTACTATTATTCTTATCGTATAATTAATTTTTTAACATTTTAAATTTATCATATTATTATATTGTCTCATTAACAATACATAAGTTTAATGAAAATTACATTATAATATATATATATATATATATATATATATATATATATATATATATATATATATATATATATATATATATATATATATATATATATATATATATATATATATATATATATATATATATATATATATATATATATATATATATATATATATATATATATATATATATATATATATATATATATATATATATATATATCTCTTTGATCAAATTAAACATCAAAGATATTCGTGTTGTAGTTGGTAAAACTACAATCTTAATAGTTTTGAAATATTACCTATCTTATATTTAAAATTTAATAAAATTTTATTTATAAAATTTTAACATTATTTTATAATTATAAAATATAATTATAAATATTACAAAATTAAATTTTAAAACAATGACTCAAAATTTAATAAAAATGATAATAGGGAGTCAAAATTATAATTGAGCTAAATTATAAATATAAAAAAGATAAATTCGTCGGGTCAAGAAATCTATTGATTTACTGGTTTGACCTATGAACCGGTTAGATCACGTCGATTTTCACTAGGTCAATTGTAATAATGGTCTAATCACCTAATTGAACCACTCTACTCTTTGGTTCACAGTCAAACCGGTCTAATTGGTCAGAACGGTCTGGATTTTAAAACTCTGATGCTACATATAAAACAAAAATTATTGTCATCAAAAAAATATAAGCATGAGATAATATATTGTTCGAATACTGATACTATTTTTTGGTGAGTTTTTTTTGGCGACTTATTGGTGTATAGAAAAGTTTAATATTTTAATGAAGTTAAACGTTTTTTGAAATTACTATGTAATAAACTAAATAAATTCAATTATTTAAGAGAGTTTATATCTTCTTTTTAGTTCATATCAACCAAAGTCAAATAAAAAGGAATTAAAAAAACATGAATAAAAGTTGAATCTAGGAAAACATGATAAAGGGGGTTTTCACTTTTTATACACAAATTCCACACTTCTTTATATCACTCCATATTTGAATTTTACCAATTCTTTAGAAAACATAAAGTGAGTTAATTGATTCCATATCCCTTAAAATAAACTGAGAAATGTAGTTTATTCATCATATAATGATGAAGAATTGACTCATTATCAAAAAGATATTTAAGTAATTGAAGTAATAAAAGTGTATTGACGTAAGAAACTTACCGTTTTGGCAAACACATAATACTATTAGAATTTTAATAGGAAGTAACTCATAACTACATAATCAAATTGTAAAAGAATATATTTGACATTAAAAGGTTTTGGGTTCGATATGTGTCCTGACATATAATCGTGTAAAAATTGTAAAAGAATATATTTTTCTCTTTATAAAATATTTGTTCCACCCTTAAATACGCTCGTTAATGGATAGTGAGATTGATTCTTTTGAATTAGTCAATTTAATAGTTGAACATTAAGTTAAAAAAGAAAAGATATCCATTTCACATTTGCTTGAGCTTAATTTCAATTTTGAAAAAAATTATATCTCACATGTCAACAAGTCAGTCATCTACCATTTATATTGGTGAAAATGTAAATCTCTGTGTCGAAACAGGAGATCGGAAGAGTCTTTGTTAGTTGTATTCGACAAAATTCGTATACAAGTAGTTGTCAAAATGTACGTAGTAGTCGAAAACTCAAAATGTGTAGTTCTCGAAGGAGCTAACTTTGACAAATTTGAACTTAGCATTTATTTTGTGTCTTAGTTGAGTTAGTTAGTTAACTAGAAGCAAACTCAGCCATAAATAGGGAGGTACCTTATAATTGTAAAGTTTGAATAAAACTTTAATTTAAAAGCAGAGAAAAACTCTGCACAATCTCTTTCTTCTTCTTCCTCTTTTCTCCCAAACCCTATTTCTCTTTTCTTCCTCATTTCATCTTTCTTTCTTCTCAATACTTATGTGCAACAGAAATCATCTTTCAACCAAGGTATGGTTGATTCACTTGAGAGAAGAGTGAAGAGCAAGAGGCATAATCAATTAGAAAGATTGATTCTTCTTCATCAAGATTGATTCGAATTATCTCTAAAATTGGGGTTAATGAGAATCATCCGAACAAATATTTTCCAACAAGTCTTTCAATCCTGGAAGATAAGAATTATGAGAATTGGTCTATGCATATGAAAGATTTTTTCTGTAATCAATATCTTTGGGATCTTGTGAAGGAAAGAGTAATGTCAATTGGAGAAGATGCAACTGATTAACAAAAGGATGCACATAAAGAATTGAAGAAATATTATAAAGCTCTCTTTATGATTCATCAACGTGTTAATCTATATAACTTTTGAAAAAGATGAACGGTGCAGAAACAACGAAAAAATCATGGTATATTTTGGAAATATCATTTGGTGGTGCAGAGAAGGTGAAATAGGTGAGTTTACAAACTCACAAAAGAACATATGAATTGCTTTAGATGGAAGAAAGTGAAATCATAGATGATTTCTTCAATAAGGTTAGGAAACAGGTGAATAAAAACAGGATATATGGAGAAGCGTTGACATCAAGATCAGTAATCACAAAGATCTTAAGGTCATTGGCTCCAAAGTTAGATCATGTGATAATATCCATAGAAGAATCGAAAGATTTGTCAAGCTTGACAGACGAAGAGCTTCAATGGATGCTTAACTCTCACAAACAAAGAATGCCTGAAAAATTTGCAATCAGGCAAAAAGTGATGTATCTTTGTAGGTGCAATCAGCAAAAAAGAAGGATGAGGCCACAATAATTTGTGGTCCTTATTGTAGATATTTTGTACATGATTTTGTGGTCCTTAACAATGTCTTTTAATTAATTAGTAGTATTTAGTATAGTATTTTGGTTTAATTATGTTTCTATTTAGTTTTTGTTTATAATATATTATTTAACTTAGTTTACATTTGAATTGTAGGTTTTTAATATTGATTCCCTCAAGCTTGGATTCAAGGAGACTTGAAGAGATCTTGGGATGATTCTTTTTGAATGAATTTTTGGATGAAGAAGCATGCTTCAGGTCGCGCTCAGCGCGGTTGCAGCATGAGTGCGCTTAGCGCGGTCTGCGAAAATCAGAAAAAGGACAGACCCATGCTTTCACCTTTTTAGCCACCAACTCCCTGTTTTCCAGCTGGTTTTTGGTGTGTTAGAAAAGTGAACATCACTTCTTCATGATAGTTCATCATTGTTGTTATTTTAGGGCATAGAATTAGAAAAGAAAAACATAGTTCTTGATTTCTTCCATGTTCATCATCTTCTCCAACAATATTGTGAGCAAAGCAACCATGAAAATGAGTAGCTAAGTTCTTTTTGTGTCACGATTAGAGGTAGTTGATCTAACTAGTATGTATTTCTTTTAATCCATTTGTGTATGAACATGGTTGATGATTAATATATGTTGAATATCTTTGTTCTTCTATCTCTTTATGCTTTGAGTCTTGTTTGAAAAAGGATGCTTCAAAGTAGACCTAGGATATTCATCCACTAATGAACAAATGCTATGAATAGATTTGTTAATTAGTGTTTACAAGTATTGAGCTTCATGTTTATCATGTCAATAATTGTGGTGAGAAATCATTCAAGGATTAACATGATAAAACTCACAATCTTGGTGAGAAATCAACAAGATTGAGAGGATATGTATTTATAGCAATCATCAAACTAGTTCATCACTTGGTTAATAGAATACATATGAAATTAGGTTAATGAAACTAATCTTGACATGCTTCCATCATTTAAAAACAAACTCCAACTCTCTTGAATCCAAACCATAACTCTCTTTTGAAAAGGACTTTAAAGTTGTTTACTTGAAATTCATGATACTAGTAGTTTAGGAAACAAACCCTTTTGTTACTTAAATTTTAAAATACGCTTTACTATTGAAAGACTACGATACAACACCAATCCCTGTGGATACGATAATTAAAAATACTTGTTCGTGGATTTTCACTACAACAAAATGGCGCCGTTGCCGGGGATTGGCGTTTGATATTGCAAGTATCGCAATAGTTGTGTGTTTTACGATATTTTTCTACTAATCTCTCTCTTTGTTTCTTTTGTGTGGCTAGAATTTTTCAGGAATTAGTTTATGCGAGGAAGTGTTTCGGTCGATCAACTCCTATTCGATCCAGAAATTGAAAGGATGGCAAGAAGACTTAATAGCAATGCTAAACAGAGGAAAAGACTAGCTAGGCAAAGACAAGAAATAGGAGAATCATCTACTTCTTCTACACCACCCGTGTTAGGAGAAGTCATTATGGCGGATCAACCACCACCACCACCACCACCGAGGGGGCCTTGTGTAAATAGCCCTCGTCACAACGCTCAATTTGCTCGCCAAGCCAATGCGAGGTTCACGGAGATGAAGACGGGCTTGCTCCAACTTCTTTATGTAATTCCTTTTCATGGTCATGACCATGAAGATCCCTACACCCACCTCACTAAGTTCTATGAAATTGCGGGTGCGGCCGGAGCTCTGGAGGATCAAGAGGAGCAATACTTTCAAAGGCTTTTCCCTTAGTCTTTAGTGGGGAAAGCAAAGGATTGGTATCTAGACCAAACGCAAGACACTATGACAAATTGGAATGCATTGGAGGAGAAATTCCTTGAAAGGTTTTTTCCTCAATCAAGATTCATGGAGGCAAAAACCGCAATTTCGATATTTTCTCAAGGAGTTAATGAGCCTTTGAATAGGGCTTGGGAGAGATACAAGTCCATGCTTAGAAAGTGCCCTAGCCATGGTTTTGATGAAATCACTCAAATTCATATTTTCTGAAATGGTCTCTAACCTCAACATAAATTGTTGTTGGATGCTACGGCGGGAGGTTCTTTAATGGCGAAGACACCTTATGAAGCAACTTAAATCATTGAGAAGATGTGAAGAAATGACCATCAAGTTCAAAATGATCAAGGAAATGCGCAAATGAAAACGGGAGCTCTTGAAATTGGTTCAAGTCATAAAGCACTTGTAGCGCAAAACAAATTGTTTGCAAAGCAAGTTGAAGAATTGACAAAGCAAATGGCAAAGCTTCCTCAACAAATCATGGAGATACAAGGATTATATAGCAAGCAAACTCAACAAATTGCTTGTTGTGAATTATGCAAGGGTGATCACAAGACCGTATTTTGTCCTCTAGAAAATGAAGAAGCAAATTACATGGCAAATCAAGGGCAAGGATACCAACAAAGACCTCCTTACCAAAATCAAGGCCAAGGTTACCAACAAAGAGGTAATCAAGGTTATCAAGGTGGATGGAGACAAGACAACAACAATCAAGCTAGACAAAATCCGTACCAAAGTCAAAATCAAAATCAAGCTCAACCTCAAAACCAACATCAAAATCAAGCAAGAACTTCAAACATTCAAGATACACTTGCTCAATTCATGCAAGCTTCTATGGCAAACCAAAAGAGCACAGAGGCATCGATCAAGAATTTAGAAACTCAAATGGGGCAATTAGCGAAGCAAATTTTCGATCAAAGTGCTTCGACCTCATTTTCTCCAACTACTCAAACCAATCCTAAGGAGCATTGTAAAGCTATTACAACTAGGAGTGGTATAGTTGTTGAGGAGAAAAAGAAAGAAGTGAAGAAGAAAAAACAAGTGGAGAAGGATGAAGAAGTAGTTGTGGAGGAGGTTGTAGTTGAAAAAGAAAATGAGGTTGTAGTTGAAAAAGATGATAATGATGTTGTTGTGGGGGATGTTTTAGTTGAAAATGATGTTGTAGTCGAAAATGAAAAAAATGATAATGATGAAGTTGAAAAGGAAAAAGTTGAGGAGAAGAAGAAGAAATTGAGAAAGGGGAAGGAAAAGGAAGTCACTCTACCATTAAGAAACTTACCTTACCCTCATCTTCCATCTAAAAAGGATGATGCTAAGCACTATGCTTGGTTTATGGATATTTTTAAGCAATTGCAAATTAATATCCCATTCACCGAAGCATTGGAGCAAATTCCGAAATATGCAAAATTCATGAAGGACATATTGACAAAAAAGAAGCGGTACACGGATCAAGAGACTATAATGGTTGATGCAAGTTGTAGTGCGATAATTCAACGCACTATTCCAAAAAAGGAAAGTGATCCGGGGCGTGTAACCTTGCCCGTTACCATTGGAGATGTCTATGTCGGCAAAGGATTGATTGACTTGGCATCAAGTATCAACTTGATTCCATTATCCATTGTAAAGAGGTTGGGGGATATCGAATTAAAGTCTACAAAAATGACGTTACAATTGGCGGACAAGTCTATTACTCGCCCACATGGTGTAGCTTTAGACTTGTTGGTCAAAGTGGACAAATTCTTTTTCCCGGTTGACTTTGTTGTGATAGAGATGGAGGAAGACGTGGATGCACCTCTAATTCTAGGCCGTCCATTCATGAAGACGGCTAGAATGATGATTGACATTGATGATGGTTTAATGAAGGTGAGGGTACAAGATGAAGAAATTTGTTTCAATCTTTTTGAAGCAATGAAGCATCCAATTGATAAGAAAGATTGTTTCAAAATAGATGCTATCGAGGAATCAATCGAAGAAGTTAATGAGCTTGATGATGATGATAGGCGGGAGCTTGAGAAGTGTTTAGAAGGGATGGAGATTTCCAAAGAAATGCACCCATGGGAGGAGGAAGTGGAAATTTTGAAGAATGATCCCAAAGACGAAGAGCCAAAAATTGAGTTGAAAGCACTACCATCTCACTTGAAGTATGTGTTTCTTGAGGAGGGAGGTGAGAAACCCGTAATCATTAGTAATACATTATCGGAGAAGGAGGAGGGAAACTTAATTCAAGTTTTGAAGTCTAACAAAAATGCAATTGGTTGGGTTTTAGCCGATTTAAAAGGCATAAGCCCGGCCTATTGTATGCATAACATCATGATGGAGGAAGAGTACAAGCCGGTAGCCCAACCTCAGAGGCGTTTGAATCCGGTGATGAAGGAAGTGGTTCTAAAAGAAGTGGTGAAGATGTTAGAAGCGGGGATGATTTATCCGATCTCGGATAATACTTGGGTGAGTCCGGTACATGTGGTTCCGAAAAAAAGAGGTTTGACGGTTGTGTCGAATGATAAGGATGAATTAGTGCCGACAAGAAAAGTAACGGGATGGAGAATGTGCATCGACTATCGAAGGCTTAACAAAGCAACAAGAAAGGATCACTTTCCTCTCCCGTTTATGGACCAAATGTTGGAAAGACTCGCGGGTCAACAATATTATTGTTTCTTGGATGGTTACTCGGGGTACAATCAAATTTTGGTGAATCCGGAAGATCACGAGAAGACGGCTTTCACATGTTCTTTTGGAATATTCGCGTATAGACGTATGCCTTTTGGCTTATGTAATGCGTCGGCAACATTTCAAAGATGCATGCAAGCCATTTTTGCCGATTTGATTGAGAAGACGATTGAAGTTTTCATGGATGATTTCTCCGTTTTTGGAGCATCATTTGATTTGTGCTTGAATAATTTGAACACCGTCTTGAAGAGGTGTGTGGATACAAACTTGGTTTTAAATTGGGAGAAATGAAATTTCATGGTGACCGAGGGCATTGTTCTTGGGCACAAAATATCTTCAAGAGGGATGGAGGTCGATAAAGCAAAGATCGATGTGATCGAGACGCTTCCCCCGCCAACCAATGTTAAAGGCATTCAGAGCTTTCTAGGACATGCGGGATTCTACCGGAGATTCATTAAAGACTTCTCAAAGATAGCAAATCCCTTGAGCAACTTGCTCAACAAAGATAAGTCCTTCATTTTTTATAGAGATTGTTTAATGGCTTTTGAAAAATTAAAAGAAAATTTGATCAATGCACCCATAATCACCGCACCAAATTAGAAACTTGATTTTGAATTGATGTGTGATGCAAGTGATTATGCGGTGGGAGCCGTGCTTGGCCAAAGAAAGAACAAAATTTTCCATGATATTCATTATGCGAGCAAAGTTTTGAACGATGCTCAAATTAACTACGCAACAACCGAAAAAGAGTTGCTCGCAATAGTGTATGCATTGGAAAAATTTCGTCCTTATCTTATTGGTTCAAAAGTGGTGGTTTTCACGGACCATTCCGCGATTAAATATTTGCTCACCAAACCGGACTCCAAACAAAGATTGATCTGATGGATTCTTTTGTTACAAGAATTTGATTTGGAGGTCTATGATAAAAAAGGTTCAGAAAATTTGGTGGCGGATCATTTATCTCATTTGGTCAACGTGGAAATTACTGACAAAGAGAAGGAGGTTAGGGAGGAATTCCCGGATGAAAAGTTGTATTCAATCCAAGAGCGGCTGTGGTTTGCCGACATGGCAAATTAGAAAGCCGCGGGATTAATGCCGGAGGATAGCACGTGGAATGAAAAGAGAAAATTCTTGGCCGAAGCCAAGTATTATGTTTGGGATGAACCTTATCTCTTTAAGTTGAGTAGTGATGGGTTGTTAAGGAGATGCGTGTCTAGTGAGGAAGCGAAAGACATTCTTTGGCATTGTCACAATTCCCCTTGTGGGGGATATTACAATGGATTGCGAACGGCCACCAAAGTCCTTCAATCGGGATTTTATTGGCCTTCGTTATTTAAAGATGCTTATGCACATGCTAAGTGTTGTGATAAATGCCAAAGAAGTGGCGGAATAGGCAAGAGGGATGAGATGCCTTTGAATAATATGTTGTAAGTTGAGGTGTTTGATTGTTGGGGAATAGATTTTGTTGGTCCATTTCCGTCATCGTTTTCTAATGAATACATTCTTGTGACCGTTGATTATGTTTCTAAGTGGGTGGAGGTCATTGCTTCACCGAAGGCCGATGCTAAAACCGTGATAATTTTTTTAAAGAAAAACATATTTTCGCGGTTTGGTGTGCCTCGGGTGTTAATAAGTGATGGAGGTTCGCACTTTTGCAATACCCTATTAGAGAAAATTTTGAAACAATATGGGGTAAGGCATAAGGTGACAACACCCTACCATCCGCAAGCAAATGGTCAGGCCGAGGTATCGAATAGGGAAATAAAAAAGATTCTTGAAAAAACGGTTTCTAGTTCTCGAAAGGATTGGTCACAAAAACTTGATGAAGCTTTATGGGCGTATCGAACCGCCTATAAAGCTCCTATTGGACTAACCCCCTTTCAGGTTGTTTATGGAAAGACTTGTCACCTCCCAGTGGAAATGGAACACAAAGCTCTATGGGCTCTCCGATTCTTGAATTTTGATCTTTCTTTGGCGGGTGATAAAAGGAAAGAACAACTGGTGGAGTTGGATGAAATGCGAGATGGAGCGTACCATTCCAATCAAAAATACAAGGCAAAAGTGAAAGTTTTTCATGACAAAAAGATCAAGCATAAAGAATTTCAACCAGGCCAAAGCATCCTTTTGTTTAATTCTCGGATGAGACTTTTTCCAGGAAAACTTAAGACAAAGTGGTCCGGCCCTTTTGTAATCAAGGACGTGAAAGACTATGGCGCCGTTGTTTTGCAAGACCCCGAGGGAAAGAGTGAATGGACAGCGTTTGAAAAGGTATATTGGCGGAGAGGTGAGTCGCGACATTGCCACATTTTACTTTGATGATCCTTGATCATCCTGGACCGTCGAGCTCTATCGACGTTAAACAAAGCGCTTGTTGGGAGGCACCCCAACATTGTAAGTATTTATGTTGCACTCATTTTGATATGTCTCTTAAGTTAAAATTCTATTTTTCAAAATTCTGCAGACCGGGCTAAGCGCGGTCAGAGCGTGCTTAGCGCGACATTTGCCCATTTTCCAGAATGTTTCGCGCTTAGCGCGGTCTGCGTGTAAAAAAATTTTTTTTTGAAAAATCAGGTTTGCCCAGGCCCAACTTGTTGGCCTAGTTTATTTTCACTTAGGTTAGGGTTTTTCACTTTCACTTTCACCATTGTCACACTTCTTCTCATTCTCTCAAGAAATTCAAAATACCCCAACCCCAAATCAACAAATTTCTTGCAAGCACTTGTGTTTTTCACTATCCCTAGCATCAAGGTATGTTTCTCTATGGTTTCCCCTTTTTAATTTCGTATTTTTCCCCTTTGCATGTTAGAATTTAGAAACTTAGGGTTTAGGATTTTGGTTTTTATTCTTAGGATTAGATTGTTTTGATTGTAGAGGATGTTTAGGTTCGTAATTTCGTTCCTAGTAGGTATAGTTTCATGGGGAGTTATCTGTTTTAAAAAATTTGAATTGCAGCGCTTAGCGCTGTCATCGCTTAGCGGTCACCGCCGCCACCGCAACATCTTGGGAAAAAAATTCTACTGTTTTTTGTGTTTTCTGATTAGTCTTGATGCTTTGGTTGGTTGATTTTTACTGCTGTTTGCATGACTTATTTCTAACGGGCATCTCGGTGTCACTTTTTGTTGATTTTTGTGTTGTTTTCAGATGGCTCCAAAACGTCAACGAGTTTCTTCCGCTGGAGCTGGGTCCTCAAGACCTAGTTCTTTTGATGGTGATCGATTTTTGGGGCCTGCTCAAGAGGCACGGTATAAAGAGCTCGAGGAACGAAATATTTGGTCCGAGAGAATTATCCGTCTCAGAGAGCATGGGCACTACCATGGCCCAGACGCTATATTGGATAACTACGGGTTGGGTGTTCTGTGTGAGCCCCAAACCAAAGTTAATGTTGAGTTGGTCTGGGAATTCTATTCCAATGCCATTCCCACTGAGGGGCGAGACTTCCAGTTCACCTCTTTGGTTAGGGGAAAGGTGGTATCATTTTCTCGCTCTGCAATCAACAGTTACTTGGGCATAAATTGGACAGCCCCAGAAGATGAGTTGGATGTTTACCATGAGCACCTGGCTCGTGGTAATTAGGATCATGATATGTTGAGGAGAAAGTTGTGTTTATCCATGCATTCCTATGAGCTTAACAGGGCTGGCCAACCTTTAAAATTTAATCGGTCCAGCCTCAAAACAAGTGCTCGTGTTCTGATGTGTGTGGCACTATACAACCTGAGACCAAGAAGCCACACCTCCTCAATTCCCATGGAGACCGCCGACCTCATTGCTTACATGCTTGATCAAGCAAAAATAGACTTCGGCCGGTTAATTGCTATTGAGTTGAAGAGGGTTGCATTAAGTTATACCTCCAGGGGGAGCGTATAAAATGTGCCCTGACATATCCTGGGTTGATCATGGGACTTCTGAAGAGGGCCATGGTAGTTTTTCCTGCTGTGGGGCACCTCACGATAGATGGGGTCATTGACGATAATTATTGTGACCGCTATTGTAGGGCCTCTGATGATAACCCTGCGTTCCCGGCAGTTCCTGTAGCTGCTGCACTTCCTCAAGCCGGTCCAGGTGAAGAATGGAACCGGAAAATGCATTTTGCTCATCAGCGAGCATTTATGTTCATGCACGAGAGTATGGAGCAACTGGCGTTGCAAATTAGAGAGTCGGGAGTGGATCACTTCACTGTGAGCCAGAATGAGTGCTTATGCCGTTGGCCTGTGGTCGGGCCAAATGCAGGAGGAGGTAAGATGCGATGGTGATGAGGAGGAGAGTGATGATGATGGAGATGGTGGATCTGATTCTGGTTCTGAGACTCCGGGAGATTCCATCCTGGAGGCTTCAGATTGATTTTCTTTTATTGTCTTTGTTTTTATTTTTAGTACTTTTTAGTTTTTAGTTTTTGTTTTGGTTTTAGTTTCTTTTAGACTTAATGAATTTTGTTGGTTGCCATCCCTTTTTAGGATGTGCTTGTAATTCCAAATTTTGCATTTTGTAGGCATGGAGCCTAAGTACTATTTTTATTTGAAACACCATTTTGGGGTGTCTTTTTATTTTATTTTATTTTGCTTTATTTTATTTTAAGATTATAGGTTATTTAATTTAAATTGTACTTCTTTTGGTTTGTCCCGATTTTTCAACGGTACTCAAAAGCAAGTAAGTGTGTTTCACCAAAAGTGATGGTGATGATATAAGTCTCGACTCAATCCACAAATAAGGTACATTTTTAATCGTTTTGTAGAATATTAACATGTCTATGAAATTTGTGCTTTATGCAAAATATCTTGGCATGTACATAAAAAATTTGTGTTCACATTCGAATCATTAGGACTTAAACCACAAAGGTGAGAAGCTTTCCACCTTATACCAAATATTGAGTGTCTAATAGTTATGTTAACTCGTGTTATTCATGTTTAATCTTAATTTGTTTGTGACATTTTGGAAACTTAGAGATGATCAAGACAATTTTTTGTGCATTATGAGAAAAACCATCAATTCCAAAAGGGCTTCAACTAACCGTGAGTGAGTGAATCCTTGTGAACCCTTTTGAGCTTAAATTGTATTTGTAGAATAAATCTATCAAATCAACTAATTGTTAAGTAGGCCACTTAATAGTTGTTGATAATCTATGAACATTCAATGATGATTCATTCTATAAATTTTTCTTGTTTGTGAATACCAACCCTTTTTGTTGATTAACCCTTTGAAGAGCATGTTCTTAAATAAAAAGGATTGATAAATTCAAGTTGGGGAGGTTGATCAAAAAGAACCTTGAATTGATGACACAATGATCCAAAAGAAAAAAAAAATAGAGAAAATAAAAATACAAAAAGAAAAAAAAAATATGTATATGTAAATGAAAAAGAAAAGAAAAAGAAGGATCATTGTGTGAGATAGAAAAGTGGTTGTGAATAATAAGAAGGAAGTGGGAATGAGTTTATGAAATGCTCTTCATTATCTTTACCCAATTTGTTTCAATGGCTTTGTACTTAAATATCCCTTGTTTCTAACCTAAGCCAAGTCACAACCCTTGAAAGTCCTTAGTGATCTTTGTTTCCATTTTGTTCATTTAACTTGTTTTGATAAATGCATGAATTATTCTGGATGTGCATGGCTATTAGTGAGAGTGTTTAGTCCTTTGTAAATATTGCATTTTGTTCTTCATGAATATTGAAGAAATCTTTAGGTGATTCAAGTGTGAACATATCTTTTATTTTGTCTACATGTGTTGATATATTGTGCTTAGAACTTAATTCATATCCATGTTGTGTTTCGAAGAGGCGATTAATGTGTATCTATGCCAGATATGTTGAGTTTGAACCATCCTTCTTGTGTGAGTTTCATGCTTACATTTTGATTCTTCTTGCTTTGTGAGTTTTTGACTTTTGTTTGAGGACAAACAAAGAAGTAAGTTGGGGAGAGTTGTTAAGGACCAAATTGTAGATATTTTGTACATGATTTTGTGGTCCTTAACAATGTCTTTTAATTAATTAGTAGTATTTAGTATAGTATTTTGGTTTAATTATGTTTCTATTTAGTTTTTGTTTATAATATATTATTTAACTTAGTTTACATTTGAATTGTAGGTTTTTAATATTGATTCCCTCAAGCTTGGATTCAAGGAGACTTGAAGAGATCTTGGGATGATTCTTTTTGAATGAATTTTTGGATGAAGAAGCATGCTTCAGGTCGCGCTCAGCGCGGTTGCAGCATGAGTGCGCTTAGCGCGGTCTGCGAAAATCAGAAAAAGGACAGACCCATGCTTTCACCTTTTTAGCCACCAACTCCCTGTTTTCCAGCTGGTTTTTGGTGTGTTAGAAAAGTGAACATCACTTCTTCATGATAGTTCATCATTGTTGTTATTTTAGGGCATAGAATTAGAAAAGAAAAACATAGTTCTTGATTTCTTCCATGTTCATCATCTTCTCCAACAATATTGTGAGCAAAGCAACCATGAAAATGAGTAGCTAAGTTCTTTTTGTGTCACGATTAGAGGTAGTTGATCTAACTAGTATGTATTTCTTTTAATCCATTTGTGTATGAACATGGTTGATGATTAATATATGTTGAATATCTTTGTTCTTCTATCTCTTTATGCTTTGAGTCTTGTTTGAAAAAGGATGCTTCAAAGTAGACCTAGGATATTCATCCACTAATGAACAAATGCTATGAATAGATTTGTTAATTAGTGTTTACAAGTATTGAGCTTCATGTTTATCATGTCAATAATTGTGGTGAGAAATCATTCAAGGATTAACATGATAAAACTCACAATCTTGGTGAGAAATCAACAAGATTGAGAGGATATGTATTTATAGCAATCATCAAACTAGTTCATCACTTGGTTAATAGAATACATATGAAATTAGGTTAATGAAACTAATCTTGACATGCTTCCATCATTTAAAAACAAACTCCAACTCTCTTGAATCCAAACCATAACTCTCTTTTGAAAAGGACTTTAAAGTTGTTTACTTGAAATTCATGATACTAGTAGTTTAGGAAACAAACCCTTTTGTTACTTAAATTTTAAAATACGCTTTACTATTGAAAGACTACGATACAACACCAATCCCTGTGGATACGATAATTAAAAATACTTGTTCGTGGATTTTCACTACAACAACAGGTTGCATAAAGAGAGAAGAAATTTGTAAAGTGCACAACTGAGCATAAAGTTTATATTAGAAGAAGCAAAAGTGAATGCTTATATTGTGTCTCTATGTCGATGACTTGTTAATAACATATAATTGTAAGAAGGAGATTGAATACTTAAAAGTTGGTCTTAGCAAGGAGTTTGAAATGTCGGATCTCGGAAACATTTTATACTTCCTTGATATAGAATACTGCAATTGGAATTTAACAACTTCTGAACCAAGACTGCAATTTTCGAAATACTCAGATGAAGTTGATGTCGACCTAACACAGTATAGATGATTTATTCGATCATTAAAATACCTTTGTCACAAGATGTGACTTAGCATATAGTGTAGGTATGTGAGTAGATTCATGAAGAAGTCAAAGGTATCTCACCACATAACTACGAAGAGAATACGAAGGTATCTCAAAGAAACTCTCGATTATGGAATTTTGTTTCCTGCAGCAGATGAAGGAAAATAATGCAAACTAGTAGATTACACCAACTCGAGTTGGTGTAGTGATGTTGAGGATAGAAAATCCACAATTGGATAAGTGTTTATGATAGGGGTGCACCAGTTACTTGGAGCTCAAGAAAAGAATCAGTAGTAGCACTGTCTCCATGGGACGTAGAGTACATAACTGCATCTCTCTGTGCGTGTGAGTAACTTAGATGGTAAATTCGGTAAAAAAAAACAATTACAGGGAAGAATCATTGAGCTATTACCATGAATATCAACATGTATGCTATAAATCAGACGAAGAATCTGATAGCACATAGAAGAAGCAAACACATCGAGATGACGTTCCATTATCTTTTAGAGCAAGTAGCAAATGAGAAGTTGAACCTGGAACACTATAGAACTAATAATCAGATTGCAGGCATCGTGACGAAGGGTGTGCATGTCGAACTGTTCAATAAATTAAGAACTATGATGAATGTATATAGTTTAGACACAATAAATTAGGTGATGTGTTGAAAGTGTAATTTTTTATGTCAAAGCAAGAATTCGATAGAGTCTTTGTTAGGTGTACTCGACAGAGAATCGAATACATCAAGTAGTTGTCAAAATGCATGTAGTAGTCGAAATATGTATCTGTTAAAGGAGCTAGCCTTGACAAATTAAAACTTAGCATTTATGGTGTCTTAGCTGGGTTACTTAGTTAGTTAGTTAAAGTTTGCTTGGTGAACAAAAAAACTCAACTATAAATAGGTAGGTACCGTATCATTGTAAAGTGTGAATAAAAGTTGAATACAATCCCAATTTAAAAATAGAGGGAAACTCTGAAGAATCTTCTTCTTCCCTTTTTTCTCTCAAATCCTAATTTATCTTTTCTTCCCTTTTTTCTCTCAAATCCTAATTTATCTTTTCTTCCCGAATTCATCTTTATTTCTTCACAAAAAAATTGTGCATTAAGAATCATCTTTCAACCAAGATGTGGTTGATTCGGTCGAGTACCAAGATGTGGTTGATTCGGTCGAGTGAAAAGTAAAGAACAAGAGACGCAATCAATCAAAAAAATAAATTCTTGTTCGTCAAAATTATTTCAAATTAACTCTAAAATTGGAGTTTAATTCCAACATATATACGACTGATAAATCTAATAATATATTAAAAAAATTACCTCAATTAAAAATAAAGCATAAAAATAGTTTATAAAGAGTGAAATATAGGACCAATTTGTTTCAGCTTTAAAAAAACAATTTTTTTTCTTTATATTTTTAAAATAAATTTTACAAAAGTGTGTTCTAAAATATTATAAATTTTTTATAATCATTTTTTTCTAAATTGAAACACATCTTTGACATCCTATAACATAAACATACATTATAGAAGATTAAAATATAGTCAAAATTACAATTTCTTCAAAAGTTATATTTTAAAAATATTTTTTATAAAAATCTATTTAAAATAGTTTCAAAATTAAGCGATTTTTTAAAATTTTAATATTCAAAAATTAATTTAATAACAATATAAAATATCTAAAGTAACATTTTAAGATTAATTATTCAAAAAAAATTTTATTTAAAATTTTTATAAACAAAATTAAATATTTTTACACAAAATTATATAACATTATAAAAAAGAGTTTTGCTAAGATATTTGCACTTGTATTTATGAAGGTTTATTTTAGCAAGCATTAACTTAAAAATAATTAAATACACCCTGAGATGTATGTTGCTAAAACACTCCTTCTATAAATTAAGTTGGTATAAATTAGCATATTTTATAGACATTTTCTAAAATACACCTATTTTATTTTTGAAAAAATTTTTATGACTAAAAATACAATAAATACACCATAAAATATATGTTGTTAAACCACACCTTCATAAAAATGAGTGGGTGTGTTGTATCATTCCCTATAAAAAATTATTTAAAAAAATAAAATAAAATAAAAAGCCATAACGGCTCATGTTCTTTTACAAATTGATTGTGTAGTTATGAGTTACTGCTTCCGATTAAAATTAGTTTTCTGTGTTTGCCAAAACGGTAAGTTATTTACATGAATACACTTTCATCGTCATCATTATATGATGAATAAACTATATTTCTCAGTTTATCTTAAGTTAAGGGATATGGAATCAATTAAGTCACTTTATGTTTCATAAAGAGTTGGTAAAATTCAAATATGGAGTGATATAAAGAAGTGTGGAATTTGTGTATGAAAAGTGAAAACCCCTTTATCATGTTTTCCAAGATTCAACTTTTATTTATCTTTTTCATGTTTATTTGACAATGGTTGATATGAACTAAAAGGAAGATATAAAGTCTCTTAAATAATTGAATTTGTTTAGTTTAATTACATAATAATTTTACAAAAAAGTTTAACTTCATTAAAATACTAAACTTTTCTACATATCAATAATTCCATTATAACTTGCCAAAAAAATAGTATCTATATTAATTTTATAGTACCTTATCTCACACTTATGTATATAAGGAAGGATCAAATTACATCCGAAGAGTTACACCATGAGTTACATTCGTTCAAAAACGTTACTTCGGATTAATATTTTTTAAAATAAACCGTTGGATTGAAACATACCACCATATAGATCATACCTATAAAGTTTGACATTAATCTATAATCATTTACTATAAGATCAAGATATCCAAAGATTAACGTCAAAATGAACTTTCATATAACATTAATTTTGATGTAGTTCAATAGTTATAGATTAATCTCAAATTTTATAGATATGATCTATATGATGGTATGTTTCAATCCAACAGTTGATTTAAAAAAATATTAATTCGAAATAACATTTTTGAGCGAGTGTAACTCATGGTCTTCTTAATTTGATCCTCCTCATATATATATATATATATATATATATATATATATATATATATATATATATATATATATATATATATATATATATAATTTTACGTTTAGCGTATAATTTGGTTTTTTCTTATTTAATAAAAGTTTATTTTAAGTCTCTTAAATATCATTTATGTTAATTATATTAGTCATGTTCATTGATTTTTGTCTAATTCTATTAAATTATTATATATTAAATAATATAGAATTATTTTATTTTATGCTGATTTAAATTTTAAATTTTAAATATAAAAATGAAGCTGAAACGCTATGAGATATGGAGAAATTTCTTCTCTCTTCTTCAAATCCTAACAATCACCTATCTCATTTCTTTCTTTTTGTCTTTCTAAAATTTAATTTTGTCGACTTTTTTAATAACCATCTCAATATGCTCAAGTTTGATGAGTCTGAAGAAATAGAGTCTAATGTTTTCGTGAGTCTCATTTTATGCACCGATTTTGTGAGATTTAGATACAACAATTTTTTCGTTTTCAAATATTTGATCTATTTCAAACATCAAAGTTATCTCTAATTTTGTTTTTTGTTTTCAATGCTACCTAGTGATTCAATGGTTATTGGTTTAATCTTTCTTTTTTTTTAATTTAAGGGTTTCCTTTGTTGAAACTATTTTGAATCTTAACTCTGATTTCAGAATTTTTTTCTCTAAGGCTTTAATTCAAGATCTGACTAGGGAGTTTACAAAGCTGAAAGAAGAATCATCATTAGTAAGTGTTTCAAAGAGATTTCTGTTACTACTAATTCAGATAGATCTTTATCTTCGTCTTTGTTTTTTTATCAATGGTGATTCAACCGATCAGAGCAAAGAGAGCAAGTCAAGGTTGATTTTACTTTATTTTTTGTTTTTGAAGAGTTTATTCTATTACGATTCTCTGTTACCGTTCTTTGAATCCGTTTTAATTGAAGTAACACACTTGATATTTTTCGTTTTTAAAAGTGAAGTAACAATCCTGTTTGGAAATATATGTTTTTACTATAATGTTGAATGGTTGTAGTGTAATTAATACTATTTGATAAGACTCACGTAGAGTGAGAGTAAAAAATAAAATTCAAGGTTGATTTTACATAGAACTTGTTAGAAAGAACATGTTCTATGTGAAAAATACATAATAGCATACTTCCAATTTCATAAGTCTTAAGCAAAACATTCCAACATAGAACATACTTCCAAATAGCAATAAAATTCAAGAAAACAAATATTTAAGCGTCTAAATCTTTAAATAATTGAACACCAAAACTCTAATAAAAGTGAAGAATCATTAAAATCTAAGTCTTCATCATCACTTCCTCCTACACTAGCATTTTCCTCATCCTCCCCAATATATTCTTGATCACCAAATTCATCATCTACTACTACCACTTCCTTTTCTTTTGTCTTAGATCTAGATGAAGAAGGTGGGGTGGTGAAACTGCATCTGCCTTACTAATTATTTCAACCATCAATTTGAAATTTTTTGAATTTGCAATATTGAAAGCAATCCCATTCCGGTAAAAGAAATGAATTATGTACGTTATTGCTTTCTTATCACAAGCATCATCCAAACTTGTTTGCTTTCTTTTTGTATTCTTCTTGGTTGATAATGGTTGAGTATAATTAGTATGAGAAGGAGTTGCCAAGTTGTTGGAAGAAAAAAAAGAAGTACAAAATAAAACAAAAATTAGAACAGAGGCGAAGCACAAGCAAGGCAAAAGTACATAACAAAAAATAAAATCAAAACAAGGGAAAATGATGAGAATAAAATCATAATAGAAGAGGTAAGAAGCAGAGATGATAAGAAGCGAATGAGGATGGAAAGAAACAAAGGAAGAAAAATACTTGGAGTCTGGAGATGATGAAGACACTAAAGAAGAGAGATAATGAAGACGTTAAATAATAGAGATGATGAAGAAGAGATGGTGAAGGCGCTGAAGCAGAGATATGATGAAGGTTGGGCGATCGAGGAAGAGCAAGAGGAAGTGATGGAATAAGAGATAAGAGGAAATGATGGAGTCGTATGTACGATGAGAGAAGAGATGCTACTGAAATTGCTTTGTAACTGTTAGAAATAGGGTTTTAACATTTTAAAAGTAACTGGGTGAACCCGACTCACAAAATTAGAAAATCGATCTCCTTAGCCGCACTCAACCTACTTCAAAAATCGATATCGCGATCACTCCAACTGCTTCACCCTATCGCGCTAAGCCAGTACAACCGGAAACGGCCAAGCCATTTTTCTGCGTCACGATAATATAGCGGTCACACCATTCACAACTTACAACTTAAGTTCAAATGTACTAATGTGATTTTAAAATTGATGTGCCAAAAATTTTATGGATAAAAGAAATGTTGGTAATGAGATTTTTGGTACTGTGAGTTATAAATGAAATATTGTAGTGAGTCCTCTAGCTTGGGTAAGTCCAGAAGACAACACTAATTCAAATGAGGAATAACTTGGTCATTGAATGAATCAGCACTATTTTAACACTTTACAGAGACACATCTTTAGATTTTTTCTGAAGATGCGTCTCTGGACATAAGAAGAGCATTTTTAATTTTTTTAGAGGTGTGGGTCACACTTATAAGGGTGAAAAGAGAAACCCCCAATTTTGAAACCCAACACTCTAAAAAATGGAATTTCTTATGAGGTGGGAAAGAACCCTATGGAATTTAAAAATTTTCCTCAAATTCCAAAAATGCGTCTTAGGACGCACCACGTACACTTAAATTTCGTTTGTTTTTTTAGCTATTTCATGAATGTATCTCCGGAATATATGTGTGTGAGGTGTGTGCAAAGATATACCTCTAGAATCTGGAGTATTTTCAGAATTTTGCAAAGTGCATTAGTAAACCAGATGGTTCATTAAGAAACTCCAAAAAAAAAACATTAAAGCCCAAACAATTTGAAACCCGTTACTATTAGCAACGGGAATTTCTTAACACACCTCCATGACTTTCTAGCACACCGCACGAAAATATCAATATGGGGATATTCCCTCTGAAATAGCCCAAACACATAATCCATTCATTTCTTGAGACACATTAGAAATGACTAAATTTATTCCAAAAATATATTTCCCATTTTTTAAAAAAAACATTTACTGAACCTATTATATTCATGTAAAGTGTTCTTATACCCACCCTTATCTCTCCGTCCATCTCGTGTTGAATTCCTGAGTGAATATTTGTTTACAAAAATCTTAATTAATTTATGTACATTTAATTTAATTTGTAATTTTATAATTAATATTTATAATTCGATTTAATTTATTTTGTTAATTTTTAATATTAAATATCTAAGGTAGAATAATATTATTGACTCAATAGTATCAAAAATAAAGTTTATAGGAGATAAGACTTCATTTTTCTTAATTTTAATTATTAAATCCTTTTTAATAGAAACTACATGATGAGTTAGACTATGTATGATAAGGGTGTAGAATAAATTATTAAATAGTTCGAATGTTTGCAATGAAGTGTTGAATGAGATGTTGAAAGTGGTGTGGATTAATTAGTGTTGAAAAGATTTAACATGTTGAATGAGAGAGAGTGGATGTCACATTTGTAAAATTTTATTGATTGTTGTAATTATTTAAAATTATAATATACTGTGAATGGTTGTGGAGTATAGTGTTGAATTTTATTAAACAAAAATTATTATAATAAATAAAAATTAAATAAAAATTAAATTATTATATGGAAGAAAGAGAAATGACGTGGAAAATAAAAATAAAAAGTATATTGTTGAATAATAAAAACATTATACATATTAGAAACTGGGAAAAACAAAAACTTTTTGAAATGAATTTTTGGATCCGAATTTATGTTTCCGGACAATTTGTTTTACAAAATGAAAGTGTGCTTTGCTTACGTATATATTTTGTGTATTCTAGAGTATTTTTGAAAAATAAAAGACATCTTTTAATTTTCATAAGGTCTTTTTCAACTATATAGAGTTGTATTAAGAAATCCTCTTAACAAAAACTATGAAAGCCCAACCTCTTTGAAACCCATCACAATTAACAAAAACAATGAAAGCCCAACCACTCGTAAACATCCAACCTGAAACTATATGCAAAAGGCCAAGAGAAAAACAAATGATTACAATTTTCAGGTTGTGCAATCCAGAAAGAAAACACAAGATAGAATAGACAAAACAACTAGTCTCAAGTTGTTGGCTATGTCGTTATAACTAATCTTTTGACCATTGTCTGTCTCAACAAAACATCAACATATTGTCTACTTTCATAACATTAATAATGGCATCAAGCAAAGCAAAGTAATATTACAATAGAGAAGAAAGATTTCATTTCATTACCAACTTCCTAGAAAAAAAGCAAATAGATCAAATGTGGTAATCTCCACTCTATGTTGAACCAATAGTCTAATACAAACATGTCTCAAGTAGTTTGATGTAAAACATAGCCTGAACTGAATACAAGAACAAAAACATCCATAACAGATTCAAATATACATACAACATCATCACCACCTCTATCAAATAAAAGCATACAAATCAAGATAAGTAATCAACTATATAATACTCAAAACAAAAACAAAGGGTACATGAAATTGGTTAATACAGATCCAAATGAGAAAAGATAGATCTCATAAACGGGTGGGCCCACAAGAGAAAACCTGATGAGGCAACCTTAAAGCTTCAGATTTAGAGAAGCAAGTATCATCAAGTTCTTGGCTGGTGCACCAGCTGCACTTGGAGTTCTGTGAACACTTTGACTTCAACACCAACTCTCCACAGTTGAGAAGGATGGGTCTTTTGCTGGTAGAAAAGGGTCTTCTAGATGAAGCATCTTCAGCAATCACCGTATGGAAGGATTGAAAGACAAAGAGAAAGAGGAGGAAGAAGAAGAGTGAGTTGGAGTTGGAGATAGAGAACACCATGGATGATTCCTAGCTCAAAGGTTTCACTTTGAACAAACAAAATATAAATCTTTTCACCTTTTTATTATATAGTATTATTATATTTTTTCTTTTCCTCCTTTTACTTTATTTCAGACATATTGAAAATTGAAATGTCTTTGTTGGATGATTCCGTTGGTATAATAAAGGTGCTTGAATGAAAATTCGTTGAGATGTTCTTTTCACTTTAAAAATTAATAATATTTCACTTATTTTATTTTAGGTGACTCATACTTTGAGTTAAAAAAAAAAAAAATTCAGCCAAACCAGCAAAAAAATGTTTATGGTAACGAATTTAAATATTTTTATAAGCCCAAATATATATATATATATATATATATATATATATATATATATATATATATATATATAAATAAGATAAATATAGAATAATGAGAAAACCGTTTTTTTCAATGAAAGGTAATATATATTAAAAGAAGATTGATACGCACAAAAAATGATGGACTATAGTTAATACTCACTCAAAAGTATCTAAATTTAGAAAAAGGCAAACATGACTTATTTTTTACATAATTACTTTTAATCTCTAAAGGTAAAGAATTAAAAAAAGTAAGAGAAATCGAGGTACGATCCAAATAATGGGAAGACATAAACTAAATTCAATCAAACTATGAAATTAATTTATAAAGGTATGTAAACAGTTTAAATATAACAAAAGTGATTTAAAATAAACTAAAGCAAATATCCATATACGACAAACATTATCCAACGAATACGAGCACAAAATTAAATAATAAAAAAAATGTATTGTGTGCGCTTTCACTTCTCAAGATGGTGAATGAACCAACCGCTAATACTGACTGATTCACAAACAAACAACTCTTAAGATAAAAACCAGTAAGTAAGATGCTTATTCGAGCCAAGCATTCCAACATCCAACAAATAAAATGATACGATTCTAATATCAATCACAATGATTGATGCATATATTAAGTCAATATCGATGCAGATGAAACCAACCTTAATTCATGAAACTTATATAGCTCAACAAATTTGGAGACCATCAGAGAATCAAAGGACCATGATATCAATCTTGCACAATAAACATAAACATATGATAGTGGTTAAACAATTATAGTTTAAAGGATCCATAAGAAAATGAAGGAACCACCAACTTCTCCAAAAATGATGAATTGGCCCCTCCACCGAGGTGAGCGTCGAATTTGAGTCCAATCCCATAGTTAACAAATTTGAAATCTTTGATTCATTGAGACTATTTACATAAAAATGCAAATAGGTTTCCATGTTCTTTTCTCTCTTTTTAATCATTATTTTCTCTCTATGTATCTCGACTTTAAATTGACTATCTCCACTTAAATAAGTGAGACAAATAGGTTAATCATATTTGAGTCTTTCTCCACATAGGAAAAGAACTCAAACTTAACATACCAACACCTCCACTAATTTAAAAATACATTAATCTTCCTTAAGGCCTATTAAAATGACATTGGCATTCCCTCTAATTTTTAGTGATAGAGAAAAATCGTAGGTATAGATGACATTTACCTATAATTTTTTGCCTATCACTAAAATATTTAGTTGATATATGTAGGGTCTGTTTGGTAGCACCAAAAAAAGAGCTTTTAACTTTTAGCTTTTCAGCTCATATTAACAAAAAAAAAGTTTTGTTTGATAACTGTCATTTAGTTTTTATCTTTTAGCTTTTTTACTATCTTTTAGCTTTTTTCTCAAAAGCTATTTGAAATAACTTTTGAATTTGTAGTTTTCAGCTTGTGTCTTTTTCTTCTATTTCTATCCTTATTATTTAAAAAATATATATATATACTGAGACTAACAATTTCTTAATTAAGAATGTCCTTTTATATCATTTTGTTTTTATCAGCTAGTATAATAGCTAATTTACTAAATACTCAAACTAATTTATCAGCTACCAACTACCAACTATCAACTACAAGTTACCAGTTACCAACTACAAGTCATCAGCTACCAACTACTAACTAGTTTTACTAAACAGAATCGTAAGCTTAGGAGAGGTTAATTCATATTTTAAGACTTGAGGAATTTATTCAACTATAGGTTACATTATTCATGTATACCTGCCATGTGATGTCTAATATATCTTTATCACATTATAAATATTCCAAGATCCATCAAGATACCATTTAACCAATGTTTAAATCTTATAAATCAATGGAAGAGTAATACTTAGAAAGCATTTTTTTTTACTTTCTCTCATTTGGGCAACATTGACTTGATAGATAAAAAAACAAAAATAAACCTAAACATATCCAAATATATAAACAGATAAAAAAAATACTCATTGATTGAATTATAGTGACCACTTTTACATCTTGACTATAATCATAAATAACCATGACCAATATTCACCAAGAAGAATAAGCTAGAGCTATAAATGAAAAATAAATTATTAAGAGTTTATGTCACCTAAACCACGTAACTAACAATTATTGATGTTGTGATCATTAAATAGACACACTAAAGTAATAATATTATTATTGATGCTAAAACGGCACGCTAAAATATACTAATGATCATCAAATGGACATATGATGAAATTGTAAGGTAAAATTTTAATTCATAGTCGATTTTTTAGAAAATCGTATTTTTTAAATAAACCATATAAAGGCCGGAAATGCATGAAATCAAGGATAAGAATATGAGGATATAATTCCTATGACTCTAATATTTATTAAAATCAATAGATAGTCTCTGACATCACTGCTACTTTAAATGAAAAATCTATAGCAAACAAGATCATGGGTGTTTTCGAGGATGCATCTCCTAACCAATTTTTGGCAAAAACAAGGTGAATGTTTGATTTATGAAGGATGCAGTGACAGGGGCGGAGCCAGGATCAAAATCAAGGGGATTCCCATAATGAGTAAAATATACAAAAAAATGTATGGAAAAATTAGTGACAAAAATATGATAATATTACTTAATAAAAATGTGCTAGTATTTCAATTACAACTCAAAAATAGACAACAATCTAGTTTAATCGTAAATGCATTCTTCTCTTGTTCATTCCTTGAAATCGCTTGATGATATCCATATCATCGATTGTATTAAACACCTCTTTCTCCACAAATGTCACTAAGGAATCATTTAGCCATGGATTAGCCTTTCTACTTCTCAAATCATTCTTAACATATTTCATCCCTGAGAATACTCGCTCAACACTTGCAGTGGCCACCGGTAAGGACAAAGCTAGTTTGATAAGTGTGTACACAAACCTAAATGTCTTATGCTTCTTTGTTCGAACAAGAGTCCTACAAAGTTCCGAGATGCCATTCAAATTAGAAAAGTGATCGTCCATCTTGACACTCTCAATATAAGTCTCCAACTCACTAGACAATTCCTTATCTGTAAGATCCTCAAAGTCATTTGGGTACAATCTTGCCAATCTCACAAGTGATTTAATGTCAAATTCTTCAAATGAATAACAAGGACTCAAGCAAGCAACACAATTGATCAACTCAGTATTTTCAGGTGTAAACCGATCATTCAACTCTTTCAATACCACATCTATGACATGTAAGAAGCAATCATTCTTGAAATAATGAAAATTTCTAACAAAAGGAGCAAGCCGTTTGGATTTCTTATCTTTCACATACCGAGACTCCATGTCAGGAACATCAATTTCAACATTACCACAAGAAGCCACAACTTGGTCATAAAGTGTTTCCCATCCACCATCTCTAAATTCTTGCAACTTTTTCTTGCATATTTGGACAAGTTCCATGGCATGAACAATATCTTGATCCCCCTTTTGCAATGATTGTAACAAATTATTTGTCAATGATAAAATTTCAACCATTAAGTGCAACATAAACACAAAACCAAAAGTTTGCATAACAAGTAACAAACTTTTTGGTTCACCCTTAGAATGGCTATCACTTTTCAAATCTTCGAACACTTCAATAATAGGAGTAAACAAATCAACCAACCTATTAAGAGTTCGAAAGTGAGATCCCCGACGTGTATCACCCGCTCTTGCAATGGATAACTCTTTATTTAAACCTGTTCCAGTTTCCACCAATTCTTTTTCAATTAGATTTGAAAAATGTGCAACTTGTTTATTCCGAAGTAAAGCTTGTCTTTTGTTAGATGAGCGTAAGAAAGTAACAATACGAGACACTTCACAAAAAAACCAATCAACATCTTCATGCTTTCTCGCCATTGAAACAAGAGCCAATTGAAGTTGATGAGCAAAACAATGGACATACTAGGCTTGCGGATTTTGCTTTTGAATCAAAGTCTTTAAACCTCCAAATTGACCACGCATATTACTTGCTCCATCATACCCTTGACCTTGAATTTTAGATATACACAACCCAAACCCCGACAACAAACACTCAAGAGCCCCTTTAAGCGCTATTGCACTTGTATCCTCAACATGAACAATACCAATAAATCTTTCTACAACAAACCCTCTAACATCAACAAACTATGACCATTTGTTCTTTACCAGAGCAATCACCAAATTCATCAACAAGAACACAAAAGAAACCATCTCCAATTTCTCCAACTATCTTCTTAATAGTTTCAACCGCACATGCATTTGCAAGTTCTTTTTGAATAACAGGAGAAGTCATCTTACAATTTCCCCACTTGTTATTCTTGATTATTTTCTCACTATTTCTCCCCAAGGCTTCTACAAATTCTAGAAAATGACCCTTATAAACCGAATTTTCACCCTCATTATGTGCCCAAAATGTCAATCCGCCTCTAACAAGATATTTGACAGCCTCAAATGATGCTTTTAAACGAACAAGATAATCTACTTCTTCTTTTGAACTATATTTTGCATACGAAAACTCAATACTTTCTTCATAAGATCCTCACATGCTTTCACACACTTTTTATGATGACTATTCGGTTTCTCACCAACATGTTTATTCAACTTATGCTTTAGATTCCAACCTTTAAAACCCGTCACCACAAATGCAGAATTACTAGTACCTTTGTAGCACACAAAACAAGGCAAACAAAAAACAACATCTTTTTCTACACTATATTCCAACCAATCATACTCTTCATGCCAACTATATTGAAAAGAACGATCCCTTCCCCCAATATCAGTGGATTCATATTCAGTTAATTTAATTTTACATGGTCCATTCATAAGGTAAGCTCTTCTTACCTCATCTTGATCATTTGGATGATACTCAAGAATTTGACTTCTTTTTCCAGGATCCGTCTCCAAATAAGCCCCTTTGTTAAACACCTTATATGACGAATGAGGTTCTGGTTGTATGTATATTGAAGAAGGGACCGAAGAAGGTTCTTCAGGCTGCCCATTTGAAGGAGTAAGCTTCTCTGGCTTTGGAAATCTCGGTTTGGGTGTAAAGTATTTGAACAACATTCTACAATTACAATCAAAATTCAATTAATTTTACAAGTAAAAATTTCAAATCACAATTATAATTACAAATCATAATTAATTCATTTTTTATAGTTCTATTGCAAGTCAAAATTTATAATCACAATAAAAAATTACAGCAGAAGTTAAAATATAAAACAAGCATAGAGTTTACAAGATTATAGAATATTGATTCTTGTAAAATTGAAAACTATGCTAAAATATAAAACTACGATAAAATTATAATATGCTAAAGTTACATTGAAATTTTAAAATGAAAAAAAAAACTTACAGAAAGTGACTCACGGTTGGCTGTGGCTGCTGCTGCTTGAAGACAAAGTAAAAAATTGGTGTTTTACTAAACCTAAAAAGAGTCACGAGAATAAATAAAGGGTTTATAAAAAAGGGTAAAATAGTAAAAACAATTAAGAAAATAAGGGTATTCCAGGGAATACCCCTATCCCTTCTCCCTCCGCCCCTGTGCAGTGATTTAAGGTGCGTCTAGAGATGCATCTTCAAAAAAATTTGAGATAATTTTTCAGTTTTCAAGGGAGTGAGAGAAAGTAGAAGGGTGGAAAAATAAATTGTCAATGAAAATCATGGGAGAAAATGAAACATTTTACGTTGTACAAAGATGTTTTGAAGATAAAATAGTGTTATCGTACTTAGACACTTTTAATCAATAAAAACTATTATTTATTTTTGGGTGCAAGCATCGTCGACTAACGAAGACGCTAGTATGTAATAAATAAATAAATAAAAATTAAATTTATTTAAGGTTGGATATACAATAGCATCGGCCTAGGAGACACTATTATTTAATAAGTAAATAATTAAAAACATAAATTAATTAGTGTCGGCTTAAGCGGATGCTAAGACGAGAGTCATACTGAAATATAAATACCAAACAAATAAATTAGTTAGAGTCTTCTATCTGTGACATCTAGTTGATGCTAGTAGCATCAGAGTTGAGGTTGGTGCTAAAAGATTGAAGATAAAATACATTTTTCTTGTAGTGTTAGGAAAATAAAAAGAGTTGGGCCATGGGATCGAAATACTCCTATCATATGTGGCAAGGGAAAAAAATGCTTTGAGACTTTGAAGCTAGAACATGGTGGAGTTGTGACACCCCAAATAATTCAATTATTAAATAATTAGAATTTTAAATATTAATTTAATTAACAGTTTAATTATTAGTATTTTTGGATTATTGGTTTTAATTAATTAATTAAATAAGAATGAAGGTGTTGGGGTGTGAGGTTGAATTGGAGGGTGTGAGGAGTAAAACACTCTAATTGTTCTAATTGTTTTATTTCTATTATTTAGAATAATAAAAAGGAATAAAATAAGGAATAAGAGAAAAAGAGAAGGAATTGGAGTTTTCACTGTACGTGCATTTGAGAAGAGAAGAGAAAGAGGAGAAAAAGCCAAAACGTCGGAATTCGAAGAATCATCGCAAGATAAGGGGTGATTTTGTCTGGTTAATATGCCTTATGGGTTTTAATAATCAATAGGATTGAATAATACGTTAGGAATCTCGAATTAGAATTTTCTAGGTCATGCCCTAACGATGTGATCCTACGTAAAAACCCCAAATTGGAATATGTGATATTGTATTCTGTGTAAATTGTTGTCGTTGATTGTGCCAATTCTGTGTATGTGTTGTGTTGTTGTCAATTGTATGAAAGGAATGCACAAATTTTCTTATACATTGTCTTGTGGTTGTTGGTGATGAATGGGATCGATTGGAATTGCATAACAGTGGAAAAACCAGGTTTTTGGTGGAAAAAACGCAGCATCAGTCGACCCAAGAGGTTATGTGTCGATACAAGCTGCATTGATTTAAGAAAATAGAAGCTGGAAAACTGCTTGCGTCGACACATACAACCTTACATCGACTCATGTGGCGAATTTGGAAGTCTTGTATCGACTCATACGTGGTATATATCGATACAAGACAGTTTTATGTCGATACATAAGGAGCTTGCGTCGACTCATACTGAAGAAAAACAGAAAAATGTAATTTTGCAGAATATATGAGTCGACTCATACGATGCTTGTGTCGATATAAGCTGTGTATGGATTGATACATGAGATTTTGTATCGACTCATACTGTGCTGGAAGTGAAAAATAATTTCTGAAAATTGTTTCGGTCATATCTTTGCGACCGTAACTCCAATTTAGTCGTAGTTGGAACCGTTGGAAAGCTGGAAGCATGTACTTTCCTATAAAAACATCCTTAACACCTAGTAAGTGAATCTTATTGGATTAATATAACTTTCTGTATGGGGAATTCGTTGTTATTCGTGGTTGTTCGTCGTTGATGTTGTAAATACTTGATAGATGTTATATCATGTGTTGTGATGGACGTTATATATGCATGATTATGATTTGTTGCTTGATGGTGTTAACCATGTATGGAATGATGTTATGATCATATTTCTTTATTTGAACGATGCATGCTTCATGATGTGCATGCATATGCATTCTGGTGGTGGTTAATTCCCATTGTGTGGAATTAGACCTGCAAAGCCAATACCCGTACCCAGTGGTTTAGTGATGGTGAGACTAGATTCCTGTCCCAGTGGTGTATGGGCGAATCGTTGATTAACGTTGTTTCTGGGGTGTAAACGGAACAGGGTGTGAATTTAGTTCACGTTTGGTACCACATGCATTGAGTCTGCATTGCATATGGAGTTATAACATGATAGGATGATTTCCAGTGTTATAATTTCATTGTTGTTGTTATTGTGCATATTGATCTGTGTGAATTGTAATCGTGTATTGTAATCTGATTATGCTAATGAGGGTGAAATAATGTATTGACTGTTTTATTGTTTTTAGAAACGTATAATGCATTTTAATTGTTGATGAAATCTCACCCTTATTTTGATGATTTCAAATTGAAGTGTTAGTCGCTTAGGAGCTTGTGAGGATAACTTTGGGTTGTGCTATTTAGGTTGTCCGCGTGTCAGTGTCATACTCTGGTAGTTGTAACACTAGGGAACCATTGTTTTGGAATTATAGTTTTAAACTTGTTCCTTTTGGTTTATGTTGGAATAATTATGAATTAAATTTATTCCGATTTTGATGCTATTTTCCGCTGTGTAGAACATATTATTAGTTTTGAATTATTTTAATAAAGTTCTTTAGTGAAGCATGATATTTTAAATGAGATTTTCTATATTTGAATAAATTGCAATGCCCCTTATTATATGTTAACTCTATTTATTAAGTTCGTGGGGTAATTTAGAAGGGGTGTTACAGGAGTCGTTCGACTAAGTAACAATCCAGCTTATGAGGTTCATGATGTTCAACACGGGAAAAAAATACTTTGGGACTTTGCATATTACTTGATTCTCATATTTCAATTGACATAAATAGAATTCCATACACTTATGTAAGTTTGGAGTAGGAAGTTTTTGTACTACTTTAATTTTAAGATTGTCAAAATTTTGCAAAGTGTGTCTTCAATTGTTATTTAGAGTGTGGGAATGGTTACATGTTATGGAAAGTAGAATATGGAGGATGTGTTACTTTTTTTAGTCATGTGTGGGAGGGAAATTAAAGACTTGGAGATAAATATATTAGAAACTATGGCAGATAAGATTCGGTTTAAGGTGGAAGTTCCTACTAAGGATACTAGTTCTAGTGAGAGAATTTTTATAATGGACTATGATTATCATTTGACTCATGATAAATTAAGAGGGAGATGGTAACTTTTCATGGATATAATTATGATTAACTTGGTTGGTATGCTTTAATTTTGGTTGTTTGTATAACTCTAATTATAAATCTGAGAACACAATACAACATGATTTTATTTTTTGACAGGAAACAGTGGGATCGATGTCTGACATCTCCTTAAGGAAAAAGCAAACCGCTCAACATTGGATTTGAGGGATTTGACAAGTTCCTATTTCAAATTTTGTTCCTCAAGATACATATGTCGTACGCAATGTTGGAACAACTAGTTTGGCAAGTTGCACCAGTAGACAATAATACTTATACAAGTTGATGGAGCTAAAAATCGATAAACAACACATAGTTGGTAACCAAGTTCGGTGAAACCACACCTTCATCTATAGGGTTACTTCTTCTTCTTCTAGATCTCCATTATGAAATGCATTCTTAACATCTAACTGATCTAGGGGACAATCTAGGTTAGTAGAAAGAGATAAAACAATTCTAAAATGTTCGGTTTTGCAAGAAGAGCAAATGTCTCTAAGTAGTCTCAGGGTCGTCCCGTCCCCGATAATTTGGAGGCCCTGTGCCAATTTTTAAAATTGGTCCCAATAAAAAGAAAGATATAGAAATAATATTATATTTTGAAATTTTTTGAAAAAATAATACATTTAAATAATAAATGTGTAGGCACCAAAGATTGAACCATTGACCTTTAATTATAAAAGAAGGATTTTTACCACTACACTAACTAGCTTACACAACACATTAAGTTGAAACAAAAATATTGATATATTTATTTCAGATTTATAATTTGTAAAAAAATAATATTTTAGGCCCCTATTTTTTGGAGGCCATGGGCCTTGTTGACCGGGCCCAAGGCCGACCTTGAGTAGTTTATACAATAGGTCTGAGTAAAGCCTTTAGCCACTGAGCGAGCCTTATATCTTTCAATTGATCTATCTGAAAATACACTTTACAACAAACACCCATTTGCATCCAACCGTATTCTTTCCATATGGTAATGTGTTGAAGCGGTAAAGCGACAAACAAAGAGTAAAGTATTTATTTTTACCGGGTGATATATACTGGTTAGGTTATATCGTATCGTATCCACAGAGATTGGTTATTGATTCGTCGTTCGAAAATTCTACCGTTAATGAGTTTGAGATTAAAAGAAATGAAAATAAAAGACAGAAAGTAAATGAACAAAAAGTATAAAGGATAGACAGCTTGTCCGGAATGAATGTAAACTACCCGTCACAGACTTAAATCTACCACCCATGTCATACTCGGCCTACGATACTCGTCCGTTTCATCACATACCTCTCACAACCTAAGCTATTTCTAACCCAAATTGAGAATCCTCTCGAATCATCTCAATATCCATGTCTGGCCTATCTCAACAACACTGAAGTCAACTGCGTCACCTCCATACTTATCTCTGACATACTTCACCAACGTAGAGGCATTAAGATCAGATACTCTATAGTGAATGTCAGCTCTAAACCCATTTCTAGCATTCAGAAACTAACAGATAATCATCCTAGGTAAGCATCTAAGCGATCTATCTCTAACAAAGCTCAAACCCCTAACATAGAGTAAAAACCTAAGACAATCACCAACACAGATTCATAAAGCAAGCATTATACAACGCCAAGGGAGACAAATATACATGAGTTATAAATAGATATACATATAAAACCCAACAAAAGAGATTACAAAGAGAAGAGAAGAAGAGGAACCAAACATTTATTAGTTTGTCAACACCAATCGACGAGGGATTCGACGCCGGATCATCCAAAATGCAAGCTACAATGTTGTTTTCTAAGAAAATCTATCAAAAAATGATGTTGATGGTGTTGGGACTCAAAAATACCCAAACCATAACCTAAAAATGTGTTTTTAGCCCCTTTTAAAGAACTCTGAAATCGCAGGCGCTTAGCTAGTATTTCGTAATGCCTTATCTGAAAAAATCGACATCTTGTTTTGTCATAACTTGAGAACCGTAACCCGGAATTGCGTCCGGTTTGAAGCGTTAGAAAGCTTATTCGATGCTATATCTAACCATGAATAAATATCAATCAAATTAATGATTTGAAATATTTGAAAAACTCATTCTTTTCTTTATGTGTTCTCTTTTATTGCTCAAAATCATGCGTTTGAAGTCGTGTCTTCGACACTTTATTACTCAATGCTCCAATTATGAATGAATACCTATAAAAGAGATGAAAAACTATCAAATGATACAATATTTACACAAAAAATCAATTATTCTATTATGACACATTTATACAAAAAGCGGGGGATTTATTCGAAGAATATCAACAAAAGAACCGATAAGTGCCACTAAACATATATACAAAATAACTAAATTTTTGCACTTATCATAGTGTCGTAACACTCCAAGTTTTGTTCTTCTTAAGAGCTTTCATATCCTCAAGTACAACTTTCCTCCACTTTGGAATTTCTAGAGCAACCTGTACATTTTTTGGAATTTCAAACTCGGCAATATTAAGGTGAAGTTAGACAGAGATGAAGACAAAATTGAATATGATATAAAATTGGACATGGGGTGTTTAGTACTAGATCTAATAGGTTTTCTAATTGCAATAGGATCATCTAAATCAAGATATAAAATACAACTTTCAAAAATAGAAATTGACTTAAATTTCTTGTTCTTAGAAGGTTGATCATTCTTCGATTTAGATTCCTAACAGTGTTGAGATGTGGACTCATCCCTTCCTTTGTGGTGCTTTTTCACAAAAACCTTCCCTTTCCAAGTTTCGTTTCCTAATTCAAAATTGTTTTCTTGAACTGACTCATTATTTTGTGGAATTTCAATTAGATCATCATTATCAATGTTTTCAGGATTCTCATTGTTTTCTACATGAGAAATTGTAGGCTCGGATTCACAAATTTCCTTACTCGTAACATGAGTAGGATCAGATAAAGAATCATGGCCATTTTTTGTTGGTTCAGAAGTATAACCCTCAGAACTTTGTGATACATGCAAAGATAAATTATTTTAAAAACTCGTGTCCTTGATTTGAAACAAGTCTTCCTTTATATCCCCCCTTGAAGACGAGTGTCATAAAACAAAGTTTATTTTCAAAGAATGTAACGTCCATAGTGACAAACATTTTCTTGTTTTTTGGATTGAAACATTTATATCCTTTTTGGGCTGGAGAGTATCCAACAAAAACACATTTTATAGCACGTGGTTCAAATTTTTCAATATTTTTATGTTCATGAACAAAAGTTGTGCAACCAAATTTTTTTAATGTCAGATCAGTTAAAACATAAGTACTAGGAAAACATTTTTCAAAGGTATTAATTAGAGTTTGAAATTAGAGAACTTTGGAGGGCATTCTTTGATTAAATATGCATCTATTAAAACACATTTGCCTCACAAATAGTTTGGTACTTTATTGGAGAAAAGTAGAGCTCTAGCAACCTCTAATAAATGTCTATTTTTCGTTAGAAAATTCCATTTTATTGAGAAGTATTTGGACATGAACTTTGATGTACAATCCCATTTTTTAGAAAAAAAAATCATTTAGAATAGTGTTAAAATATTCTTTGCCATTATCACTTTAAAGACTTAGATATTTGTTTGAAATTGGTTCTACACCATTGTAAAAAAATTCTTTACAGTCTGTCAAACATCTGATTACCCCTTTAACAAGTACACCCAACAAACTCTTGTATGATCATCTATAAATGTGACAAACCATTTTTTAAGAGAGAGTGTACTTGTACGGCTAGGGCTCAAACATCACTATGACTAATAGAAAATAGTTTTGATGGTTTATAAGGTTGTATTGAAAATTGGGAATGATGATGTTTTGCAAACTCACATGCTTCACATTTAAACAAAAAAAAGAAGTTCTTATTATGAAATAACTTAGGAAACGAGTATTTTAAGTAACGAAAACTAGGATGACCTAATCTTAAATTCCATACCATAATGTTTCCATCTTTATTATTCAAAAAACAAAAGACTCAAAGCAGGAACTTATTATTTTTTAAGATAGTTATGACGCATATCCAACGTCAAGATAGTAGAGTCCTCCACTCTCCTTAACACTCGTCTTCCCAGAGTTTAAATCCTGAAAGACACAGTGAGATTGGAAAAAAATCAGTTTGACAATTTATATCTTAGGCTGATTTACTGAGGGGCATTAAATTACATGATAAGTTTGGAACATGAAGACCATTTTTAAGAGTTAACACTAGAGATAACACAACTGAACCTTTACTTGCAATGGCTAAAAAAGAACCATATGTGTTTTTTTTATTTTTTGATTACCTGCACACAGACTATATGAAGAGAAGAAAATAGATTCACTTGTCATGTGATTAGAGGCACCTGAATATACTATCAAAGTATGACTGGGACGGACACTAAGAAATGCATAATTACCTTTTTTTACTATAGAGCAAGGAGTTGGAGACTCGAAGAGTTTGTACAATTTGTCGAGTTGTTCCATGGTGAATGGAAGCTGAGTCGAAGAAATTTTCCGCCCTTGATCAGAATTACTAACCTGGAATGCACGAACACCTCCCAACTCAAGTGGTGGTTGTTCACCATGGTTGGATTTGGTGTCGGCTGATAACACGAATTTATATAACATATTTGATTTAATTTTCATAGATAATGTTTATATTTTTATTTAATTATTTTGTTTTATTTCTGTATTACGTTGGTATTTTTAATGTTTCAGGTATTTGTATTAGATAAAGATAAATTGAGCAAAGAAATAAAATTGAGGAAAAATATTATTAAAAAGTCAAAGAAATGAAGCAAGGAGTGATATAGCAAAAATGAGGTGTTATAGAAGAAGAAAATAATATGGTGAAGACTAAGCCCAGCAAGCAAAAGCCCAATACGCGTGGATTTCCAGTCCAGTGCAAAGTGAGATAATCGTCTCATCCCTTTTCTTATACCTTTGAGGCGACTGCCTCCATTCAAAAGCCCAAAAAAAGCCACGTCCTCACGTGAGACGGACGTCTCACCCTCCCCACTCATCTTTGAGGCGACCGCCTCCTGCATGGGACCCACGTCTCAGGAATTCTCTCTTATTTGAGACCCACGTCTCATGCTCTTTCTACACGTGGAGGCGTTCGTCTCCTACTCTTAAGGCAGTTATATTTTCTCTCCACGATCACATTTTTGCATACGAAGTTTAAGGAACGGGAGGTTACTAAGTGAACTATAAATACAACATACAAGTTTCAGAGCAAGGGTCGGCATTCTTACCGAACAACCGTTCTTTCTTTATTTCGCAATTTCATTTTCCTTTCAGTTTTGTACTTTGAATTTATTTTAGTTTTCAGTTTCTTTGTTTAGATTTTATTTCGATTTTAAGTTGTTATAATTTTCTCACGACAATTTCTACACCAGAAATTGTTGTGTATTTTTCACTGATCTAACCTTACGTTAGATCTAGTGCTTTTTATTCCTTGTCATATTTTTCTTTCAATTCAAGAAGTCTCCGAGCAGATCTAACCGACTTGTGGTGGAGTGCTCGTTTATTTCGAAGAACAAGATTATTTCCAGTATTCTTATTTTCAGGTTTTTAATTTAATTATTTTATTTTATTTTATTTAATATACTGTTGCCTGATATTATTCATTTGATTGTGGAAATGTTTAAATATATTGAACCATATTATTTATGCATGTCTGAGTTAATTAATATGTCTGGCTAAATCTTTCTGATATTAGTATGTAAATTAATCGAACCAAAGGAATCCAAAATAAACTGGCATAATGTTACGTTGTTAAAAATATTCTTTCTGACTTAGATATCCAATTTAATTTATTAAAATAAGCTTAGAAACCAACAGAGCGAAAGTTTGAGGTTAATAAACTGGACTAAGGTTAGAAACCAACAGAGCGAGAGTTTGAGGTTTAAAACCAGATAGTGGATACTAGGTATTGATTTTAAAGACTGCGAAAGCATTTTAAAACTGATTAAATGTTATTTATTTTCAAAAAGTGTTTTTAAATTCGGCGGGATAGCGAGAGCATACGTTAGGATTTAATTGTATGATCTGATTCAATAGAGCGAGAGTTTGAGATAGGATTTTTAGATGAATATTGTTTGCTGAAAAGATTTTCTATCAACTTGAGAAACAAGCCAGTGGAAATTTGGACCCCCTAAGTTAGACGAATTACATACCGACATCTGTTTAATTATTATATTTTCCTTGACCAATATCTTAAAAAATTATTCGCCTTAGCTGTATACTGTAACTTAGGATAACGATAGATCGATTTATAGTCTCTGTGGGTTCGATATCTTTTTAAAACTACACGATAGGACTGTGCACTTGCAGTCTCCTGATTAATAGACGATAAAGTCGCGATCATCGGCCTGTGTCGGGGAAGACCACATGTTGATATGATTCGTAATTGGAGTCTAAACAAGTATGTGAAGTGGGTCGGTTAAGAAAGAAGATCGAGCAAAAAAAAATATGGTAAAACTCTGGACCCAATAGTTATAGGAAGCTTTATAGTAAACCCACATTCTTGTGCTCTTGATATTGTATTAAAAAGAATGGTAAAATGTTGTTATGGTCTTATTCCTCGGCTCTAGGTTGATATATATAGTACAAATACAATAATTATAATTAATTCTCTCATTAATGGAGAATAAAGGAAAATAATGGAGAAAAAATTGAAATAAAATAAAATAAAGAAATAAAATATTTTAGAACAACTTTTATGTACTCGTTGACAATTACTACGAGTATGTTTGCCTAATTGACATGACTGACACTCAAAAGATGAAAGCTTAGAAAAACTAGAAACTAAAATACACATTTTATTGAGACTAAAGTGACCCAAACATTAATGTGTAAAGTCTTGAGAAGCAATAGAAGCACATGCCACTGGTGGAGATAGACGATATAATCCTTCTGATTCACTCCCTGATCCAATTGTTCGTCATGTACGTCGATCATGGACATAAACATAATTATCATTAAAAAGGTCTGAACAATCAAGAGTGTGAGTAAGCTTGTGAAAAATATTAGATTAAAAGGACAACCAGGAATGTAAATGATATACTCTAAAGACAAATTTGGAAGTGAATGTGCCTGACCAAGGCCTAGAACTTGATTTTAGAACCATCTTCCATAATTGACAGAAGGCAAAGAATGAGAATAAGACCAGTGAGATAAATGAGATTTATCACCTGTCATATGATCAGAGGCACCAGAGTAAAAGACACCCTAGAACCAAGAGAATATGTAAAGACTAAAGCTACAAAATTGTTACCAACTGAGCATCAACGACAAATGATAATGGTTGATAAGCTTCGTTAAATTGAAGAAAACCATTGTAATTAACAGCGTGGATAATAATGTCTTTAGTGATATCCAGTTGAGCAACGACAACTACACGTGATTGTCGTTGTTGTTTTCTTGCCTTTATACGACAATCGACTTTAATGTGATTATAATGATTGCAATAGTTACAACAAATATTATGATGATGTCCATCCTGTCCTTTGATTCGTCTACCACGACCATGATAGTGGAACGCAAAAGCAGATGATTTAATGGGAGATGAAATAGAAATCAGTCCAAAAGCATGAGGTGTGGCCAAGCGCAATAATTGTTCACTAATTGCCTCATAGTTAGGAACATTGGAGCCTGATAATATCTGGTTCCAAATGGAATCAAGTTCTGATAGTAGTCCGACAAGTGCCAGGATCACAAAATACTTGCTTTATTGTTCAACATAAGTTGTTGCATCTTTTGTAATAGGCATTAGGGTTTTGAAATTTTACTTTTAACACATCAAGCTTACACGGATAGACTTGCATATACATATTCTTTAATTTCAAAGAGTTTAGTTTGATGAGGACACAATAAAGATTATGGAAATCATTAGAGAAGTCTTTCTTAGCCTTTTCCCAAACCTCATAACAAGTGGTAAATGCTTGATACTATGCTTGGGAATTAGTTGCTATGGAAAACCATAACACAATGCATAAAGAAGTATCCGTTTGTTTCCACTTATCGCGTTTGCTCTAGAAGGCGTGGAAATACTCCACAGGTCATTCCAACTACCATCTACGTTATGGTTAGGAGTGTTACTTTGCACCGTACACCATAATCGATAACCCGATTTAACACTATACTCACCATTCTGCTACTCTTGCCGAATCAACATGTCTTCCACCACATTCCCCACTAATGGAACTCTAAGAATACTATCAGCCCCTATATGGTCAAAAACTTTCTTTACCTTACCATACACATGTTATAATACTTGAGAACCATTCATCCATCCGTTACCCCGTTCTCGACAATGGCTTCTCCTGCTTAAAGGAATGAAATGTGGTTTGACGTACGACATGCATCGCGGCATCGTATCTTTCTGCCATCAAAATGAAAATTTAAAATTTCTGCATAATGTGGTGTGATTCTCCACTGTCTAAGATCCATTTGCATTTACCATATTTATTGTTGCCAAACATACACATGGAACTTGGACCATAGTTCACTACAGTTAAAAAAAATGAAGCTTTCATGCATTCAAGACACTTAACTCGGTTCCCATCAATAACTTCTTCCATGAACCGCAAACATGCATGTCTATTTCTTCAAGTATCAGATTGTCAAACAGGTAATATCAGTATGTCTTGAATATGAAATAAGATTGTTTTTGTAATCTAAACTTTTTAGTTAGTAATAACTAATCTTGTTTTATTTATTTTATCATTAATTTATTTTTAACACCCTAATTAGTCGAAAAATTCCGATCCGTCTTGTAATCCAATCGTTTCACAATCATCCTCACATTTAGTTCTTGTACCATCACTACTTTTCTGTTTGAAAAAATGAAAACCAGAACTTGTTTGTTGCTTCACTTCCCTTATTTTATCTGCATTGATCCTCAATTCTTCCCTTAATACATAATTGAAAGCTTCTTTAAGGGAAGGAAGTGGTTCAATATTTAAAATGGTTCTTTTGATGTCAGCATAAAGATATCCATCAAGACCACCAAGAAACAGAAGAACGCGATTGTCTTCTTCTCTCTGCAGAATCTGTTTAGCACCTCCGCAATTCCATTCAAGAAGTGATTGTTGTTCACTTAGCTCATCCGCTATACGTTTGAACCTGTTGTAATATTCAGTTACAGTCATCTTAGATTCTTGCTGAAGTAAACTCAGAGTTCTCCATAATTGGTGGATACGCTGAGCGATTCTTTCTTTGATGTCTAGCCAATTGTTTCTCGTTGTTGCATCATGTGATTGTGATATACTGGTTGTATCTAGGGAGTTGATGATCCATGTGGTGACGATGGAGTCAGCTTTCTGGCAAAAGTAATTTGTTTCAGATGACTCGATTGGGTTCTCAATTGTTCCATTTTCAAAGGCTGAGTCGGATGGATTATGATGGTAAGGTGAAGACGATGTTGTTGCTTCTGCCAATGATTTGGAGGAAATATTCTTCTCGGCGTCTGAATCGGAACCTGTAATCAATGCCATGTAAATGTATGAAAAATCTTGTGAAAGAGAGATGGAAGATGAAGAGTTTTTTTTACAGAAAAACGGTGAATAATGGTATCTGAATATGAAACGTCACAACACAAAACATCAACATTGAAACGTCACAACACAAAACATCAACATTATCACTGTCCTGGTTTTCTAATACAATCATGTCTCAAGTACAATTTGAAGTGAAATCATAGCCTGAATATCAATACAGTACATAACAACAACAGAAGCAAAATTCAAAGCATACAAATCATGACAAAAGAACAAAAGGCACATGAAATTGGTAAAATACAAATCCAGAAGAAAAAAGATAGATCTCAAAAACGAGTGGACCCACAAGAGAAAACCTGATGAGACAACCTTAAAGCTTCAGATTTATCGAAGCAAGTGTCATCAAGAACTTGACTGGTGCACCAGCTGCATTTGGAGTTCTGTGAACACTTTGACTTCAACACCAAATCTCTACAGTTGACAACAACGGGTCTTCGAAATGAACCATCTTCAGGCACCACAGCATGAAAGGGTTGAAAGACAAAGAGAAAGAGGAAGCAGAAGAATGGGTTGGAGATGGAGAACACCATGGATGATTCCAACTCAAATGTTTAAGCTTTGGAAAATTGATATACTTTTTTATTAATTGACAATTTCTTTACCCATTTTGGAAAAATTTTGAAAATTGAGTTTTGTAACTTCAACCAGAAATTAATGTCGTTTTATTCTATTTAATTATTCCTTAAATAATGTGAATTTAGATATTTTCAATGTATTTTAGTCCATAAATAACTTTATATAATTTTTTATACTTGGAAATTTTATTATATACTAGGAAGTAACCCGTGCGACAGCACGGTTCCAGTCGAGATTTCATATAACATAAAACTAACTTTGTCATGTAATAGAATATTCGTATATTTTTTTAAGTATAGCAGCGTATTTTCAATTATATAAGACAACAATTAAAAAAAAAGTTAATTTATATAAAATAATATAATTATTGTAATTTTTTTCCGGTTTATAAGCATGTTGAACTCGTGTGTCCATTATTAAAATATATGTAACTTACTATTATTGATACAAATAATTTTATAAATAGTTTAATTTATTATATTTATAAAATTATTTGTAATTTATTTACCTTTATAAAATCAATTATAAATTATTTAATTTATTATAATGATTGTATCGATAATTTTTTTTATTTTATCATAAATTTTTATGATTATCATTTATTATTAAATTTTCATGATTACTATTTAATACTACCTCCGTTCCTATATATAAGAGACAATTCAATTTTTAGATTCATTGAATAATCAATGTACCTAGTCTATAAATTGACCAAATACATTGATTATTCAATGAATTTAAAAAATGAATTGTCTCTTATATATAGGAACAGAGGTAGTATTTTTTATCATGATTACAATTATAAAGTTAATTTGAAAATATTATGATATATTTTAGTTATTTCATAAACTTAAAAAAATTATCAAATCTCAATTGATTTTGTTTTGTTTTATTAACCTTTATATAAAAATTGAATTAATTTATTTTAGGTCAAATAAGGATCTAAATAATTACAAAGTAATATTTATTCATAAATTTTTAGAATGATAAATTAAATATTAAAGATAAACATTAAAGTTCTTATTTACTTTACCTTTTATATATTTATAATATACTTTTTTGTTAATCTTATTTACAATATATTTATAGTTAACAATACATCGTTTAAACTACGTTAATTTTTTCAAGAATATAAATGTAACATTCAAAAAAATATACACAAATATATTTAGAAGTCGATAGAAAATTTTATTGGTTAAATTATAATTCCATTCAAAATTTATTGATCATAAATTTTTGAAATCAAATTATGCATAAAAATAAAATGTATTAATGTGACCATTCAAAATAATTTCTATATATAATAAAAATAAATAATATTAATACCTCAATTCAAAAGATATATTTGTAAAGTTTTGATTTAATTTTTTTCATATCTTTATATATTCTAATGTATATAATATTCCTACAATATGAAACAGTATCAAACCTATAATATTAAAAGAGAATTCAAATTTTATTGATCATAATATTTTATGGAATCAAATCATACATAAAAATTAAACATATTTATGTCACCATTCAAAATAATTTCCATATAAGTATAATAAAAATAAATGATAATAATGTCTCTATTCAAAAGATATATTAGTAAAGTTTCGAATTAAATAGTACCCCAATATTTGAATAACAATATATTTATAATATATTTTTTTGTTAATTTTATTAACAATATATTTATAGTTAACAAGACTTCGTTTAAACTACGTTAATTTTTTTCAAGAATATAAATGTAACCTTTCAAAAAATATACACAAATATATTTAGAAGTCGGTAGAAAATTTTATTGGTTAAATTATAATTCCATTCAAAATTTATTGATCATAAATTTTTGAAATCAAATCATGCATAAAAATAAAATGTATTAATGTGACCATTCAAAATAATTTCTATATATAATAAAAATAAATAATATTAATACCTCCATTCAAAAGATATATTTGTAAAGTTTTGATTTAATTTTTTTCATATCTTTATATATTCTAATGTATATAATATTCCTACAACATGAAACAGTATCAAACCTATAATATTAAAAGAGAATTCAAATTTTATTTATCATAATATTTTATGGAACCAAATCATACATAAAAATTAAATATATTTATGTCACCATTCAAAATAATTTCCATATAAGTATAATAAAAATAATTGATAATAATGTCTCCATTGAAAAGATATATTGGTAAAGTTTCGAATTAAATGGTACTCAAATATTTGATTAAAAATTTGTATTATTTGTTTTTATTATTGTATAAAAATATACTAATTAGTCGTACTTTAAAAAAATAAATCGATAAATTAGAATTTTGAAGGCACGGCAACACCAACTTTAAGGTTTATTATCTTCTCTTTAGGAGAAGAGAAATTCTATTTAAAAAAGGTTGTAAATATGTTATTGAACGAAACTTAAAGTAGTGTGTTTGCTAGAGACAATCTTACATTCAAAAGAACTTAGAATTTGGTGTAAAATAAATTCTATTAAAACATAGGCCAACATAATATGCAGTAGAAAAACAATTTATGCCTAAACCATTGATATGACATACAAAATATGAAATCAATAATAATATACATATACATAATTTGAATCAAATCTTGTTAAAAACATTCTTCTATAGAACCAGAAAATGATCGCATATCAACGTTGATTTTGTCATAGCATCTTAGACATCTTAGATAATTATTGTCTTGCTTATGGTTCTTCTGATATTGGTAGTGAACTTCAGCAATACTCGCTACTCTTGAACCCTTCAAAACATATTACTTTAGAACTTCAAGTGAATAAGAGTCTCATCCTTTTGAATATCCTCATGTTCATCAAAATCTCGTTCCTCTTCCAAAAATAGTTCCTCCAAACATTGCAATGAGACATTTGCATTTGCTACCTGTCGGAAAATGTAATTAGTATATAATCAGTACCTGCCAATGAAAGCCATTGATATTTCTTGTGGAATCAGAAAATATAATTAGTATATAATCAGTACCTGCCAATGAAAGTCATTGATATTTCTTGTGGAAGCATAAAATTCAATGGTTTCAACTTCTTAATCTTCAATTATAGCTGTAGATGGAAATCAAATGCTCAGGAAATCAATTCATCTGCACCATATTGAACATATATTTACTATTATAAGATTAACTGTCAAATAACTTGAATGAATATATAAGTGAACACTTGGGTTTGATGATCAATCACTACCTTTTATTAGATTATGTAGTTCAATGAACTCTTCAAAAACAAAGTCATTATGCGTTGAGGCTTGATATATGCAAAACAAAATATAATTAACATGTGCTTGCTGACATAGAAATTCATAGTTTAAAATTTTGATGAAACAATAATAAAAACTTCAGATCACAAAGTTCTCTCAAATCATCCTTTATCCAATTCTCAGGAAAGCAGCCATGAAATCATCCTCTATCCAATTCTCAGGAAAGCAGCCATGAACTATCTTAGGAAAAGCAAAGAAAAATGAAAGAAATAAGTTCAAAAACAATAACATTGGAATAGAAGTTAAATATGCACAACTCATTGTGGTTTGCAATGCTTCACCGCCGAAAAACAACCAAGACCATCGAGAAAACGACACCATCACCATCGACGAAAAATTTGCCAACCATCGCGAGATCCATCGCTTAACCACGATCGGATCAACGACGAACTCTCTCTCTCGAAGAACCCATCGTGCTCACCAGAAGCCTCCGACGACAGCAGATCGGCGATGTGAACAACCAACTCCATCTCTACCATTGCACTCCGGCAACAGACGCTCAGCATCACGTCGTTTTCACCGTCTATGCTCAACACATACATGCAACTACCTCTCCGAGTTTCTCCTTAGACCGGACCGCCGATAGAAGCAATTCCGTCTTCAAAGCCCATCAACTCCGACGTCGCTGCATCTTCCGTGTCCGAGCACCAAAAACCACATCTGTGAGGTAATCTTTGCGATTTGTTTAATTTGTAACTTGAATTCGTTGTTGACTGATGAAATTATGTGAGATTTTGTTTCAAATTTCCCCTTTTTTGTTTGATGAGAGATAGAGAACATAGCTTAAATGAGAAGGAGAGAGAATACGATGTAGATAAAATGTATATCTGGTTTGATGTAACTTGTTTCAGTAGTCTTGGTGTATTTGTATTAATTATTGTTTTGGAAATACAAAGAAATTCAAATGAGTTTGTGTTGGAAAAAGAGAAAACGTTTGAAAAGGAACGCGATTGTTGAAATTTTCCATAGCCCAGCCCCCAAGCACACAAATAATGTTTCAGTTTCCCAACATGCTTCCAATTGATTACGTTGTCACGTTTGTCTAATATATTAACAATAGGTTATTATTTGTGTAAAATAATAATAATAAAATGGAGAAAAAATCTGAGAGTGACAGATCAGTCTCAGATGAATGTGGTGCAAGTATTTTTAAAAGTTACATAATTGCCTTTCAAAATAGACTAAATTGAAATTTACTAAAAGAGTGTTATGGTAAGTTAATGGTACTTTGATTTTTATAAATTTATAATAGATTTTTTAACTTTTTTACTTATTTCAGACATATTTATAAACCACGACTGTGATAATGTTGAGAGAATTCAATAATATGGTAGGTGAATGATGATTTTTTTGATTTTTTTATATGTTGAGGGGAGTTTTTTAGAATTTATTATACTGATTGAAATATTTATTTTTATGTTGAGTTGAGTATTTTAAAATTTATTATATTGATAGAATATTTATTTATTTTTAGGTTGAGTGAAGTATTTTAGAACTTATTGCACGGATCGACATGTTTATGTTTGGTGGATAAGGTTTATGAATTAAATAAACAAAAATAATTAAATTTAACGAATTGAATTTGAATTATAGGTAGTTCGATTCGTTAGATTTATAAATCAAATACATTATTTATAATAAGAATTATATTGGTTTTAAAAATAAGTTTAAAAGATCTACTTCAAATCTTAGCACTATATATTTTTTAAATTAACGATTTTAATTAATCATTTATATTTTTAGATGGACAAAATATTTTAAACATAATTATAAAAATAAAATCAGCACCATATAAATAATTATTAATAAGAAAATAATATATAAAATTAATATATTATTAATTTTAAGTTCTTAAAACAAGTGAATTGAATCTAATAAAATGAACCTAACGAGTTGATTTGAGTTGTTCATAAATTTATTATGAACTGAACTTTGAGCTGAATCAATTCTTAATGAATCTAACCGAATTGAGACGAGTTCAAATCGACTCGTTTCCAACTCTACGAATGAAATATTTCAGAAAAAAATTGTTAGACTGATTAAAACATTTAATTTTTTGTTGAGTGAAGTATTTTATAATTTATTATATTAATTGACATATCTTTTTGTCTGATTATAAAATTATAATTTTTTTCATCTATATATAACTTATTTTATAAAACAAAATAAAGGCTTTGGTGCGCCTACTTAAGTTTGAAATAAATCTTCTAAAGAAATTTATCTTTCTCAGCAGTGATTGCAATTGTCTTTTAGTATATGGCGCCATAGTTTCTATGATGGTCTTCGTTTTGTTTTGGTTGATTTCTATCCCTTTCTTATGGACCACAAAGCCCAAAAAATCACCAACCTGCACAAAAAAGGCACACTTAAGAGGATTCATCTTCAATCCATGTTTCCTCATTCTTTGGAATGATTGGCGAATGTTATCCAAATGACTTTCGAGTGATACATATTTCACTAGAATGTCATCAATATAAACCTGCATGAAAGTTTTGATGAAGTCATGGAATATAGAGTTAATTTCCCTATGATATGTTGCCCGAAAATTTTTTAAACCAAAAGGCTTGACTATCCATTAATAGGTGTCTATTTCTCCAGGACATAGAAAAGCTATTTTGGATACATCTTTTTCAACAATAAAATTTTAATTGTATCTAGAGTACCCATCAAGCATACTAAGGTACTTGAAGCCTGTGGTTGAATCTATTAGCATTTCTGCCACATGCATTGGATATTCATCTTTTGGGGCTGCAGAATTTAAATCTCTAAAATCTATGTTCACCTTTAAAGAACCATTTTTCTTATTAACAGGAACTATATTTGCATTCCATTCGACATATCTTATGATCCAGATGAACTTGCCTTTCAACCTCTTCTTTTATCTTCGAGAAAATCTCTGGTGCGAACCTCTTTGGAGTCTGCTTGATATGCCTTTTGCCATCTTTAACGAGAAACTTCAATTCGACCAGTTAGGGTCGAAGTAGTATAAATTACGAACTTTATGTTAGGATTCGTAGTGTAAACATCTTTGTACAAATTAATCTTAAAATACTCAAAGTACTTGCGTTCGAGAAACAAGTTTATGAGAAATGTACGTATGATGCACAAATTTATGATTATTGTCATTTACATTCAATCAAAGCATTTTACCTTTCTTTTAAGTTTAAGTCCACAAACCTTTTACGTTCAATTTACTTTTTAAAAGCATTATCTCATTGTCGTCGAAACATTAGTTTCATCGAAGGATTTAACATACGAAAGATAAAGAAATAAAAAACTAAACATATGTCCCTAAGATCAATCTGGTCGATCTTACAAGTAAACAAACTCTATTTTAATTTGAGGACCAACGATTGTTTACCAATTTTAAGGGTAAACAAAGTCGCACCAAACGAATGCTCATCTGCTTGAGTGCGTTATGCGTCAGTTCGGGTATATGCAATACATTCTCATGTATCCTTCTGAGTCTGCTCCTCTCTTGGTTAAGCGTGGAGATATGGATGCCTTGTTTGATGATTACGTTAATCATCTGGTGTTGGATGAGACTCTGAGTACCTTAACATCGAACGACTAGAGCTACGTGGAAGGTTACATCCGATGGTTTTTCACGGTGTCTCATTCATATATGATACATGATGCTTCAGGAAACCCACATAGGTCAATTCATCAAGATATTCTAGAGATGGAGCATGCTAAGGCTGATCATGCTCATGATGTGTTGCTTAGGTGTCGTCGTATTGTGGAGATTGGACATGCAAGTATTGGTGAAGGATTGTTTCTTAATGGCTCTAAGTTTGGAGGTGTTTTAGATGCCATCTTGGCATAGGTTAAGTATGTTGAGAATAAAGTGTGAGGAAGAAGTCCCACATCGATTAGAAAAAGGAAGATTGAACATTATAAGTGAGAGAACCCACACCTCTATCACCTTAAGGTTTTATGTGGATATGTGGTGTGTGTGTCTCACAAAAGGTGTCCCAAAGTAATGTCCCTTCCTCGAAATTTCCCCCTAACAGTGGTATCATGAGCCTATGGTTACGAGATAGGGACCAAATAACTTGTATCGAAACACTTCCTGCAGGTCGTGGGTAGAAGGTGTTCCATTGGAGAGTGCCAACGGTGATACAAGTGTATGCAAAAGAGAGAGCTTTCACATAAGGGGGAGCAATGTGACTCACACTTGAGGGGGAATATTGAGAATCAAGTGTGAGGAAGAAGTTCCACATTGGTTAGAAAAAGGAAGATTGAACACTATATAAGTGAGATAACCCACACACCTATCACCTTAAGGTTTTAGGTGGATATGTGGTGTGTCTCTCACAAAAGGTGTCCCAAAGTAATGCTCCCTCCTCGAAATTTCCCCCTAACAGTGGTATCATGAGCCCATGATTACGAGATAAGGACTGACTAACTTGTATCGAAACACTTCCTGCAGGCCGTGGGTAGAAGGTGTTCCATTGGAGAGTGCCAACAGTGATACAAGTGTATGTGAAAGAGAGAGCTTTCACATGAGGGGGGAGCATTGTGACTCACACTTGAGGGGGAGTGTTGAGAATCAAGTGTGAGAAAGAAGTCTCACATTGGTTAAAAAAAGAAAGATTGAACACTATATAAGTAAGAGAACCCACACACCTATCACCTTAAGGTTTTAGGTGAATATGTGGCGTGTCTCTCACAAAAGGTATGTTCCTTGTAAAGTGCTCCCTCCTCAGAATTCCCCAATAACAAGGGAGGCTCTATAATACAAAAGACAACAGAGAAACATTGGGAGGATCACGAGTCGACTCAGAGTCCGACATATGTAATAGTCTTCACTTATCTATATCTTATATTGTATTTTAGTTTGGATAATATTTTAGTTATCCAATTTGAATGGTATTTGATTAATATTTTGGTTAGCGACTTTATCGACTTAAGACACATTTTATAGTCTTAACTAATTTATATATATAGGAGGGATCAAATTACTCCGAAGTGCCGTTTTTGAGTGAGTGTAACTTATGGTGTAACTCTTCGGGAATAATTTGATTCCTCCTTATGTGTGTGTGTGTGTATATATATATATATATATATATATATATATATATATATATATATATATATATATATATATATATATATATATATATATATATATATATATATATATATATATATATATATATATATATATATATATATATACTTTTGTGTGTGTTAATGTCATGCATATCATATAGTAATCATTTATTTTTTAGTTTTCATAAATTTCGTAAATATATTTCCGATTCATTTTCATAGATGCATCTCCAAGATTAAATAAAATTTAACAAAATAAAAAAGTGCATCTCAAAAATAGACTTTCAGTTAAGAATTTTCAAAAAGTTTTTTTGATCGTAGGGTGACATAAAAAAATTCCAACTTTTATTAGTTTTGTTTTGATTTTTCTACAAACTAAAAAATAGTATCCAATTTAATTTGGATTTGTGTGAAAGAATAAACCCAGTCAACTGAGTCAACAGAGCAATGAACTGGTTTCCTAATTTGAACTGGTTTCCTAATTTAAACGCTACCGTTTCCTTTTTCGCCACTTAATTATACCGTTTCCATTTTCGCCACTTAATTATGAATGTTAATCGAAAGGCAAAATATCTTCCTTTTAACATTAACTTTACTCAAGTTACATTCTACTCCCTTATTTTTAAAAGTTTTAAAGTGACCACGTTATCTGTTTTACCACTATGCCATTTAACACCTGTTGATTTATTTTATAAATGATACATATATAATTTAACATTTTGTATTTTTCTTAAATTATAGTTTTTCCTAACTTTTTCTTAAATCTTGAGATGTTTGCAAAAATGGTTTTTCTTCTTACCAGTTGCGTACGAAAATGTTACAGTATCTTCTTCATCCCAAACTATTTTCTTCCTCAAATATAACTGTTTGTGATTATATAAAAAATTCCATAAATTTTTTCAGATTAATTATATAAAAGAAACCCAAAATTAAGTTTTGTTATTTGTTATTGATAACAACCCATTTGATAATTTTTCATATTTGTTCTTATTAATTGATGAAGATGAAACAACAATCCATTTGGTATTTTTTCAGATCTATTCTTGTTAATTTTTCAGATCTGTTCTTATTTATGTTTTCCTCACAAAATAGAACAAAGAAGAAGATAAAGAATTTTCCAGATCTGTTCTTCTTTCCAGTAGCCTTGGAGAGTAATGAATTCCATACGATATGGATACTGCCATTGTTGATATTATCAAAAAATACTGGCAAACGTGGATGTGTGTTCTTGTATGTTAGATGCAATGCTTTTGGATGTCAGTTTCGTTTGTAATTTTCAGTATAGTGTATCGGTTCTTTAGGGTGAGACTGTATGTTGCAGATGGAATTTTGGATTTGCATTAGGTTTTGTTCTGCACAATCCGTTTTACACAATAGCTTTGCTTTTATCTTGTATGGAAATAGTGCAGTAAGAGAAAGTATTTAGATAATGAAGTCAAGTGGTTGTGTAAAACTAACAACAAGTGTGAAGTGATGTAATGGTTTGATATATTGGCAAGCAACCAAGTGAACCTCTGTTCAATTTCAAGTAACGTTCCACATGTACGACTAAATGATGCGTCACATGCCACCCAAATAAAAGTTGACGTCGTTTCAAAAAATTGGATGGAAAGAACTAAGATGGACCTTATTCATTATTTTTCTTGTGTTACATAAATTTCTACTCAAAAATTTTCTTCTAGTTAAGCCAGCAAGTAAAGTTAATTCTCAACTTATTTAATTTTTAGTGTGCTTTTTCTTAATTGCTTAAATTCATTTGTTTATAATCTGTTTTTCTTAATCTTCTACTCAAATGTTTGAATGATTGTATATATTCTGGGTACATAGGTTTTGGTCTTATCTTGTATCTTTTAAATTTAAAGGTTTGAATGATTATGTTTTAGATTATACTTCGTAGCTTGATCTATGAAGCAGAGTCATCTCTCGAAGTAGATGTGTCGCGGTGTTCAATAAGTGTCAGTGTCCGACACTTGTATGACACTCATAAGACACGTGTCAAAAAAGTCTAACAAGTGTTGAAAAAGTCAGGAAAGTGTCTTTACAAAATTGATTTATTTCTTTGTTTACATTTTGGATCGATGTCTGATACACATATGACACTCATACAACACGTGTCCGATAATTCAAACAAGTTTTCTTTAAAAAAGATTGTGATTTTCTTTTCATCAACACACTTTTTACATTTTCTAGACATATCTCATGCACGATTAAAATGGTTGAACATGTATTGAAGCAATGTTATCAATGAAGAATTAAAAACATTAATTTTGATTATAATATTTTTAACTCCTTATATTAGAAGAACAAATGAAACTCAAATACTATGACATATATAATGGTGTTCTAGATTTTTGACATATCAGTGTCGGAGTGTCCGTGTCGCAGTATTTATGTCAGAGAGTCTGTGCTTCATAGAGCTTGATATTTGATTTATGGAATTTTTCAATTTCAAAGTGGAGGTATGAAATTTAAACTTCCCCTAATCTAATTGAGATGTTGCAACATTCATTATAGGCCATGGATAGATCTGACGTTTTTTTTTCTTCTTCTGTCAAATGTGTTTGTTTGTCATAATATTATAAGAGTCTAACTATTTGTCTAGTTGAGGTACAAAGTTAATTTCCATTTCTTTCGCTAATTTAATTTAGTTTTGCTTCCCATTCTTTAGTCCGTTGTTTCTCCGTTCTTTAAATTTATTTGTTCATATTCTGCTTTTTTCTTCAATTAGTTTCTCCGTTCTTTAAATTTATTTGTTCATATTCTGCTTTTTCTTCAATTGTTCGATATAGATTCCTTGGAATACAAGTTAAGAAACAAATTATGGATGAGCTTTCAGTGGTCTAATTCGGGGGACATTCACATGCCGCCTGATGAGCTTTCGGGGTCTAATTTGGGGCGCATTTACATGGATGATAATGTTAAGAAACAGATTATGGATGCACTGAGAGTGAGAGACCAAGGAGAAAATATAATTGGATTATGCGGGCCACATAACAGAGTCGAGCATTCTGTAAACCTGAATTCCAAACATTCATATTGGAGAGATTAGAGGTTGATAACTCCTTTGTAGGTTATTTCTGTCAAATTAATGGTTGTGCTTGTAATTTAAGATATGATTAGTTCACATAATAATTACTCTCTGTCAAATAACATCTTAATTAAGTAAAATTTATATAGTAAATTGTTTCGTGGAAAGATATTTATTGCATTCATATTTGTTTTGAAAGGCAAAAGAAGTTGATATATTAAAAAGGCATAAGCAATGCCAAATATTACATCGCCTATACCACAGAACCACTACACCTTAAACTCAGCTTTTCCATAAGAAAAAGAGCTGACTTCCTATCCCAAAAATAATGTGGCACTAAACAAGACCTCATCATGGCCAACAAAAAACACCAAATCAAAACAAATCCTGTAATATCAAGGCAGTACCGATCATGACTCCGAGTCTCCATGTCGATTTTGCAAGCAGGGTGGTCGGCCGATATTGCATTCATATTAATACTTTTAATTACTCCATTTAAAGAAATTATCACCCAATCAAATAACAAAATATGTTTATATTTACTATTTAACGGTAAAAAATATTATAAATTACATAAAGATCCTTAGTACATTTTGAGCTGTGCTCGAAGGTACTTTTTGAGATGTGATAGAAGAAATGTGACTATTGATTAAATGAGAATGATTTGGTTCATCCTTTGTGTGTGCATGGGACTAAATGCATATGCAATTCGGTTTTTATTTTAGATCGTAAAATGAGAAATTTTCTTTATATTTAATAGAAGTAATTTTCACTACTGAAAATTCAAAAATATCCTTCGAATATATATATTTGAATTCTTATTTTTCATTTTCAGACAATATTTTTATGAAACATTACGTGAAATATTGTTTCTGCTTAAATAGAAATTGATAATAAAAAATTCAGTTATTTTATTGAAATTGATGATTTCAATATTAATTGATGATTTTGACAATTAGATATTATGGAAGTAAAATTCTAGAAGAATCACTATTTGAAAGAATTTTTTATAGAGATTAAAATTGAATAATATATTATTTATAGAGATGAAAAACATTTTTTTTCTCTAAAATGTATTGATAAAGATTTAAATTGTTCAATTGAAAATAAAAGTATAATAAAAATTGTTTTAAATTATCCTATCAAATAAACTAAAATTTATAAACATATAATATTAATATATTAAAATAAATAAATTTTGAAACAAAATAATAACAAAAAAAATACATAAGTACAGTACGCTGAGTGTATCAGATATGACCGTATGAATGTGAATTCCATACCGATACGGTCGTCATCTTATTAGTAGCCGAGTTTCAACCATGAATGAAGTAATTCTTTATTTAAACGTCACGTATTTATTTTGTAAATTGAAATTTGATCAAATGAAAACTTTCTCACATCTTCGATCTTAGTGGGTTGTGGTAAGATTTATCTTTTGTTTTGTTTCTGGCATTACTTAATTTCCTCTGAGCTTCATAGATTAGTTTCAACTATAGTTCTGTATGCTATGTTTGTTTCTGTTAACAACTTGCTGTTTGATTAGTCTAATTATTTGTTTACTTTTAAAATGAATCATTCTTCTAGTCATGCTAGCAAGTAGCAATTAAAGTTGCAAATATCAGTATGGACATTCGCCAACCACGTAGGTTATTATTCTCAATAAATGACTGAGTATAGCACACCTATGCATGCAATATCAACTAGGGGTGTTCAAAATGTAATTAATTGATTAGTATTTCTGCATTGAATTGAATTGAACCATTAAAAATACTGAACCATTTAAATGGTTATTAAACTGAACCATTTATTCAAAACAAATTTAATGCAGTTTTAAACTAGTTCAAAATCAGTTTTTATTATAAAAATTAGTATTTTATAAAAAAATTAAATAATTTTTTTATAAAATATTAAAAAATTTGATTTCGAAAAAAAATTTATTTACTACATTTTTAAATGGAAATTAGTAAATAAATGGTTCAGAAAATAATTCAGAAAAATAAAAAAACTAAAATTATTTTTTTTTAAAATATAAAAAATTGGAAATTTTTTTTGAGAAATAAAATAAAAATTCAGAAAAATAAAAAAAACTAAAATTATTTTTTTCGAAAATATAAAAAACTGGAAATTTTTTTTGAAAAATAGAAAAACTAAAATTATTTTTTTTTGAAAATATAAAAAACTGGAAATTGTTTTTTAGAAATAAAAAAAAATTTAGAAAAATAAAAAACTCAAATTATTTTTTTCGAAAATATAAAAAACTGGAATTTTTTTTTGAGAAATAAAAAAAAATTCAGAAAAATAAGAAAACTAAAATTATTTTTTTTGAAAATATAAAAAACTGGAAATTGTTTTTGAGAAATAAAAAAAAATTCAGAAAAATAAAAAAACTAAAATAACTTTTTTTTGAAAATATAAAAAACTGGAAATTGTTTTTGAGAAATAAAAAAAAAATCAAAAAAATAAAAAAACTAAAATTATTTTTTTCGAAAATATAAAAAACTGGAAATTGTTTTTGAGAAATAAAAATAAAAATTCAGAAAAATAAAAAATTAAATTTACTTTTTTCGAAAATATAAAAAACTGGAATTTTTTTTTGAAAAATAAAAAAGAATTTCAGAAAAATAAAAAAAAACTGGAAAAATTTTCCAAAAAAAAAACTGAAATATTTTAAAAAAAAAATAAAAAAACTGAAATTATTTTTCCGAAAAATATAAAAAAAATGTGTATTTATTTTGAAAAGTAAAAAACAAAAAAAAAAAACTGGAAAATTTTTTTGGAAAAAAAAACCTAAAAATTCGTTTTTTGAAAAATAAATAAAATTTAAATTATTTTACCAAAAAATATAAAAAAATAATTTAAGAAATAAAAAAAAAGGAAATTTCAGAAAAAAAAAACTGAAATTATTTTATCAAAAAATATAAAAAAATTGGGATTGTTTTTGAAAAATAAAAAAAATGAAATTTTAGAAAAAAAACTGAAATTTTGTTTTTTTTTAAATATATATTTTTTTTAAAAATGGTTTTTCGAAAATAAAAAAATTTGAAAATATTTTTTACGAAATTTTTTAAAAAAAACAGTAATAATTTATTTTTAAAATTTAAGAATTTTTTTTCAAATAAAAAATTTCAGAACTTTTTTCCAAATAAAAAAATTTCAGAATTGTTTTTCCAAAACACAAGAAAACCTGGAAAAAATATTTTAAAAAATATCTTTTGTAAATATATATATATATTTTTTGAAAATAAAGAAAAACTGAAAAAAAATATTAAAAAAAAAGTTTTCAAAACCAATTTAAAAGTTAATTAAAAAAAATTAAGTTTTTTAAAAAAACTAGTTTGAAACTAGTTAAATCATATTAAAATGGTTTTTTATTATAAATTGGTTTGAACTAATTATAAACTGAATTGTAACTGGTTAAAGAGATTAACTACTTTTTTTTAAAATGGTTTTTAATAACTGAATTAAACCATTAATATAGTTCAGTTCAATTCAGTTCATGAACCACGAACACCCATAATATCAACTAGTATAAAATCATAAGTTATTATTCATTTCCTATAACCGTCCATCATTGCTTCCATTTCTCTTTTCATAAAATAATAGTGTTGTATTTTCTGTGGTAATATGTTAATTGAGGATTGGGAAGATGGCTAGTCGGCAAACGCAAACATTTCCAATGTGGATGATAAGGTTAAGGAGCAGATTATGGATGTACTAAGAGTGAGAGACCGAGAAGAAAGTATAATCGGATTATGCGGGCCAGATAAAAGAGTAGGCTTCTGTAAAGATAGTTATAAGAAGAACTGAGAGAGATCAATTGTTTGAAAAGATTGCCACAACATCTGATACAGAGAAACCAGACATTTCAAATATCCAAACTCAAATTGGTGATGCAATTGGTCTCAAATTTGAGGATAAGACGGATCAAGCTGACTCTACTAGTTGCATGTGTTTTGGTAATAGTAAAAATATGAGAACTGCAAAAAGAGCTCTGCAAAGAGTTCTAGTTGTACTGTATGATCTTCATGGCAAACTCGATTTAGGTGAGATTGGTATTCCCTTTGGTGAGGATCATAATGGTTGCAAGATATTGCTGACATCTTCAAGTTTGGAGGTTTTATCGGAAGAAATGAAGGTTTATAAATTGATACAATTATCATAGACATGACACGATTATTTTCCAACAAAGCAGAGATGATGAAAATTTGAAGTACAAAGATGCACGTCATTAGAAAAACACCATGGTTGAGAGATTGTTGACAAATATGCTTTATATGTTTTTTCTGTCATATGATTGTGTTTGTAATCTAAGATATGACAAAGTTCTGTTAATAGGAAGTAGGAACTGCCTTGATATTACTATCACTATATTAATATTGGCAATGGACCATATGATAAAGTGGAAGTTGAGATTGCCCTATATGCTCTATTCTCATCAATGTTTTGATGAAAATGGTTATTTTTCGATTTTAAGAGAATAGACTTTCATTGTGTTATGGGACAAACATTCTCTGAAATTTTAAAACAAATCTCGTCATTTAGATTATTTGTTTAAGGCTAATTCTATTATTGGACTGGCATTTGTTGCCATGCTATATAGAGCAGGTCTAGCTCAACTCTAACGCTTTGAGGTGTGTAGTTCAACTTGAACATCCATGATGTTTCGAGTTTTCACTTTAATGTGATATAACAAATTCTTTCTCAAAATAAAACTTTCCTTAAGGTTTCTCTATGGAATGTCACGTGCCTGATACGAACGAGTGTCATAAGATGCACGTGTTCAACTCTAAGCTCATGTACGAATGAGTAATGTAAGTGGCGCGTGCTCAACTTTGTGCTCTTGCACAGAAGAATGACGTAAGCTGTGCGTGCTCAACTTCAGGCTCCTGTCTGTATGGACAAGTTGTATGGACCTTAGAGGTAAAACATAATGAGTTTGGGAATCTAAGAGAGGCGCTAATTAGGTCAAGACAATATGGACTATAAAAGACAAGACTTAAGAGAGAAGAGGATGTTGGAGGATTGGGGGAGCAATATAAATTATCATTAGTAATTTTCTGATAGGACTTTTTGTATAAAATCTAAGGTTTTTTATTGAGTAGTTCATCCATAGAAACCATCTTATGTATATACGTGAACATTGACGTCCACCATGGAACTACTGTAAAACTTTCTAACGACCAAACTTCATTTTCAACTTACATACCACCATGGCACCACGCAGGCAAACACAAATTTCTTTTGATTTTGTTCTTAACGATGATTCCAACTCACAACTAGTTCAGCTTATGAGTTTCACAAAAATTGGAAATCTGCCTGAGCTTTGTCTCATGCTTCTGACTGTTTTTTTTAGAGAATATGATGCAAAATTTGTTTGATTAAGTTCATGTCCTAACATGTCACTAGATGTCGAGAATATTCATAACACACTCCATGTGACTTTTAGTTTTCTTCCCCTATTAGCAATAAATCGTTCGCAAACATCAAATGTGATATCCAAGGTCTATTCTTCCCCATGTGAATGACTCTCCAATCTTTGACATTCAGTGTTTCCATGATGATGTGCGAGACTTTTTCCATGCACAAGACGAAAAGATACAGAGATATTGGATCCCCTTGGCAGATACCACGTTGGGGTCTAAAATACTCATTTTTTGCTCCACTTCACTTCACATTCGTCTTTACACTTGTTATCCTATACATAATTATGTTGGTAATACTTTCTGAAATTTTAATTTCTATAAGCACTCTCCAATGAACTCCCAACTAATTTTACCGCATGCCTTCAAGAGATCCACTTTGTCAACAAAGTATACTTTTTGTTAGTTTGTATAATTCTTGTTCAGTCGAACTAACGAGTATATGTGCTAGTCGAACTGACTTTGGGTGTTAGTCGAATATTCTGTGTATCGAAGTGTTAGGTTGTATTCGATGTAATCGAATAATAACATGTGTTGGAGTGTGTCGAATTCTTTAGATTTTTGTATATTTTGGGCCTTAGCTTAGTCTACTTTCTTGAATCTGCGAAATGTGTCTATATAAGGAGCATTTCGTTGTAATCACAGAACTATCTTTCTTGAAAACTCTTTAACTATGATTCTATTCTCTTAAATATTATTCTCCAGATTAAATCCCACTTGGTAAAGAGAAACGAGTTTTGGAATACAAGCTTTGCTACCACCTTACTAACTAGTAACTAATTTGTAAATCACATTACATAACGAAATTGGACGAAAATGCGATACTACATTCCTAATTGTATTTCACGGTTTTTGATAAAAACCAATTGAAAATCCATATGATATGGATAAGTAATGTTCGTTCCAATCTACTAGCGTCCTCAATCATAGTAGGATAAATTGTATGATAAGGATGAAATATTGATAATTGATTTAATAATTTAAGACTAAATTAACGAAATAGTAATATTCAATTTAATAAATTATTGGTTTATTAATAAAATAATATTTTCCGTCAAGGAAAAAACATAAATTCTACAATTAATTAATCAAGATAAAAAAAATAAAAACATAGTTAAACTCTATTATATTAATGTTAACAGTTTCTACGAAAAATCAACGCTACGTTTACGTTGACCTCGCGCTCACGAAGAATGTTACGCAGAAAACAAAACGCTGTGTAGAAACTTCATCTACGCGTTTCCACAAGAACCCAATTATTCGATTCAAACCCTTCAACTGCAAACTACAATTTTTCATCTCTTTGCATCTTTTTGCTTCTTTTACCTTTCTTCTGCAAAGATCCATCAACGTTTGCACCTTTGTTTTTTTCACATGTAAATTCTCTTTTATTGTTGCTTTACGTCCAAGTTTATCTACTTCGGGAAAGAAAAGTGATACGTTAGGTTGTTTGGAAAGTGAAACTTACGAAAGTTGACGCTTTTTTGGGGAATTTTGAAGGAAAATGAACTTTTGTTTTTCCTATATACTTTGTGATCTTGATGATTTTTATGGGTTCTTGTTTGATTAAAGGGTTGTGGAGTATTCTAATTTGTGATTAGGGTAAGGTTTTTTGTAATTACTGGGTATTAGGGTTTTGGTTTTTTTTGTCTAGGTACGATTAGGGATTAGAAAGTTCAGTTTTTTTTTGTTTAGTTTGTGGGTTGTTTCAGAATATATAAGGTGATTTGGGGTTTGATTTTTGTTTTGGAAGATTGGTAATTTTTTAGGTTTTGGGTTTTGAGTTTTGGTTTTGGAGGTGAGATTTGTGAGCTGGGAATTGGGGGTTGAGTGATGGATGAAGCACAGGGAAGTTCGAGTTTGCCTCCTTTTCTCGCAAAGACTTATGAGATGGTGGATGATCCTTCTTCGGATCAAATTGTTTCTTGGAGTATGAGTAACAAAAGTTTTGTAGTGTGGAATCCTCCGGAGTTTGCGAGGGTTTTGCTCCCGAGATTCTTTAAGCATAATAACTTCTCCAGTTTTATCCGACAGCTGAATACATATGTAAGCAAATTTGATGTTGTTAGAATTCTTGTTTTGTGTTTGTTCCTTGTTATGCGTTGGTTGCTTGAACTTGGTTACTTGAACTGATTCATAGTATTTGTATGTGCAGGGGTTTAGGAAAGTTGATCCAGAACAATGGGAGTTTGCCAATGATGATTTTGTAAAGGGGCAACCGCATCTTATGAAGAATATCCATAGACGGAAGCCGGTTCATAGCCATTCTCTGCATAATCTTCAAGCACAAGGTGCTTTATCAGAGTCTGAAAGGCAGAGTTTAAACGATGAAATAGAGAAGATGAAACACGATAGAGAACAGCTCATAATGGAGATAAATAGATACCAACATGAGTGGCAAACATATGAGATCCAAATGCATTGCTCAAAAGATCGGTTGGAAAAATTAGAACAAAAGCAGCAAAAGGTGTTGTCTTCTGTTTCTCAAGTACTGCAGAAACCTGCGGTTGCTGTGAATCTGTTGCCGCTGACAGAAACAATGGATAGAAAACGAAGGTTGCCGGCGAGAAGTGGTCGTGTTAGTGATGAAGCTAGTGTGGAGGAAGATGGTATGGAGACTTCTGTAGCTTTGCCCAGAGAAATTGCAGAGAGTAACACTCTTTTGACATCAAACTCAGAGAGATTGGATCAACTTGAGTCATCCGTGGCATTTTGGGAAACTGTTGCGAACGAAATCGGTGACAACTTTGTTCACTCTCACTCAGACATTGATATAGATGATCCTACAAGCTGTGCTGATAGTTTGTCTATGTCTTGTCCGCAACTAGAAGCTGAAATTCGAACAAAGTCACCTGAAATTGACATGAACTCCGAACCAGCTGCTCCTCCTCCTGAGACTGTTGCATTCAAAGAACAGCCAGTCGGAATCACCACTGCCGCAACTGGGGTTAATGATGTATTTTGGGAACAGTTCTTGACAGAAGATCCTGGTGCGGCAGAAGCACAGGAAGTACAATCAGAAAGAAAGGATAATAATAGCAGAAAAAATGAAGGAAAACCTAGTGGTCACGGAAGATTTTGGTGGAACATGGGGAGAACGAATACTCTTCCAGAACAGACGGGGAATGTTGGCCAAGTAGAGAAAATTCAGTAGCTATTGATTATTTCTTCTGGTTGTGATGCCCCACAATTACTTGTAATAAATTTTGGCATGCATTGTTTTTCTCTGCAATAAATAGATATTCCACATTTTAGATGATTATGCCTCTCTTTTTATCTGTAAATGCTATTCTGTGAAAACCACAATCTGTAGCTAAGGCTGTTCAAAATTTACTGAAAATCGAATTAAACTGGGATGGGAACCATTCCAAACTGCACTTAAAAAAATTAACCAGTTAACTAGGAATATTGATATTGTTTTGAAAAACTAGCTTAAGTGGCTGAAATATTGTAAAATTATATCTTTTTGACTGTCTGAGCTGCTATCGCTCGAAGAATTTTGCTTTTGAGTTGTTTGTATTAATATTCAAATCTCTAACATGGGTTGTAATTGAATCTTTTTTCTTCCTGTCGTGTGCTTCGATTTGTGCTTTGATTTAACTATTGGGGCTTCTGATGCCATAACTGAGTCATCCAGGTAACAAATCTACTGAACTTGATTTGTTTTCTTCTCTTAATTTCTGTTATTTCATTTGCAGATTTGCTCAAGTGCTTATTTAAGTATGCTTATTACTTTTATGTCTTCAAAATCTGTGTTGTAATTTTTCTATTGCTTAGGTATAGCATTAATTATTAAATATTGGCTGTAAGTGTTTGGATCATAGTGCAGCTAATACGAAAGAAAAAAAAAAATCCTTTGATCTGAATATAAAAGGTGACTTTGTTGCCTTCATGCTATCAAAACTTCTTTAAATTGGTACTCATTTCTTGTGTTGTAATCGACAGTTCAATGCTTCTGCAGGAAATTATAATGAGTTAAGAAAAACTAGTGGCCTGTCATAAACAGTTCGAATATTTTGTGAGTTTCTGCATAATATTCCAGCTCTTAGTTACTAATGGAATGCTGTGATCATAATAGGAATTTTTTATTCATTCCTCTTAAACCTCTGATCTTGTCACCTTTTTCACTTATTTGCTCGTGAATGAATCCACTTTTTGTACGTCTTTACGATTAACTAGAAGGTCTAAACTTGGATTGCCTGCAACTGTGAGATGATCACCCGTCATTGCTGTAAAACAAGAAAATGCATGATTGTGATATGTTTTATTTTACATTAGATTAATGTTTCTTTATATTTCCCAATCTTCTTGGAAACAAGTGTGGTTGGGTTGAAATTCAACTCCTTTTTCTTACTCTTTTACAGATTCAAGGCTTGCTATACCTTTTTATAGTCTTCTTCTCAACTTTGAGTCTCACCTGTTGCTTTTATTGGTTTTCTAAAGTCACCAAAACATGGTGCTTCTACACAAATATATATTTATGCGATAATCAGTATTTGTGTCTTTTTAATGCGATTTTTCCACAAAAGAAAGTGTTTCTACGTGAGTCTATTCAAACATGTCAAAAATACTTTTCAACGAAAACTTGACTTTTATAATTGTAAACAAACACAGCCTAATGAGATGATGAGTCTGGCATCTGCAAAATAAGGTAGAAGTTCTAAATTTAGTTATCATATTTAGGCAAAATATTCATTTTGATCCCTTAACTATAGGTCATGATTCACTTTGGTCCCTTATTTATTTTTCTCTCTAAATTGGTCTTTTAATTTTTAAAACGATGCAAATAAGTCTCTTTTGTCCACTTTATTAGTCAAAGTCTGTTAAAAGTCTACGTGACACGTTTGACTAATTATTGTGACAAAATTAGTGTCGGAAAAACGGAGGCTAAAAACAATTTCTAAATTTTGTTTATTGTTCATCTTCTTCCCAAAATTTTTAATCTCAAAATTGGTATTTTGTCAAAATAATACAAATTAAACGATTAAAAAACGTTAGGGGTGTTCGCGGTGCGGTTTGGGCGGTTTTGACGCAAAAAATCATCCGAACCGCAAGCGAAAAAGACATGCGGTTTGGTTTGGTTCGGTTGACTTTTAGAAAAAAACTCAAACCAAACCAAATCAAACCAATGCGGTTTGGTTCGGTGCTGTTGGTTCGGTTTTTTACAAATAATTTGTTGAGTCATACAGTCACATATATATGACAACATAACTTTGTATTTGGTCATTCATACATGATACACTACTAAGTTATAACCAAAAAACTAATCATATTTGGACAATAACTTCTCATCTAATATGCAAAAGTTAGATTAGACAAAAATGAAATAATAAACATAAAATAATAGCATAAAACAATATAAAAAATATTATAATAAAACAAAAAAATAGAAGAGATGAGAAATTAGTGAAGATGAAAAAGAAAGAACATAAGAGAGGAGAGATTGAAGATAAAGATGTGCGATAAAATGAAATTGAAAGAGAGAAAAATTGCATAAAAAATAAGAACGTGCAAAAGAAACAATATAAGAGAGTAGATATTAGATAAGAAGAAACAAGATGTAAGTGGTGAAGATGAAGTGCTAATATTAGGAGATATTTAAGAAGATTGAAAATGAAATCATAACTGTAAAGATGAGAAAATTGTCTATAATCATAAGGATAATGTATAATAGATTTAGGTTTGGGTTAGATGCGAGTTAAGTAAAATTTAAGTTGTAACATAATGCGGTTTAGTTCGGTTTGTAAAATACAAACCGCAAACCGAACCAAACCATGCGGTTTTGTTAAAAAACGACCCAAACTAATCCGAATCAAATGCGGTTTTTTGCGGTTTCGGTTTGGTTTTGCGGTTTTCTATTGGGTTGGTTTGGTTTTGAACACCCCTAAAAAACGTTGGTCGTTCCCTTCTTTGTTTATCACCACCACCATTGTCGCTGTGCACAAGTTAGAGTTCATATGAGGCAGTTATTTTCGCCGCACGAAGCCCATAGGTTGGTAAATTTCAGAATGTGATTCGTAAATTTCATCACCAAATAATTGTTAAGATTAGAAGGTTTTCTGGTGCTTCAAGATTCATATTTAGTGGAGTTATGGGTTTGTTTGAATTTGACAGTGATTTATAGTGATTTATGGTTGATGAAGGGAATGATGGTTTTTGTTGAAGGAGAAAGAATAAAAGGTTAACTCAATTTCATTCATGGAAATCCACTCTTGTTAATAAACAACAAAACTATGTTTTACAGAAATGAAGAAAATCTGGGTTTCTTTGGATTTTGTTTTCTCTAGAACTTCAACAATAATAACAACAACGTTGCTTGTTTCGAAGATGCTATAACTAGATATATTTGGAATGGTTTATTTCAATGGTTTATGCTTGAAGAATGAAAAAAATCTAAAGTTGAATTTGTAGATTTTCTAATTTGAAGATTTATTGTAGTTAGAGATTTTCATCTAGGTTGATTAAGGAGAGAAGAAAGTGAAAAGATAAATTTCACATTATAGTACTGGATTTGTTTGTGTTAATTAAAATATTAAAATAAAATGAATTTCTTTAGTTTGGATATATGTATATTGTTTAATTTTAACAATTTGTTTTATTGAGTAACATATCTGCAATGGTTTTCCAAATCTACATCTTCCATAGCCAATCACATAAACAATATTTTAATTTTCCAGAAAGAAAGTAGATGAAAAATATGGGTTGTGAAATAACATTGGTGGTGGTCAAAGTTTGTAGATTACTGGTTGTTCTTACTGGAAAAAGGCATTTTCATGTATATGAAGAAACTAAGATTAAGATTGAGTCAAAGATGAATTTACTCATTTGATTTTTCATGGGTGATGAACTATCCATTTCAAATTTCTCTGATGATGATGCGTACAAGAGATTACTCAAGATGTTAGCATTGCAATTAAAAATTTGGGGAAGACTCAAGATGTTAGCATTGCAATTAAAAATTTAGGGAAGAAGATGAACAACAATAAACAAAATTCAGAAATTGTTTTTAACATCGGTTTTTCCGACGCTAACTCCGTCACAATAATTAGTCAAATGTGTCACGTAGACTTTTAACAGACTTTGACTAATGGAGTGGACGGAAGGGACTTGTTTGCATCGTTTTGAAAATTAAGGGACCAATTTGGCGGAAAAAAAAGATAAAGAACCAAAATGAACCATGACCTATAGTTAAGGGACCAAAATAATACTGTAACTCTACTATTTTTCCCATACTGTAGATTATGTTATTAACCATACATAGTGTGTTTATTAATTGCAGATTGTTCATCATTTTTTTAAAGATCTTGAGGATCAGAAATGGTATGGGCAAGGCAACCTTAGTGCTTTTTCACAGTAATTCATAGAAGCTAAAATATGTAGTAGCTTCTGGTTCACAATGATTTTGATGTTTTTCAAACTATTCATGTATTCTACTTTTGGAATCTTAATAGCTTTCACTACATATTCTCACTACTACTTTAGCCTTTTTGCGTAAGAATAAAGATATGGCTTAAATCCTACTACTACCAGCATCCTAAGTTTTTAACTTTAGCATCCATGATTTGAGTGCAAACAACTTGGTAGTACTATACAGATTTGCATGCAGAAAAAACTTGTTCTTGTGCAGACGCTGATGAGAATAGTGAAATTGAATTCAAGCAAGCAAAGAGATTATAATAACTAGAACAAGATTAACCATTTACAATTCTAACAAAATGTTGTTATTTGTTAATCATAGTAACAACATTGCTTGTCTGAATTAGTACACAAACTAGATTGGCTCATACATAACCATACTTGCCTAAACACTTTGATGATTAAATCATGATATTCGTTTGAATTCAAACTCAAATAACATGCTAATAACTCTTCCATTTCTTCTGGCTCACTTATCTGTTTCTCTTTGATCATTTCAATCATTGAATCTCTAAAATCTTGCTGTGGATCCAAAGAACACTTCACCACAGCAAAGCTATCTAAACCTTGTTCTGTTTCCTCCACAATTTCCTCTTGTTTCTTCATCTTTAGTTTTGCTTTCTTTTTATCTTCTATTGCTTTTATTTTGCAGATTTCGACTTTTGCTGACATCTTTGGAGAATGCACTCTTACCTTGGAGCTCTGCTTTGGTTTTCTCCTATGAAGCTCTCTGCTCACATGAACTGATTCCCTCTTTTTGTTGTTACCCTTTGCTTTAAACTCATCACATTGTTTCATGCCGTTTTCTCTGATACTTCCGTGGCCAAGGTTAGAACTTTCTGCATCTACATAAGAGGAAAAGAAACGGGTACTCGGTGATTCGAATTGGAGCTCGTCGCTTTCTAGGGATTTACATTTACTTGATGCAAATTGTTCTTCCTCTTCTGCGTTCTGTAATTTCAAGAGCTGATCTTGTAAAACTTTCTGTGCTTTTCTCTCATATCTCTTCTTTAAGTATTCAAGTTCCTTTGCACTCTTTGTTTCGTTCATCAAGTTTCTATCTTCTCTTCTTCTTCTTCTTCCATTTCTTTTAGCCTCCAAATTATACACGATCGGCTTCATAATATCTTTACTTTTCTTCTTTTGCTCATCAGTAACCTCTTCACCAAATGACAATCTCCAGAAAGCATCGTCATCACCGTCACCACCTCGATAAAACCTGCCTCTATTCCCATGAGGAAATTGTGATGAACCATTATCAGACAAGGCGTTCTGCTTCGGCTTCTCAGGTTTCGTCTCCGAGTCTGAGTTGATTTTCATCTGCTTGAACTTTGACAGCCATGTAAAAGGAGATACATGAGAGATAAAGGACGGCTTAGAAGAAGAAGAAGAAGAAGCTGAAGAAGCTTTTCTTCCACCCCACTTCATTGTTTGGTTTCTATTTTTATGTTGGGATTCTTGTCTTGGTTAAGGTTTGTGAATTTTAAGATAAGAAAGAGACCAAAACGGGTTTGGTTGTTAAATAGGAACATGGGTTTGTTACTGTTTTTTTTTATGACATGTTATGTTATGTTTTCAAAAGAGATACCCGCCCCAAGTCCAGTGACCACTTTAACCACTTTTTTTCTGCTTTTTCATTTCTACTCCAAACATGTTTTCTACCAATCATGGACCTCTTTCTTAGGCCCACTGAACAGGTTAATATAAGCAGTTATTAATGTTAATCAGAAATCTGTTTGTGAGAGAAGAATCACTTCTAGAAATGTGGTAGTAAATTGGAGTGAAACACAATCATGACTAGAAACTAGAAACTGTATTCCATGAGATATCATTTTCATAAACAGTTAGTAATTTCTTGTGCAGTTTATTTGAATAAAATAAATAACTGTTACTATATAAGAATTTGATGTTAAAAGAGGAAAAGAATAAAGAAATAAACAGTTTTAATTTGGATTTTGGAATGACTTTGTTCCTGTAATTCTGGCCAATAAATCTTATATAGTTTCATCTTTTGCTTTTTTTTGTGAGTTGGCTTTATTTGTTTGTAGTTTACTTAACTTTTTCAAAGACTAGTACGTACATACAGTGGCAATGTCATGCTCATGCCCAATACCATTATGTCTGTCGAATGTCCACTCACCAGTCACCAGATCATGTCCTCATTCAAACATGCGAAAATCATGTATGTATGTAGCCAACCAAAAATACCTTCTAATTCATGCAATGAAAAAAGAAGAAAAAAACTGTCAAAAAGATTAGATAATATACGTGTCACTTACTCATATGTTAGAAGAGGTGTGTTTTTTAAATAGAAGGGGTTTATGAATGTTTATTTAAGAAAATAGAAGGCGTTTAGTAAGAAGTTTTGCTTTTGTATTTGAACAAAAAAATAGAAGGGGTTTTGTAAGAAGTTTTGCTTTTATCCTTGCATTTATTTATAGTATTTGAATATGTGCGATGCATGTAAAAATAATTAATTTGGTTAAAGAGGCTTACGCTTTTATTCTCTATTTCATACTTAAGTGTTTTATTGCTACTTTCTAGAGATTCAATATAGTTTTTAAGATTTAGGTTACACTCTTTAATTTTATCATTTTAACTTATTAACTTAGCGTTTAATTTAAATAGTTATTTTTATGATAACTTTGTTACCTCCCAATCATCTTCTTTGTGAGAAGCTTTCAAGAAATTTCAATCCTCTATTTAACATTCTTTGAAGGTTATACCAAAGGTTAATTCTTCGAGATTTCTCCTTGATGTTAAATCTAATGTATTATTCTTTGATACTTTCTTATCCTATATTGTTTCAAATATTTCATTACATGAGACTTCTTCATATTATCTTCTCAATGAATTTCCTTCATTTGATGTTGAATCCGTTGAGGATCGTTCAACTATCGAGACTTTTATTTCGAAGGAGATTACTAGAGTTGATTCTTTATCACATGAGTTCATTGATTAAGTTTCTATAGATGTTTATAGTCTTGAGATCATGCCTTCATCCTTTAACAATTGTGTAACACGATGAGAGAACTGACTTGTTTGTTTTGCATTTTATCGCAAATGTTGCAGATAGCAAGAGTCGTCACCGACTTTTCTTTTATCCAATAAAATAAAGGTTAAAAAAACAGGAAAAACCTTTTATCGATTCTGAGTACGGGGTGTAATTATGAAAAGGGAAGGTATTAGCACCCTTTCCATCCGTAGTTATCTACGGGCTCTTAATTGCTTAGCTCACCTTTTTGAAAACTTACTTTGTGTGTGTGATTTGTTTGAAAATATTTTGACTTTGACTTCGTAATGATTCTTGTATCAGTCCTCAAGAATGTATACGAAGTGTTTGAAAATATTTGTTTGAAAGTTTAACTTTGTAATGATTCTCGTATGAATGTATACCAAGTGTTTGTTTGAAAGTATTTTGAAAAGAGTGTAAGGTGTGAAAAGTATTTTGATTGGAGCAAGCAATTAAGAGTATTACCCACTCGGAAGGTCGTTCTTGTTATTTTCCTTCTCCTTTAGGACATCGCTATCCATACCATTAGTTGGTAGGTAACTCTATCTGTTGGATGTGAAGGGATATCGTATGGTCATTAAGGACAATATTGTAAGGATACCTTAGCATTTCGAAGGGACGATCATCACTTATTCGTAGGCAACAACCGAGGGACGAGATCATATATTCGTAGGCAACATCGAGGGTCATCGAGGGACTATGATCTTTGTGATGATTTTTGAATCGAGGGACTTTTGCTAATGGTATCCCTACGTTCGAGGGACATGATCATTTTTATTTGTAAGGCAACAAGAGAGGATACCCTAGAGGGTGTGAGTGTGCAAAGTGTATTTAATTCAGATATTTTGATCTTGATTAGGGTTATTCTAAGATTGATTGATTAATCTTGTCATACAAACCCTAATTACTACCAGTTAAATATATACAGTTATAAGGGTGTTGAAAGTAAAAGTGCGAAAAGTAAATCCTACGCTATTATAAGGCTTTGGGGCATATACATAATAGGAGGTGCGGAAAGTAAATGCGAAAAGTAAACCCTAGTTTAAGCTATTACATTGTGTGAGCAGATACATAATAATGAAAAATATGCGGGAAATTTAAACCTAGCTATTACAACTTGGAAGTAGATACAATAATCGAAAAAATATCGAGAAAATGATTAAATCGAAACAAAGGAAATAATGTTAGAAAAAAGTTTTAATGTTAATAAAAAATGTTTGAGGGTTAGTAAAAAATTTAAGGTTAGTAGAAAACCTAATTTTATGAAGAAAAATATTTTTTGTGAATTTTGGAGTTGATTTTAATTAAGAAAATAAGCTTAAAGTTAATATATGGTTAATTAAGAAAATAATTAAAATAAAAGGAAAATATTTTTAGGCTTTTTGGGGTATTTAGAAAATATTTTGAAAAGAAATTAAAATAAGAAAAGAAAATAGAAAAGAAAAAAATAAGCAAAATAGAAGAAAACAAGGGTTAATGGAAAAATGGTATTAAAAAAATAAGATGGCAGACGTTGGGATCGAACCTAGGTCTTGATGGTCACTATCATACTCCCTTTGCCAACTGAGCTGCTTGTACCAACTGTTAGTGGACTGGAAAGAAAATATAATATGTAAAAAAAATAACTAATTGAAAAATTAAAAAAAAAAAAAAAAAAAGAAAACGCGCGCCCTGGGAGTCTTAGTCTTCCTCGCGAATACACAGACCTATACACACGGTTTGTGTCTATTACTATAGCCTTTACCCATAGTTTTTTCGTAGCCATAGCCCCTACCCTCTGATCACAATGGTGCCATTGGTTTTGGCCAATTTTACCTCTAATTAGGTTTCCCTAATTCGAAGCTTAGAAACCTTAACAATGGTGTATGGCTAAACCTGCATCTAAAACCAAATTAACCAATCCGGAAAATTTGCAAACATCATCACGATCAAGAATATACAATCAAATTATGTTTATGATGAGTGTATGAGTGTAATCGAAATTGACATAAAAAATGTGCAAACTGTGATCGTGTTATGTCGATTTAGCTTGTTCGAGGCTTGTGTAATGATTGGAAAAGGTTCCTGGGACCTCTGTGATGCTCGACTGATCCTCAAAACTCCTTGAATTGGACTGGAAAGTTGAATTCAAAATTGCCTTTTACTTGAGTTTTTTAGAGTTTTGTTAGGGTTTCTAGAGGCAGGATTTCGTGTCTTTTGCATCTGACATCCTTGTATATATAAGAGATCAATTTAGGTTAACAAACTTGATGCAAATCAAGCCTTGAATGCAAAGATATTTGATTGGAAATCAAAAACCAAATCTTTCTATTTTTGATCTTCAATCATCTCCAATATCATTCCAATCAAATATTTTAGAAATTTCCAGCTTATATTGAGTTGCTTGGACCTCAAGAAGCTTAGATTTACAGCCTTGCACTTATCTTATTTAATTTCATATTTTATTTTAATTAAAATTGAGTTAAAATGAATTAATCCAAAAGTAAATAAAATAAATAAGGCCATGGTGTGTAGATGGGCTTTAGAAGCTCTTGAAAATGTTCTAAGCAAGTTTAGATCAAAGAAATATAGGCCTATTTGGAAAATTTTCAAGTTTGATCAATACTTTCTTCAAGCATTTCTTCAAAATTTCCAATTTTTTCCAAGCCATAACTTGCTCAATTTTTATCATTTGAGAGTGTTCTTAGACTTTTTAGAAAGCTTAAGATGTCCTCTAAGATCTCCTTTTGGTTTCATCTTCATTGAAGCTTCCATGCTCATGAACACTTCTTTGGAAAAAGATGATTTTTTGTTGACTTTTAGAAGGACCTATAATGTCTTGACCCATATCTTTCAAATGATGCATTTTTGGACAAACCTTGTGAGATACAAAGTTGTATAGAATTTAATTTTGTTTAAAATGAGATTTGATGGAAAACTTTCTGATGAAGTATGTGAAAGTTATACTTGATCAAAGTTCTGTTTACTTTCTGAAGCAACTCGATTTTCAAAAAAATCATTTAAATGAATTTTCAAAAAAACAATGAAATCGCCACCTAATTTTATTTGTTCTAAAAAGAACGGGGAAATATAGATAAAACCCACAAAAATTGGATAAGGCGGTCTACAAGACCAAAAAGCAAGGATTCGGGAGTCGGTTACGTAAGAGGAAGGTATTAGCACCTCTTACGTCCATCGTACTCGATGGGACCCATTTAGTTCGTACATGTTTGTGTGTTTAAAGTAAAAAATGCTATCTTCTAATTAATGATCAAGAAATAAGAAAAGAATTGAACAGGGTTTGTTTATTATTATTTTGAGTTTGACACGGTTTTGAAACCGCGTGCCTACGTATTCCCTCGTGCAATGGGAAAGTCAAAACTCCGTAGTTCTGGTTGAAAATGTCTTGGATTGATTGTGTTGATTTTAATTGAAATGTTTTTGATTTTTGATAATCGCATATGAGCGAAAAAGGATTTGAATGGGTTGAATTGATTTTAGTGGTAGATGACAAGTACCAAATCGTCGGGATACCCTATAACGATTCGATACTCGAGATTGGTGATTGAGGTCAACCGATCGTCTCTCATCCAAAATCTTTATTATGAAAAGGGTGAGGTGAAACAAAGTTCACTTTTTATTAAGTGTTATGGAATAAAGTATTTAAGTCATTGGGTTACCCTCTAATGGCCCAAATACTTTACATTTTAATTAAATCGTCGGGCGAACCTCTAACAATTTAATTAAATACCATAACACTATGTTTTTTTGTTTTTTTTGTAGAAAAATTGATTTTGAAAACAAATTCAATTAATTAATTTAATTTGAAAGTGTTTTAGGGGTTTGGTTGTGGATGACAAGTATCAAAACATTGGGATATCCTCTAACGATTCGATACTCGAGATTGGTGATTGAGGTCAACCGATCTCTCTCATCCAAAATCTTTGTTATGAAAAGAAGTGAGGTGAAACAAAGTTCACTTTTATTAAGTGTTATGGAATAAAGCATTTAAGTCATTGGGTTACCCTCTAATGGCCCAAATACTTTACATTTTAATTAAATCGTCGGGCGAACCTCTAACAATTTAATTAAATACCATATCACTATGTTTTTGTTTTTTTTGTTTTGTAGAAAAATTGATTTTCAAAAGAACAAGTTCAATTAATTGTTTTGACTTGAAAGTGTTTTAGGAAAACAAGCGAGCCCATACAAGGTGGCTTTATGTATGCTCCTAAAAGTGAGACTAGCGTGACACTAGTATTCTAAACGACCGATTGGAACAATCGATCGAATAGTTGTCGTTGTAGAAAAGCCCAGGACCAAACTATAAATGTGTGCATGTGTGCATTGTGTATGTTTACCTGCTTCTTGATGAGGAGCCCAAGAGGAGGCTATGTGTTCTAATATGATAAACGCATAATTAAACGGTAATTAGAACACACAAGGAAATACATTCTAAGCTATTACAACCAAATCGAATTAGTTTGAATAATTGAATAGCTTTGCTTTGGTGTAAGAATTGAGCTCCAAGTAGTCTTCAAAATTGGGTAAGGCTTGATGCATCGGATGAATACCAAGTGAAGATTCCTACATCACTCAAGATACAAACAAAAACTATGCAGAAAATGTTGCAATGCTCAAGTATGTATTTCAAATTCATTCGAAGGTTGAATTAAATTTCGAATTCGAAATTGCAACACAAGAATAATAATTACAATATGATTTTATTTACAAATTGAACCAAATAAAATATATGAATAAGAGTAGTATAATTGTATTTACAATACTAAATATAAGAAATAAAAATAATATGTATAATTATATTTACAGTATAAAAATAAAATACTGAATATTTGTATGTTCATAAAATTAAAATTCTAAATACTAAATAGTAGGATAACTATAAAAATGCAATTGGAGAGAATTTATATGGATGCTAAGAATAAATGATGTTTGAACGATCCTTGAATGCCTTCACAAGTAGCAAACTAGTTAGTAGCATATGTGTGGAATAAAGCGAAATGAAATGATGATAAAGTAAACAAGGTTAATAAGTAAGATATTAAGATCGAATGCAACTCATATGAATGAATGAACAATTCAAGAATGAAGAATTTATTCATGATTAACGATTCAAAAATGCAAACAAATGACAATAGTTCATGTTATTATTCGATTCAAGTTTAAGACATGACAAATCATATTCGATGCAAGCTTAAATCGACCAAAACAAAACATCGGGCAGCAGCTATGGAATCTAAAGAAACACTCTAAATATCGATCCAAAACCACACGAACTCAAAGGCAAATACAAATAAGTGTTAACACAAACTAAATTAACCATAGATCATCGACTAGCTTGCATTATCAACCACTTACTAACCCGGGCAGCCGCTACACTAATCCAATGACGCACACATATTCATTTGAAATGCTCAGTTACGAACAATAAACAACAATGATGTCAATATTCAAATCAAATTAAACAACAATGATGTCAATATTCAAATCAAATTGCACATATATCATAATCGAATGCTTCAATATAGCTAGCAAACTTACACAATTCAGCTCGAATGAAAAACGGTATCGATATGGGTGGCATTATCTAAGTTGATATGAACTAAAGCATGAAAGCAACATCATCGGATATTGTCACAACAAAACAATGGTATCATCCCAATTTCAAAACCGGATCAATAACATCTTAAAGCTAGCTACAATTAACAGTATCACAGTATGTCGGACCAATCCAATGTATTACACTACCAAACCAATTTCGGAGAATTCAACACGGCATTATAGTTCAATTCGATTAACTAAAACGATATCAAACTAGATATCACAAAGATAACGACCTAACTTTTAAGAAAATCTTGCTAATTTGTCACAAACCAAAGCCTACCATCGACAAAATTTTATCCTGATTTAGCATGGAAACTTACAGATTTACTACTGTTAAAACATGACATTCCCAAACTTCGACATGGTGTCCAGTTCATTCAAAAACCATTATAACTCAACAAACACCACAAATCAAATTAAAACTAAATGAAAAGGCATTGATGTTAACACTTTATAATCTCAAACTTATCTCAAATATCACAAATTCAACACAAATTACTACTCATTCAGCAAAGACAATCCAGAAGTTTATGAAAATAGTGAAGATAAGCTTACCCCAAAAAATGCGCTGAAGCTGCTTGTATGGAGACAGATTGCAGAAACGGAAACTATACAAGGCTACGAGTGTCTTGCTTGTGGTCTGTTGCTGGGAGGAGGAGGCGTGAATGGGACACGGCATGTGAGAGAGGACGAAGATGGTGAGGCAGCGAAGGAAACAGAAGGAGTATTGAAGATGGGGGTATCCGGCGAGTGAGTAACAGATGGAGTTGAGACAGCGAGTGTGAGAGCTACGAAGGGGTTTTACGGCGGGGTGAGGAGCGATTGAGAGAGTTGGAGCTGGAGAGGTCGATATAAGGATATATGTAGGGAGGAAGGCGAAGGTGTGTGGTTGATGTGAGGAACAGCGGTGGAGAGTGGGCTGTCGAAGGGGGTTAAAGATGGAGATCGCGGAGGGGGTTTAGCGGCGATGAATGGGGGTTAGCGGCGGAGCTGGCTTACGGCGAGATTGAACGGCGAAAAATTAGAGAGATCACATTTTCATGATCTACGTGACACGTAGATTCATAAAACAGTGAGTTAGAGAGGCGAAAGTTTGAAATATTTTTCCCGCTAATTTTCCGCACAGTGTCGAATCGCTTTTAACAGTCTGTTTGTAAAATCGAAATATTGATATCATCGACATATAATCAACTTAAAATGTCACAATAAACAGGTAAGGAGATAAAAATGAATGAAGTGAAATATCGGGTATTTTATAATTATAAAACAATGCAAATATCGATTTAAACTAACTTTTGGTCAATTTAAATACGATGAAATGATGCATATGTAGTGAATGAATGACAGTTTAATGCCAATGACCTAATGGACGCGTATGCAGGTAAATGCGAAGCCTAAGCCAGATAAAGCGAGATAGGAGGGCAAATTTTGGGGTGCAACACTTTCCTTTAAGAAACCCTAATTTAGAAACTTTTGACTTTTGATCATTCTTTGAATTTTCTTGATGAATCATGATCAACCCTTGATCAAATAATTAATGTGACTTAAAAATCTTGATGTTGACCAAAAATGATGAAGTTTGACTGCATGTTGACCATAATTGACTTTTTGTCAAATACAATTGATTTTCAATCATCTGAGCAATTGATTGAGCAAACTTAGGTTATGAGGCTTAAAACTTGACATGGTGATACTTTGAAACATATGAGTTGGCATGATGCTCACTTGATGCATTAGAACCCAAATTTGACTTGAGAAAAATAAAACCCTAGTTGTGAGTTGGTTGCTTATAAGATGGTTTGTCAGATCAACCCTTGAGGAATTCTCGAGTATGGAGATGTATCTTGATCTAAAAATGTCAACTCATTCAATTTTCTGACAATTATTTCTTCTTGGATATTTTTTGAAAATCGTAAACATGCTCATCTCTCGATCTAAGGGTTGTATCATGTTTTTGATTCCAATTATTGATTGTAAGATATTTTTTAGTGACAAAAGTTATAACTATTTCTAAAATTTCTACAGGTTGAAGGACATATATGAAGGAGGTATTCATCTTATTTGTATTGTGTGTTCATTTTCTCTACTATGATTCTTGGAGAAACTCCATAGATCATTTCAAGAGTGTCTCATATTTTCTTGGTGGAAATAAAATTATCAACATAGAAAAATTGATTCATCTAAGGACGTAACTATTTTTTTAGTTTTAAAACTATTTTAAACTTTCTATTTTTCTCTATGGTCCAAAGAAACTCTGGTTTATCTACTACTTTACTATTTATGCAATGAGTAGGGATAAATGGGTTGTTGACTATTGTTTACCACAATTCAAGATTAACATTTTGGATGAATATTTTAAATATGTATTTCTACAATTCAAACCTATCACCATTGAATAATTGAGGTGTATTTAGAAAAGTCCTTTTGTTGAAACAATGTTGGAAGTCATCTTCCTCATGAGACGATTAGTCTTTAAACATGAGTTAGACTTTAATACCATTTGTTGAACATGTGAATATATACACAAGAGGGTGGTGAAATGTGGAGGTTTTAGAATCTTTTATTTAAAACAATATCATTTTCTAAATTAGAGTTTGAAAATATTTATCAAAAACATTTGAATAAGCAACAAACACTTGAAGTAAAGAAATTTAGTGGAAAATAAAAGAGATAAGGAAAGAGAGAACAACATTAAATCTTTAGAGGCTTTGTCTAAAAAATTGACATATTACTCTCTCCAAGAACTGATATTAAGAATTCTATTATTTTCTTGAGAGCTTTTAGAAGGTTAATCTCATGAACCTCCTTATACAAGGAAGTGAAGTTTCAGACTAACTTCTAACCAAACAATGATATGAGGCTTGAAGTGGTTAGTCTGTAAACCAAAAAATGAATAAAGCTTCGAGGATTTAGTCTCAAAGCCAAACATAAATTTTGCATATGCTGATCTTGAACCAAGATGAAGTTTTGAGTTGGCTATCCTACGAACCCAAAGTGAGGTTTTATACGGGCTAACAATAAACCAAACCAATATTTTTACTAGGGTAATCTTGAACCTACTAAGCTTTTAATCGGGCTAAACTCAGGAGCTGAGTGAGATTTTACACCAGATTGATCTCAAACAAATAGAGCTTTTGATCGAGGTGAGCTCACGAACCATTGTGAAGATTTTTTAACGGTTATTCTTCATGAACCCAAAACAAGACTTTCTTCATTGATGAAGCTCACAAACCTTACAAAGATTTATTCTATTCCCTAAATAGATTTTACAATGGTTTAGCTCCCAACCAAGATAACCACTTCATAAGGAAGAATGATTTACTCAAGATAAAAACTACTCTTGTTAAATTTACTATTAAGCCTCACCCAAAACAAAATTTCTCACTAAACTCAAGAACAATCTCAAAGCACTATAGATAAAATATATGATACAAATAAAAATAATTTAGATAGATTATGAGAGAAAGGAAAAGTGAGGTTTTACATGTTTTTGAATAATTTAAAATGAGAGATAAAATATCTATTTTAGGCTAAGAAATGGTGTAAATTTGAAAACAAATCCATGAGCCAATTAATTGATATAGTCGATTAGCTAATAAATTAGGCAATGCAAATAATGGAGTGTAGCCTCCCAAATTGAATGTTTTGATACAGAGGTATTACCAATCATTAAGAGACTCTCATAATCAATTATAGAATTTATTAATATTATGAGTCATCTAATCAATTATGCTATAAATCTAATTGATTAGACAACTCAAAAAAATTCCTTAATTAAGCGGGCAGTCTCCTAATCAACAGGTTAGGCTCCAAAAATAGTTTTTGGTTGTTTTAATTAAAACGTGAGAGGTTTCACCTCATAATAGATCATCTTTTATGTGTGTGTGTGTGATTTCATATTTTGAAGCTTCAAGTCTTAGCATTATCTTTGACTTTATCATCACATAAGAACCTTGAGTATTCTTAATGAGACTTGAGATGTTTCTATATAAGTTTCCATCATCTTTAATCACCAATGATCATAAATCCTAAGTCTTGAGAGTCGTTGGACTAAAGTGTTGAGTTTTAAAAAAAATCATTGAATTGATTAAGAAGAATAACTTGATCTTGATTAAACACCTTATGCATTTTTGACCACTTGAGCTAACTTTAATAGTTGCTTGACTTTATTTGTTGTCATAATCAAAACCACTTTAAGTGTTGTCATTGTCAAAATCATGTTATCATCAAGGCTAAACAATCGCTTCTTGAATCTTTCTATTCACGATCTTTATATCCTTGGATTACTTCTTGATTAGGCCTGGAAGCACATAGATCCACAAAGTTTACCATTAGTATTACATTTCTTGGTTTTCAATCTAGTGATCATGATTCAACTTTATTTGTCATGACCATCTCTCATGATTTTATTTTACTTTTATTATATGTTGATGAAATAATAATTTCAAGTGTTGATGTTAATGAGGTTGATGATTTGAAACTATAACTAACCAAACAATTTGAGATGAAGGATTTAGGTACTCTTCGCTATTTTTTGGGGATTGAAGTTGTTCACTCTCCTAAAGGCTACCTTTTTATCAATAAGTGCATTATCAACATCCTTGAACAAGTTCGTCTTTATGATATTAGAGAAGAAAATAGTCCTCTTTAATTGAATGTGAAATATGCTTCATCTGATAGTGTATCTTATGATTATCAGATCTGATATTGCTTATGATTTTCATGTTGTAAGTCAATTTGTTGTCTCTCCATCTACAGTGCATTGGTAAACTCTTCTTCACATTATTTATTATCTTCGGGGAACTCAATTTCAAAGCCTTTTATTTCCATCATCATCCTCATTAAATTTGTGTGCTTATTCTGATGGTGATTGGATTGATGATTCCACGAATCGTAAATCTACCACATGTTATTGTATATTTCTGGGAGACTATCTTATTTATTGAAAATGTAAGAAACAAGATAATGTATCTCGCTCTTCTACAAAAGCTAAGTATCCTATGACGGCATCAACCACTACTAGAATAAGTTGGTTGTGTTGATTGTTTTTGTATATGAGTGTCCATGTTTCTGATTCAACCCCAATGTATTGTGATAACAAAAATGCTATTCAAATTCGTCTCAATTTAATATTTTATGAATGTACCAAATACATTGAGATTGATTGTCACCTCACTACTCACCGCGTTCAACATATATAGAACAATTACTCTACTCATCACCTCATCCTTGTAAATTGTTGATTTGTTTACGAATACATATTTCATTTTTTCTGTAAATGCATCAAGAATTTGAGGACAAATGTTAGATAATATTACTATTATTTATAATATTACAATTTAGTAAAGGTTTTTATTTTATTTTTTTCTATTATCTAATATTTATACATTTGTAATTGTAATCCTTGTTTTGTAAAAAAAAGTTTCTTTTAATCATGGAACTTGAATGTTGGTTTGATTTCTGATTAGTGCAAAACAAATCTTACTATATGTGACCTAGCACAAGAAAATCAACAAAGAAAACTGGAGTTGAGCTCTTGTAACAGTATAAGAGCACTCAATCATTACGGTGGAAAAAATTATTTACAGGAGCTAAGTCCCTCGAGTATAAGTTTGATTCCAATTTCAAATATCTATGAAAGAAACACAAAATTACAAGTTATCAAGACAAAATAAGAATAATCAATACATACAAAATATGAATAAATATAATAAAAGTAACTCAATTGAAAAATAATCACTCACAGAAAACAAAACAGAACAGAATCTCAAAAAATAACTGAATCCTTCCATCAAATACACCTTATAGAACAATTCCTCCAACCAAACACATTCCAACAGCAACAACAACATTCACCGACATCATCACACGCCCTACAGCAGAAGCTTCCGCCGGCAAATCCTTCCCCTCACCATCATCGCTGCCAGCAGTACCATCATCTACAGAAGAAGAATTAGTTTTTCCAGTCTTAGGCAAACCCTTACCAGGTGCTGGGGCTAACGCCGGAGCTTTAGCTGGAAGAACAAGATCAAGAGGAAGAAGAACCTTATCAACCTGATAAATAGCAAGTTTGCTATCAGTATAGACAGTACCCGTAACTGAAGCATTAACTGCGCCGGTAGCCATACTGACTTGGTTTCCACCGTAAGTGGTAACATTAAGTTGAAGCCTAGCATCATCACCGGCTTGTGTTTGAACAGGATTGGTTAAGGTATCGAAGTTTGAGATTGAAATGACTGAAGCAAGAGTGTGAAACTGTAAGAGTTCAACTTTCTGTCTATCAGATAGAGAGTTTAAGAACCCTGCTTTGAGTTTGGAGAAGTCACTGTCGTCTGGTGCAAAAATTGTTAAACCACCTGAACCTGAGGATGATACTAGCTGTGAGTTGAGTTGGTTGATTAATTGTGTTGTTTTGAGAAGCCGGATTAGGACAGAAAATCTCTTTGCTTTTTGAAGGATGTTGATTATATCAATGGTGGGTCCTTTCGGAATGAGGGGTGATGGTGCACCAGTTGGTGTTGTCGGTACAAGTGGAACTGTGTTAAGTCCTGGTGATGGTGCCGTTGCTGTTGTTGCTGGTAATGGTGGCGATGCTGTGGTTGATGGTAAGGGTGGTGGTGATGTTGTTGTAGGAGGTTGAATTGGTGAGAGTTGGGCTAAAGTGGCGGTGGTGTAGAAAGTGATTGCTAGAAGAAAGAATGAGGTTGAAATGAGAGATTGATGCATCATGTTATTCATTTTTGGTATTTTTTGACCTGTTGTTTTGAAATTGTTAGAAGGCACTATTGCATATATTGTTGATTGGTGGTGGTGTGAAGGAAGAGTGAGAAAGAGTTTCCTTTTATAGTTTAGGGGGGTGAAAGTTAATGATTGGTTTGTTAGGTGCAATGTTTAGTTTAAAAAGGTGTATCTCATGAAGGTGGTGCGTCATGATTGTATGAAATGATATTAGGAAATGCTGGAAATCAAGGTGTAGTATAAAATGTAGTGTATGCTTGCAATGCAACTATATGATTTCACATCATTGTCACAACTTACAATCAGGTGGATGCACTTTTATTTTAAGTATGGTTGGGAAGGTGGCGATTCTGCAAGCACAAGCACAGGTGACCCCGATGTGTTTGGAATGAGTAAGGGGTACTACGAATTTCATTTCTCAAACACTAATTTTGTTTACAAAGATTTAAATATACATTTCCACTAATTAAATTATACATAGTTTTAAAAATCAACAATGAATTTCACCATGTCATCGTGATAATGCACATATTTAATTTTTCTCACCAAAATTTGCTAAATTTATTAAACAAATTTGAATGTTTTTATTAGAAAATAGGAAATACAATTATATCTAATTCTTCCGATAAAAAATATAAATAGTGAGATTACAACTTCATATAAAAAATGAATAAATAAGAAAATTATACTGTTGCTCCAATTCTCTTTTTTAATTTAGGGCATAGATATTTATGTTAACAAACCATCTCAGATATGGGACAAATCGTAATATTCAAATTTTAAAATTTTTTCTCTCCGTTTCAAAATAAATGTCATTTAAGATTTTTATATACAGATTAAGAAATTTAATAATATTGTCATAGAACTTGTATTTTTATTAAATTAGTTTTATTAATGTATTGGAAGTAGTGTAAAGTATAATAATTATAGGAAACGATTAGAAAAATAGTAATAATTTCTGCATTGAAAAGTGAAAATAACATCTATTTTAAAATAAATTTTAATAGATAAAACGACACTTATTTTAAAACAATTTACGAAAATATTTTAATTTGAAAACAGTTTACGTTAAAAGAAAAAAAAATAGAGATGAAGTATTTGATTAATATTACAGAGAAGAAAAATAGAAATAAACAATAGAAAAAATATAAATAACCCAAATACAAAGAGATTATAATAAAAATATACACTTGAGAATTATCATGGTTCAATTTAAATCATTTGACTCCCTCCAGTACTCCAGAGTTTTTCCTTTTAAAATTTCTACTAAAACAATCTTGAACTTTTGAAAATGATTAGTTCAAACAACCCTACAAGACAACTTGAATTGTTGCACATGATAAGCCCAACGATCTTACACAAACAAACTTAAGCTTTTGCGTAGGATTAACTCAAACAACCTTAAACAAACAACTCGTAACTTTTACATAGGTTCGGCTCAGCAAACTTATATCAAACTTTTTACAAGTTTAGATTGGAACCTTCAAATCTATAACAAAATAATGACAAGAGAACTACATGTTTAAATAATTTTTTTGCATAATACCAATACAATACAAGTATCAAATAAAACTTTCACTCTCTTGTCACCAAGACAACTCAAGCGAAAAAAACATAAAATAATAAGATAGAAACATAGGGGAAAAAATTTATTCATAAAATTGATGCATTTTGAAATGGAAACCTTCTTTTATATAGAAAAACATGTGGATCAAAAAGGCAAGATCACACGAACTTTCACAACTCCACACGTCAATTCTTTTCAACTTGATTTGACTTTAATTAACTCTTTCAACTGGTTATTAACCTTAGTGTCTTTTGATTAACCTTTTATATACAATTTTATCTAGAACTTTGATATTTGAGCTTGTGCTTTCTTCTTTTCCTTAATGAGACTTTAAATATATTTATTTTTTAATGAGACTTTAGATTTTTTTTCTTGTTCTGATATGGCGATTTATGTTGCAACTATTTTATTTTATTTAAGCACATTACATTTAAAGATATTATTAACATCACTTATGTTACTAAATTTTTTAGTATTATTTTTTTTCTTCATAATTTAAATCGGCTTTGTTATAAGATGTTATTTGATTATCTAAATGAAATTCAAGTTTTTTTTGATAAAATTATCAAGTGTGTCATGCAGACCTTCAATTTAATTTTCTAAAACACTTTATTATTCATACTCAATAGATTTACCAAGACCCTCATGAGAGGAGAAGTAAGAGAAGAATAGTTTTGAATTAAAATATTTTTGCTTTCTCTAAGAGTGTCTATTCCTTTCAATATTTTTTTATATTTTATATTTAAGGGAAGACATAGTAGTCTTAGATATCAGAATAAAGGGTTTTGATTTACTTGAGTTCCAATCTAACTTTTTACGGATGTGAAATTATTCATTGTATCTGAAGTATATATTTAGACTATTCACCTCGTTATCTTCATGTTTTTCCATAAATTACATGTTTGCTTCTTCTTCTTATTTAATTCATCTAAAGACTACATATCATTGTCATCCCAATCATATATGTCTTTATTATTTCTTTATGAGGTCTTATGAATTTTTGATCTTTTTTTTATTCTAGTTTTGAGGGAAATTGGGTTTCATATACCCTCTTCAACATTGATAACAGTTTGGGAAGAACAGAAATCTTCCTACATTTTTGTTTTGAGAGTTTGGTTTCTTATCATTCTTTATGATTTTCTTTTTTATATTTCAGACCATCAACGTCAAATCTTCATCAATATCTTAATATTTGTTTTATTCAACTTTGAGAGCTAGACTTTTCTTATTTTTTTGTCACCCTCTTCATCATCAGTTAGTCTATTTAGCTCCATTTCATGTGCCTACAGTTTTCTAAACAAGGTAGACAAATTCATAGAAGACAGTGCCTTATGTTTGGAAATCACAGTATTTATAGGTTGCTAGCTTCGATTTAGGAATTTAAGGATTTTGATTACCAAATCATCATTTTTAAAAGACTTTGCAAATAGTTTCCATATGATTCACAATGTGAATAAAATATTTTCCATATCTTGAATGTTTTCTTCATACTTTGTTGTAAAATGTTTGTGTTAGAATTACTTCAATAACAATTAATCACATATACATGTTCTATATATTATACCATATATTTTAGTGCAGAAAATAATAAATAGTTGTGAAGATATATAACTATAGGATCTACGACATGTTAGTGTATGAGATATGAGATTTCAGAAATACCTAGATCCATAAGGCAATGATAATTATAATCCTGAAACACGTGTAGAGACAAGTGACTGGCACTTGTTGGCTTGTGGATCTTCCTCAACCGGTACTCCTAATGCCTTAAATATTTCAGATGGGGAGAAGAGATAATTTGCTTTCGTACAGTATATTGCATACCATAGCCTTTATATAGTGTGATAGGTAATTAGGGTTCCCATTATTCCTAAATGGGTCATCCTGACATCCACTCATATGTGAATCCATACCCAATTAATTAATTAATTAATTAATTAAATAATTCCTAAATAAAATTTAAATAGCATTTTAACATTATTTGATCACATAATTATTTAAGGCACTTTATTTGATAAAATAGATATATATATATATATATATATATATATATATATATATATATATATATATATATATATATATATATATATATATATATATATATATATATATATATATATATATATATATATAATAATTATTGGAATATAATAATTAAATAATATTTAAATATAAAATATTTCAACAATCTCCCACTTGGGCAATATATCTTAATAATTATATCATAGTCTTTAGGCGTGCATCTGAATTTTATTTATCCTTAGAGTTCAACTTTACAATTTGGTCCATCCCATACATTAATAATGAGACCATCGCGGCTGACGTCACTAACATATAACGTGACGGAATCCCGACGACTACTACATAAATGTACTTGATGACATAGATCGATATGAATGAGTGGCATGGAAATTTCATGCAATGTGATCTCTAAATCATGTATATTTCCAATTGGTCCAACTAAAGTCTTTATTGAGATTAAACTAAAATTTGCAAATTCAATATTTGCACAAACGATACAAAAATGATTATAAGAATAATAACCGTATAAACATTATTTCTGCAGATAATCTTAACATAAAGTCTGTATCGATATCAAAATAATATTATTAAATATACAAAAGCAGCAACTCCCACTAATCTAAAACATTCTTAGTGACAATAATCATATGAAAATCCTTATGTGTCAAGTCTTTGATTAGTGAGTCTTTAGCTTAAAATATAGGAATGTCTTACAATAAAATATAACTTGAGTGGCCTTATATTGAATTGTAACTGAGTGCCATAAATACTTACCTTCATTTATCCTGTATTAGAATGTCTATTCGACATCTAAAATATCAGAGTCAAACATATTAATGATCTCCTCATTGTCAGATCTCTAATTTGTGAGTACAAACTCTTTTGTTCTCTACAATAATCCTCATGGTTGACCTTTTTTCTTTCAACAATTCAATGTTGAATTGCTCAAGTATCTACTTAATGATTTTATGTACGTTTTTTCATATACGTATAAAATCGTATATAAGATTTCCACAACCAAAGTATAAAAAAAAATTAATTTTCTAAAATTTCTAGATTCTTTTATTTTTGACAATGATTGAGACTTAATAGTATCCCTTGATAATTGAGACATACCCTAGTTTATTATCTTTCATGTCAGTTTTATTTTCAACTATATTGATAGATATATAAATCCTTTTGTAATAACTTGATGATACCTTGAGAATAATCTTTAAGTATCTAAATAGCTAATACAAAAGAGATGTGCCCGAGATCTTTCATCGTTAACTTTTGTTAGAGATTTCTTGGTTTCACACAAAAATCATATATCATTGTTGACTAAATAAAATCGACACATTAAATTGGAAATGTAAATTTACTCCCACTGATCTTGTAAAATCCAATAATTTTTCATAATAGAAATCTCAAAACCAAACGAGGCAATTACCTTATGAAATATTGTGGTATCACTAATGAGACAATTTTATTAACTTATAAATGAATTTTATCTGTTTAGGAACAATAAACTTTGTATATATTGATACAAAATTTTCTCCCGTTGCACCATATTGTTTTTCTTAATGTTGCCATTAACAAACACTAACTTGATATCCATCTTTTGAAGCTCCAAAATTATAACAAGTAGCAAGTGTCACAACTATCATAATAGAGTCTTTCAATCATATTGAATAAAATTTCTCTTTTCAGTCAATTCTTTATGACACTTGATGCTCTAGTTCTTGAGAATGTTGAGTTTGATCTTCAAGGATTAATTTCTTATTTTAATTGAGAGAAAGAACAATAATATCCACATGAGGGTCCAAATTCGCTATATAAATAGCAACTATATGAATTGAGCTATAACCAATTCTTTCCCACTCAATTTTGTTCTTTGAACATATCTCTCCCCCAAACTCAATATTTTCAAGACACATTATAATATTTGTCTCAAAATATTCCTTAATTTCAGACTATTTCTCAAACTTTTCAATAATTCTAGATTGTCACAAGTCATGACTAAATTAACTATTATAAGTTCCTCAATTTTAAGGGGTTGGCTTAATTTTGACTAAACAAATAATAGCAACAATAATGTAATGAACGATAGGATATTTTAACTTGTTGTAATCCTATTGTAATGCCTTAACATGTTGTGTTAAAGTTTTTCAACATCTGAAACAACATGTCAAATGAGATGTCGAGACATCAGACATCAGGACATCACGTTATAGAAACTGATAAGTTTGTTACAGTTCTCTTTGAGTTGTGCATAATATTCTAGGAGTCATATGTGACATGATCTTGAAGGCATTTGTGGAGGTCCAAGAGCTAAGGAGAAAAATTAGCAAGGACCTTAATTGTAGCAGAAGTTATCTACGTATTTCTTTCTACAGAAGTTTGTTACTACAGAAGTTTGTTACAACTTATGCTGTTATTTGAAGGCCCAAATCCAGTTGGGTAATAGGTTATGAATAATCAATTGTAACCTAGTTTCAGTAAGCTAGTCAGTTTTATAAAGATGTAGTCTTTAGGGTTAGTCATGTAAGTGAACCACCCGGATTGTGGGATGGTCACTGATTTGTACCTCGAAGCCTGTAGGCAAAAGGATTATTTTACTCACTCAGAAGCTGTGAAGCAATGAGTGCAGTTGTGTTCTTGGAAGAAGCTGTGAAGCAATTCTAAGTTTGTTTGAGTCACAAGTTTGACTGTTTTGTGTTTGGAGTGATGTTCGCCAAACTGGTTTTATGTTTGAGGCGTCAAGTTGTTGATGCAGTGGCTGGGATGTTGACTGCTAGACATCACTGTGGTGATTGGAAGTGAGCGGAGGTTCTCATATCTAAGTGAGGTATCTTGGGTAGAAGGGTCATTGGGTAGGGATTAAGTGAGGAGTGTAAACATGGAGGTTTAACTCTGAATTAATACTATTGATAGTGAACTTCATTCCTGGCTTGGTATGCCCCCAGATGTAGGTTGGTTAGAACCGAACTGTGTGAACAATTATGTGTGTTCTTTTGTTTCCTGCACTGTTAATTTCATGCCTACCTTGTCTATTTTATAATGTCAGATCAGGTGTCAAGACATCCTTATGTGACATCTGAGTCTGCTGGCACTAGAATTTCAACTATAATAACATTTGAATTTAAAAGACAAATTGAATCCATCATTTAAAAAAAATAAAATTAAAATATAACTTTATTCATCCTACAAATTGTCTTTTAAATACACATTTAATCTTATAATGACAATATAAAATAGTTAAAAGAAAAAATATCAATATTCACCAAATTTGTCCCCTTTAATTGATGTATCTTTCAACACCATTGAACATTTGTCAGTTCATATCATTTTTTCTTATTATTCTTTATTTGCCCTTATCCTTTGAGGTATTTACCGAATGAGCAATATTTTATTTTCTCTTACTTCAATCTTTCCTTTGTTGCACACTTTATGAAATTATTCTATTAAAGAATAATTTCTAACTTTAATAGTTATAAACTTAATTATGCAAAGAGAATACCATATGGTAAATTTTCGATAAAGTCACCTAATTGACGAAACTATAATGCTTTATCAAGATTAAATAGTTTCATAATATGCTTAGGATATATATTTTTTTCTTAATGATCTTAATGGAAAGCCATCACTCCAATGAGAGTTCATCTTTCGCTTTATTGCTTTAGAAGCACTAGAATTTAAACAAAAATAATATGGAAAAATTTATATCGTCTTAAATAACACCTCTAATATCTTTGGATTGCAAAACTTTAAGGTTATAAAACTGTGTAATTTGGAGTGTACTCACTTTTAAACTTGAGTCTCACTTTAAATATATTAAGTTGTGAGAGAACTTGAGTTTCTCCATGATTATATAAGGTCTAGATCCAAAAAAAAATTATAGTGTTCATATTTAATTCTTAAAGTAAACTATATTAGTTTATAGAGAACAAAAAAATGTACTCCGTCAAAATATCAAGTTCACCATTGATATTAAATACTTAGGAAATAAAATCAATTGCTTACTATATTTATTTTCAATGATCAAACACTGATAATTAATATTTATAAACAATAAATTCTTACAATCGTCACATATATACCTTATATGTGTGAATGCAATCAAATAAACATCATAAAGATTTACACTCATACAAAATCTTTACTGATGTGACAATAAATTATTATACATAGACATTCATCTTTAATTTACTTATAAATTAAAAGACTCAAACAAGATACCAAACACACCATTAATTTCCAATCTTTGATGGCATGAATTAACATTAAACGATACTCTCACGCAATGATCAAACAATAGTAATAAGTCCAGTCAGATAATGGAGGTCTTTGACATCAATCATTATCCACATGGATAAAAGTAATAACTACTGCATATTTACCATCACAAATATGCAATTGTTCGATCAAACTGTGTCTTCCTTTTGGCAGACTATAACAGTCCGCATGAACAATTTACACACTACATCTTTTGTAATTTCGATTGAATCAAATTTACACAACATAGATTACTTTTGCAACATGTTGCTTCAACAACTCAACCAAAATCACTAGACATTTTAATAAATTTAATGGGAAAAGTTATAAATTTATAAGGCACTACCCATCAATATGAGTCGTATTTATTTAGAATGTCGTTTGATAATAATAATATTTCTTGAAAGTCTTTAGTGTGTGAACAAGTTCATATTAGAACATAAATTTTATTGTCAAAAAAATTATTGTATAAAAATTAATAACAATAACCTCAAATAACATAATCCCGCTAAATGTATAATTTCAAATTAGATAAATATTAAATATTTATATATCCAAATTGAGTGTCAAACAAATTCAGAAAATAATTCTTTAAATAAATTTTTAGAATCAACAAAATTCATTCTAAAATCCACAATATCCAAAATTTAAAGAATCAAATCTTTAGTTTTACCTAATAATTTTGAGAGATATTTAAAATATTCAAAAAAATTCACAAATAGAATATAATAACTAAATTTATATTAAGCAAATTAGTATATGTCTTATCTCTCAAAAATGAAATTCATGTGCATATTTTATGTGAATCAAAATGAAAAATAAAACAATAATTAAAAAAAGGATTAAATATACAACACCTCATACAATGTAAGCAAAATTCACTTTAGGCCCCTGTTAAAGTTTTTTTTTGTAAAATTTCCCTCGCAATATCAAGATTCCCTTAGATAGACCCTGATTGCCACATTGGAACAAATATTCTCCCTAATTGCCTAGGTGGCAGTCCAGTTGGATTTTTATTTTATTTTTTATTTAATATTTTAAAAAACACATGGAATTCCTTCATTTTTTATTACTTTTTTATATATTATATTTTTTTTTATTAATATTTATTTATGTTTTCTTAAGTTATATTTTTTAATTTTTTTATGAATTATATTTTTAAATATAAAAATATAATAGTTGTGCCCATTTTTGTTGGAATAGAAGCCAATATATTCATAGTGTTCTCAAATCAATAGCTTGTGTGTGTTGCTTTTATAAACTCTCATTTTATCTTTGTAAAAACGATGTGGGACTAATTTATACCATGGCTTTCTACTGCAAGTCTGCAACTCAAACAAACTGTCACTATCTTCCACCATGTCTCTCATACTTCATTCACCACATCAAAACAACAAAATCAGACCTCTTCACAAACCAACACTAATTCGTAATAGTGGTGCTTCACAAATCTACATGATGAATCAAAATGAGAAAATTTATAAACATATTTGCACATACATGAGGAAATATAAGAAGGATTTCGTGGAGAGTCTCTCTTGTGCTTTGTTGATAATGCATCAGAAAATGCAAGGACTCAAGAATTTTATTTGCAAAGTGTGTGATGAAAGATGCAAGGACTTAAGATTGTTGTTAAGAAACATAAGTTTGCAATTCTTCAAGGAGAGAAAGAAACACAAAGTAAAGCAATACATGAAAATATGGTAATGCACTAAGTAAAGCAATAATGTTGCATGCATGTGCAGAAATGGATTGAAAAGAGAGAGTAAATAAATGACAATAATAATTTGTATTGTATACTTTATTTGTAATTTTCAAAGAAATCTATTGTTCATCGTCACAATCGACTGCCATTTTCAAATAATATGAGTCAAAAAGAGTTGTGCAACAAAAGACCATAAATAACTTTATCTCTGGCTCGGTCAGTTGCGAACCAACCTTCTGCAAACCATCCTTCGATACGAGTAGTTTCAAACATGCACGCAGGAAATCATTCAACAAACATTTACTAACTTGTCTTCGATACGAGAAGTATGCTCATAATAAAGGTTGGAAATTTGAAGCGATAAAAGAAGGACATTGATCTACACTAACTCTTACATACATAAGTATTCATTGATGATGAACATTTCTTAAAACCACATATATACATGCATGCATTCTGTAACAAAGATTGTGTTTTGTTATTATAAAGTTGTATTTCGTGTTTAACAAAGTGTAACTTCTTTTTGGTATGGAGGAAATATTGCACACTCCACCCAACTCACACGGTCCTTCATCTAGGAAACAAGGTGGCTGAAAAATATGTTATAGAAGATGAAACTAAGGCCTTTGACATGTGGAATGGTGTGGAGTTGGAGAGTTGTTTGACAGAGAAAACGAACACCACCTTAGCAATGAATGCCCTTGTTTGTGAGAGAAAATACACTATTTACATAACAAAAATGGTGGTGGAGCATTTTCTTCTGATTCTTCACGTGCAGGCGGTGCAGTTTCTAGGGGTGTTCGTGGTGCAGTTTGGGCGGTTTTGACGCAAAAAATCATCCGAACCGCGGGAGAAAAAGGCGTGCGATTTGGTTTGGTTCCGTTGACTTTTAGAAAAAACCAAACCAAACCAATGCGGTTTGGTTCGGTGCGGTTGGTTCAGTTTTTTTACAAATAACTTATTGAGTCATACATACACATATAGATGACACTATAACTTTGTATATGGTCATTCATACACTGCTAAATAACAACAAAACTAATCATATTTGGACAATAACTTCTCATTTAATATGTAAAAGTTTGATTATACAAAAGTGAAATAATAAACATAAAATAATAGCATAAAAAATATCAAAAATATTATAAATGAAACAAAAAAATAGAAGAGATGAGAGATTAGTGAAGATGAAAAAGAAAGAACATAAAAGAAGAGAGATTAGAGATAAAGATGCACGATAAAACGAAATTGAAAGAGGAAAAATTTGCATAAAGAATGAGAAGGTGAAAAGGAAACAATATAAGATAGTAGAGATTAAAGAAGAGACAAGATATAAGTGGTGAAGATGAATTGATAATGCTAGGAGATATTTAAGAAGATTGAAATTGAAATCGTAACTGTAAAGATGAGAAAATTGTATGTAATCATAAGGCTAATGTATAATAGGTTTAGGTTTGGGTTAGATGCGAGTTAACTAAAATTTAAGTTGTAACATAATGCGCTTTGATTCGGTTTGGTTTGGTTTGCAAAATACAAACTGAACCAAACCATGCGGTTTTGTTAAAAAATGACCTAAACTAATCGGAACCAAATACGGTTTTTTGCGGTTTTGGTTTGGTTTGGTTTGTGGTTTTCTATTGGGTTGGGTTGGTTTTGAACACCCCTAGCAACTTCATGTTGATAATAAGAGAATGAGAGACTGGAAGTGGTCATATTTCAAATATAAGTCTCACATCAGAAGCTCTTAAAGAAATGAAAGTGTTTATATAACATTTATCAGAAGCTCTTAAAGAAATGAAAGTGTTTATATGACACTTTTAGAAATTACTGATTAATTCAGTAAGTTATTGGGCTGTTGTGTAGTCCAATTTGAACTTTAGGCCCAATTTAAATTTTTAATAATTAATTTATAAATAATTTAAGAAAACGTAAATTTAAAAAGTTAATAAAATATCAAATATAATTTTTAAAAAAAATTTTAAAAAAATACACGTGGATTAAAAATAAATAATAATAATAATAAATCCGCATAGATTAAAAAATAATTAAAAAAATACAAAATATACCACCTAGATTGTCACACTGGCGGTTAGAAGGAATCTTTGGTAAAATATGGCAGGCAGGGGGTATCTGATAGAATCTAAATATTATGAGGAGATTTTAAAAAAAAAATTTACCAGAGGCTAAAAGCAAAACTCGCTAATATTATAGGGGGATTTTGTATATTTAACTCTTAAAAAAATCAAATAAAAAGATCTGATATGTGATTATCAATATATTTAGGATTCTCAAAAATCGACCATAATCATATATGTCATTATCATTATCAATATATTTAGGATAATATATATTATTTAAATATATATGGTAACTAAATTTATTTTCAAGAATTTATATAAAAGATATGGAAGATCCTAATTCCATAAAAAAAACTTTGAAAAAGAACTATAACACACAAAACATAAACTGCATAGCAAGTGTAACAAAAAAAATACTCAAAATTATCAATTAAACTTCATGCGTCGTAAAACATATATATATATATTAATAAAAATAATCATGAATTTAAATATATGTTTTCATGATCAAAATAAAATAAAAGTAATCATTGATGTTTATAGAACAAATCTCAATCAACTAAACATGAAGATCTTCTCAGATACCAGGTGTTAGAATTATTTCAATAATAATTAATCACATATACATGCTCTATATATGATACCTGTTAGTATTGTGGATCTTCCTCAACCAGTATTCCTAAGGCTTTGAATACTCTTTAGATGAGGAGAAGAGATAATTTGTTTTCGTACAGTATATTGGGGACCATAGCCTTTATATAGTGTGATAGCCAATTAGGGTTCCATTATTTCCAAATGGGTCATCCTAACATCCACTCATATTTGAGTCTGTATCCAATTATTTAATTAATTAAATAATTCCTAAATAAAATCTAAATAATTTTTTAACATTATTTGATCATATAATTATTTAAGACACTTTATTTGATAAAATAGCTAATATAATTCATATAAATATATATGCCCATATAATAATTATTGGAATATAACAATTAAATAATATTTATATATAAAATATTCCAACAGTTCAATATGTTTATCTTAACCCTTTTTTATCTCAATTGTACCTTTATGGATAAGTTGAAGCGTGTCTCATATTTCTTTAGCAACTCATAGTGAAAAATACTTAAAATCTCATTATCGAGAAAGACAGTGATAATGGTTTTAGTTTTCAAACTATGTTGCACTTTTTCCTAATCCTCGTTGATCCATATTTCTCTATATTTGTTTTTCCTCGTCACAATCAACTAGATGTGTTGGAAAAAGGGGACCAATTTTAAGATCACTCAAGATGTCATAATCACTACTAGAAAATCGAATTTTCCTACAGAATTTTCTACAGATTTGAGCAAACAAACGCATTTCCTGCAAATTTTCCTACGGTTTATGGTTCCCAGCTAATGGCTTCGTGGATAATAATTTCCACAGAAAAATCCACAAAAAATAACCGCAAGAAATGTTTATCTCAATTTTTATTAAATCATTTTTAATTATATATTAAAATAACCATAATATAAAAATAAATTTTGAATTTAAAATGCTTTGATTTTAAAGAAGACAAATTCATAGAACAACAATTTATAAACTACAAAAAATAAAAATTTAATTTCAAATGCTTTGATTTTAAATAAAACAAATTCATAGAACAACAATTTATAAACTACAAAGTTTGTAACGAGTTCTTACATAATCACATTACTAAAAATGACTCAAATAATTCATTTGTCTTGCTAACTTAAAAATCATAATTCATTACTCACGTCTTCTTCATGTGATTCTTCGACGCCATCTTCATTACGAAATAGGTTGGGGTTGAGTGAGTTGAAGTTGATTTTAAAACGACGCGATAGGACTGTGCATTTGCAGTCTCCCAATTAATAGACGATAAATTCGCGACCAAAGAGTTGAATATTGATGATATGGTGTAGATTATATGAAATTTTGGATGGTATTTATAAAGTAAAATAGAATGGTATGGGTAGATAAAAATTAATTGTAGTTAGGAGATGGTTGAGGAAAATTTATTGGAAGATTTAAATTATGGTTGGGGAAATTAATTTAGAATATTTAAATTATGCATGCATGCAGTGGTACGTGTAAGTCTGTCACTGCATGCATAATTTAAATCTTCCAAATTAATTTCTCCAACCATAATTTAAATCTTTCAATAAATTTTCCCCAACCATAATTTAAATCTTCCAATAAATTTTTCCGAACCATCTTCTAACTACAATTAATTTTTATCTATCCATACCATTCTATTTTATTCTATAAATACCATCCAAATTTTCATATAATCTACACCATATCATCAATCCTCAAAGCTTTCTCTTCATATATTCTACCTAATATCCTCAATCCTCATATATATTCATATACGCACGATGGCTCTGCTACATTATGGAGAAAATCATTGAGGAGCATTGACAAACATATTGGCATATGGAAGTGTATTAACGTTTATTCCATACAAATTTTATATTTTATCTTAGCCATATTCTAAGAATTTGCTCCATGCAAATTATATATTTTATCTTACCCATATTCTGACTTTAGTTATTTTCTTTTATAAGATGAAAAAAATTTAGGTCACGTAATCATGCCTTCGTGGGCATAGACAACTACATTCGTCCGTATTTGATTCAAGCCTGTTTTGGATATTTGCAACATAACGTCATATGGCGTTGATAGAAAGTATATTCTTGCACTGTGAAAGATGGAGGCCAGAAACCCACACTTTTCCATCTTCCAACCAGTGAAGCCACTGTCACTCTAGAAGATGTTCACATGTTGATGTTCACATGTATTTCATTTAGATGAAAATTCTACCATCGAGCAACTTCATCAAAAAACTAGAATTTATATTTTAATTCTTTTTGCTTGTTTACTATTTCCTGACACTAATGGTAATACAATACATCTCATGTATTTACCATTATTATCTGACTTTAATAAAATAGCTCAATACACTTGGGGATCTACAGTTTTAGCGCATCTATACTAAAATTTGTGTAGATGCGCTAAAGTGAATACTCATAACTTTATCGGTTGTTAAACACTACTACAAGCTTGGGAGTGGCCAAAGATGCCGAGTCTTGCACCTAGGAACCACAATCCATTCCACTTTCCATACGCAATCAAATAAGTTGAAACTTTTATATTTTCTAACAGTTTTTTTACTACTTAAATTAATTTACATCTTAAATTGATTTAATTAATTTTTTAGGTGGTCTGCCTATGAGATGGATTACGAAAAAACTCTTCATCATTATGCACCGGGTTATCGCACTTTCATCGATCATCTACAAGAAAATGATGTACTTTTTTTCTTAACCAAATTAAATATTACTTTATATACTTTAATAAATTAATATAGTTGTTAATATTTTATAACAGTTTACTTGGAAACCCTACCTAGAACTTAAAGATTTAGATCCAACTGATAGTCATCTTATCTATTTTAAGACTATGGAAATGCATCATACAGATAGGGTGTCCAAAAACTTAATCGCGACTTTATCGTCTATCTTAATCGGGAGACTGCAAGTATACAGCCCTATCGCGTAGTTTTAAAAGATATCGAACCTAAGGGACTATAAATCGAACTAACGTAACCTAAACTACTGTGTAATGCTATAGCTATCGAATAAATAAATTGGGGAAATTTTTGGGTAATTAAACTTAATTCTAATTGAAATGATAATAGGCGAATATCGGTATGTACTTCGTTAATCCTAGAGAATCCGACTTTCCACTGGCTTATTTTCTCAAAATGATAATAGTCCTTTTTCAGCAAAAAAAATTTATTTAAAAATCTTATCTCAAACTTTCGCTCTGTTGAATCGGATTATAATTTTAAACTCTAATGTATGCTCTCGCTATCCCATTGATTTTAAAATTACTTTTTGAAAATAAATAAAGTTTAATCGGTTTTAAAACGCTTTCGCAGTCTTTAAAAACAATACCTAGTATCCACTATCTGATTTTAAACCTCAAACTTTCGCTCTGTTGGTTTCTAATCTTAGTCCAGTTTATTAACCTCATACTTTCGCTCTGATGGTTTCTAAGCCTTTTTTTAACAAATTAAATTGGATATCTAAATCAAAAAAAAGTGATTATTTTATAAAATATAATTAAGCCTGTTTGTTCCGGATCCTTTCAGTTTAACTTGTTACATACCGATATCGATTAAATTTAGCCAGACATATTTATAAAAACAGACATGAATAAATTAAAGATTTTAACATGCATAAATAATTCCATAGCAATATAAATTAATCTCATGCAAATAGTTAATTAATTAAATTAAAGCAATTTAAATAAGAAACCTGAATTAATAAAATGCTGAAAATAATTCTTGATTCTTCAAAATAACTGGTACAGCGTCTTGATTCTTCAATGGAAATTAATACAAATGCTTGTAAGGAAAATAGAAATAAAACTAAGAACAATACTGGAAAAAGCAAGGAAAAATAATGCCTGAATTCTGAATTACAAGAGAATAAAAATTGCTGGAAAATAATTTGGAACTTGTAAAAAGAAGCTAAAAACAGAGGAACCCTTCAGAAGTCTCGTTGATCTCTTTTTATATTAGTCAAAAGTAACTACCCTTTCCTATATTTTGGTCCCAATTAAACGAAAATATCTCAACTACAAGAGACGTGCGTCTCCATAATTTTTTCATCCCAACGGTCAAATATTGAGACGGTCGTCTCATTAATTTCTTTGAGGGCTACCACTAAAGTAGGAAGCTGAGGCGGGCGCCTCAAGTGTAATGGGGGTTGAGACGTGCGTCTCACTCTTGGTTTGGGCTTCGTTTGCCTGGGCTTGGTTGATGATTATAGTAGTCTCTTAATCCATCTTTTGCTTGCACACCCCTTTTCTTCATTTCTTGCACATTTAATTAATTAATTATTTCAAAATATCTTCATTTTGCTCAATTTGTCTGATTTAAACAAAATACCTGAAACAATAAAAATACCAACATAATATAGAAATAAAATGAAATAATTAAATAAAAATACTAACATTATTTATGAAAATTAAATCAAATATACTATATAAAAATGCGTTATCAAACTCCCCTATACTTGAACCTTTGCTTGTCCTCAAGTAAAAAGTAAAAATGAAAATTTCTGAAGCACAGTCAAACGCAAATATAAGAACATACATCACTTTGTACTAGGTTGCAAGTTGATTCTTTGTTGGAGAATTTAAGTTAAACTTCAACACCGTAGAAACACTAGACAACCCCGTTTATGCAGACCAATTTAAATCATGTCATTATAGCTCAACCTAATACTTCTGTTTCGTTTTACCCGTTTTCATTCTAGTGCAATCACATTAAGCCCATTTACCTTACATGCACGTAGTAGAGTAACCGGTTAGTGAATTTGATCTTAGTAAGCCAGCTAGGCGTTCTGGTAATTAATATTTGGTACTCCGTTTTCCAATTAAAAATTGCGGGAATCGAACCGTAATTCGCCCTACCAAGTTCAGCACCAGGGACCACTTAACCAATTTATACTGGATTGTTTTGCATAAAGTTTATAGCTTCCGCAACTGTTGGATTAAATGCTCTGGTAAGGATCATCTAACTTAGTAAGTGCATCTTCAGATAAAAGCAATTTCTCTTAAAAATATTTGATCAACCACTTATATTCATCGGTCCTCCACGTAGTTTGTGTTTAAGGCAGTGCCGACTGCTTAATAAACTACTCGGGGCTATTTTAAAACTAAGTTTTAGAAGGTGTTGGTATAATAAGTACTTAAATCAATCTAACACATTGGGGGTTTAAAAGTGTTAGGACGATAACAATTTTGCTAAGTCGCGCTCGAATTCTTATTTAAAATATGCAACCTTAATACTAGTTGAATATGTTAATAAGTGCGTTTTAATTTTTTTCGTTATGGCTCAAGAAAAAGGAAGAATTCGAATAAGCACTAAACATGTATTTTATTGAATTGAAATTTGCAATACAGGAAAGGAAATAAAAGGAAAATACTAAAAAGAGCAAAGGAAATAGAAATGAACAAGGAAATGTTCCGACTCCCCTATACTTAAAAGGAGCAATGTCCTCAATGCGATAAAAAACGAAGGAAAATCAGACTGAAAAATGGTGATCATTCATTGCTTGGAGAATTTTGACCTCTTGTTCTTCTACCTCGAGTACGAGATCTTTGATGCTATCCGAATCATTGAATGAAGAGCATCCGCGATCGCAGTAGTTAAAGTTTGTTACGATCATTGCGGAAGCATACTCGTTGTTCACGTCGTAAATCTTATGCAGACGTAAAATCTCGACTTGGTTTTGTTGCATGGCGATTGATCTTGACGATTCATGTGAGCTTGCATAGCGAAATTAGCATCTGGATTTTTTGTTGTCGCAGTGCATCAAAGCAAATCGCCAAATAGTGCGGACGCGGACGTCGATTTAATTAGGACAAGGCAACACGACACCGGGAATTAGGCGACGATTTATCATTAAGGTGTACCATCTTGTCGAGGAGATATGATGTGAGAATCACGACAATAAATGACATCTAGCATTCTTTGGCATCATATATTGTGTCAAGACAACGACTTGTCGGAAGGCCTAAAGCAAATGCTAGAAGTGATGATTCAAAGACAAATGGATTTGTACGATCGTTGCGCATGTATGAATGTGGTTGAGCAAAAGGTGCGGCGGACTTGACCATTGAAGCCGAAAATGATAAACAACTCATTTGGTTGACCTGATTATTGGTCCGACCAAAAATAGTGTTGGATGCGGTGAAAGTACCTCAATGCGGGATTATGGATGTGGGAAGCATAGAGATCGCGCCAACTTTTCGTGGTTTGACCGGTGAGATCATTCCATAGAGAGAAGCCGACTTAATCCCAAAAAAGTCGATGTCATCGTCGAATGGTTTATAACGAACATTCTCACCACGAGTGAAATGCAAAAGCTCGACGACTCTTTCTTGATCAATTGGTATTCTGGTTGAACATGTTAGCGCGGTGTAAGGATCGCTGTGGTGTAGGAGAAAGAACTAAGCAATTCAAGCATGAGTGGTTCAAAGGTGGGAAAAGGGTTTGTGCAGAGACTGAGTAAACCGGTGTTTGTAAGCATGAATGTGATGCCATCCTCCATTCCTAAAGTATCCAAACAATTGGAATCTACATATTTTATGACCGGTATAAATTTTTGTGTGTTATCGTCACTATCTCGGAATATGATTGTGGATAGATCGGGTGGTGGTCGGTCTGGTTTAACTTGGCGTTGGTTGTTTCGTGGAGCCATAGAAAAGTATGGATTGAAGAAGAAAAATGGTAGAAATATGGGTTGATGAGAGAAAATATATGAGGAATGGATAGAAGGGATGTGGAATGAGAGGGAACGGGGATGGATATTTATAGTGAAGTGAAATTTAAGAGTGATAAATTATAATAATTTGATGTTGGGAAATGAGGAGGGAAAGTTTGAATTGAATTGATGGTGGGAAATGAAAAGAATATATGGATTAATGGGATGGTTGAATGGGAATTAGTGTAGGGAGAGAAAAAGGTGAAAGCAGACAAGATTAAAGACAAGGAAAACGAATTCAACGAGGCAGGCATGCGTCTTGACCAAGATCACGCGTGGAGGCGTGCGTCTCAAAAACGAATAAGCAGGCTGAGACAACTCGAAACATGAGAAGCAAGGGAGGCGGGCGTCTCCAAATTTTTGCATGGGAGGTGGATAGCAGAGGCGTGCGTCTCGGTTCTTGTGGGATGGACAGGCGTCTCATTTTTTTTTTTGAAACATGCACAGCACGCATGGGAATCTTTGTTGAATGCAGACAGAATCACAAATGCAGATTAGAATCACAAATGCAGTACACAGGGAGCAATACTTATAGCAGTAATAAGAATAATGCAATTTAAAGAATAAAATGAAACAGTAATATTATATAATATAATAAACAAAACTGCAACATTATAATAATAATAAACAGGAATTGCATTATATTGGAGATGAAAGTGCTTACAATTTAAGGATCAAATATTCGAAAATAAAACAGAATAAAATAACACAACGGAAACATTGCAAATCCTAACTAAATTAAATAAAATAAATTAACTACTTAAAACTCTAGCCACTAGAAGGTCCTGCTTTAGGAGTAGAGGGGGAATGGAAAAATGCAAAAACTTCTTGAAATTGGGCTGAAATAGTGTCCATAACAAAAGTCATCATGAAATCATCTCATCCACAGATGCATAATCAGGCCGTGTGGTGAGCGCGATCACCATATAATAATTGCTCAAATCGCACATGTAAGATTCAAGGCAAAACAAATTTATAACTGATTATTAATCGTAAGCGAGTAGGGCCGAGGTCACCAATCATAGTGTTGAAACAAAACTAGATGGTCATGCAAATACGCCAAAGCATTGATTCTAAAGCGTTATCAACCATTAGCTATCATAGTAACAAGTCCTTCCATCGAATGGGTGCATGGTCATCAACAAGATCCAAAGTCACGACATATAAGTGGCGCATTACGGAGGAACAAAACATGATAAAAGCTCACTTTGGAGTTCCTCACCTCTCGACTTACATTCCTACTCTAGAGATGAGCTCTTTATCATGTTTTGTGCAAGCTGCGACGCGGTCACTTATATCGTTCTTGATCTTGACCATTCGATGAACTTTACTATGATAACTAATGGTTCAATTTAACAAAATGAATGTGTACTTTCACCATTGTTTCAACAATATGATGGTGACCTTGCTACTCGATTACCTGATGATAATCAAGTTATTTACCTTACAGTGTGCATACAGAGCCAATTGGCTATATGGTCTTGATGACTCGCTCAACCCAACACTCACGAGACTCAAGATTATGAGATTTTAGAGGATTAGGAAGATCACGCTCCTCCGGTTATTATGACATAGACCTCCTCGGATCCTTCCACCGCCACTCTGCACCGGATACCGTCATGCATCGCCTCTCTTGATTATGATCGCCATCACGCCTCTAGGTGGAACATCAGCTTTGAGGATGATTTGATCGATCTGTGACTTTTGGTTTTATAGACCTTTCAATTTCAAGAAGTTTTTGCATTTTTCCATTCCCCTCTACTCCTAAAGCAGGACCTTCTAGTGGCTAGAGTTTTAAGTAGTTAATTTATTTTATTTAGTTTAGTTTAATTTAGTTAGGATTTGCAATGTTTCCGTTGTGTTATTTTATTCTGTTTTATTTCCGAATATTTGATCCTTAAATTGTAAGCACTTTCATCTCCAATATAATGCAATTCATGTTTATTATTATTATAATGTTGCAGTTTTGTTTATTCTATTATATAATATTACTCTTTCATTTTATTCTTTAAATTGCATTATTCTTATTACTGCTATAATTATAAGTATTGCTCCTTGTGTACTCCGTGTACTGCATTTATAATCTGCCTTTGTGATTCTAATCTGCATTTGTGATTCTGTCTGTCTGCATTCAACAAAGATTCCCATGCGTCTTGTTTAAAAACGACGCCTCGTCCATCCCACAAGAACACGCGCCTCTATCCACCTCCCATGCAAAATTTGAGCGCCCGCCTCCCTTACTTCTCATGTTTCGAGACGGTCGTCTCAGCTTGCTTATTCGTTTTTGAGACGCACGCCTCCACGCGTGATCTTGGTCAAGACGCGTCTCCCTATGCCTGTCTCGTGCAGTGAATTCTGGTTTTCCTTGTCTTTAACTGTTTCGTCCGTTTCACCTTTTTCTCTCCCTACACTAATTCCCATTCAACCATCCCATTAATCCATATATTCTTTTCATTTCCCACCATCAATTCAATTCAAACTTTCCCTCCTCATTTCCCAACATCAAATTATTATAATTTATCACTCTTAAATTTCACTTCACTATAAATATCCATCCCGTTCCTCTCATTTCCTTCTATCCATTCCTCATATATTTTCTCTCATCAACCCATATTTCTACCATTTTTCTTCTTGATCCATACTTTTCTATCACGAAACAACCAACGCCAAGTTAAACCAGACCGACCACCACCCGATCTATCCACAATCATATTCCGAGATAGTGACGATGGCCAACAACACACAAAATTCTATACCCGTTCGGTCGTCCGTACAAAATATGTAGATTCCAATTGTTTGGATACTTTAGGAATGGAGGATAGCATCACATTCATGCTTACAAACACCGGTTTACTCAGTCTCTGCACAAACCCTTTTCCCACCTTTGAACCACTCATGCTTGAATTGCTTAGTTCTTTCTCCTACACCACACCTACCGGCGATCCTTACACCACCGGCACTGCTAACTTCCGCATGTTCAACCAGGAATACTCAATTGATCAAGAAAGAGTCGTCGAGCTTTTGCATTTCACTCGTGGTGAGAATGTTCGTTACAAACCATTCGACGATGACAACTTTTTGGGATTAAATATGATCTCTGGTCAAACCACGAAACGATTCACATCCATAATCGCATTGAGGTACTTTCACCGCATCCGCTAACACTATTTTGGTCGGACCAATAATCACAAGGTCAACAAAATGAGTTGTTTATCATTTCGTGCTCTCAATGGTCAAGTCCCGCACCTTTCTTGCTCAACCACATTCATACATCAACGCAGCGTACAAATCCATTTGTCGGAATCATCACTTCTCAGCATTTGCTTTAGGCCTTTCCATGTTGTCTTTGACACAATATATGATGCCAACAAATCTAGATTGTCGTGATTCTCACATCATATCTCCTCGACAAGATTGTACACCTTAATGATAATGTTTAATATGTTTTGTCAAATCGACGTGCGTCCGCACAATTGGCGATTTGCTGTCATAAATCGAAAATGATGCAAGCGGGCAAGCTCACATGAATAAATCAAGATCAACGTTTAAGCAAAACAATAGCTTTTGAGTTTAAATCATAGTGCAAGGCTTTGCTTTTTGATGCTCTTTCCAAGATTGGACAGCGATCGAGGTAGAAGAACAAGAGGTCAAAATTCTGAGTGATCACCATCTTTCGATTTTTATTTAGCATATTGCTATTTAAGTAGTCAACATTTTTGTTGTATTTTAATAAAATACATGTTTATGTAAATTTTAATCTTATATGCAAAATTTAGTGCTTATTGAATTCTTCCTTTTCTTGAGCCATTTAGCACTTATTAACATATTCAACTAGTATTAAGGTTGCATATTTTAAATAATTGCGACTTATTGTTATCGCCCTAACACTTTAAAATCCAATGTGTTAGATTGATTTAAGTACTTATAATATCAACACCTTCTAAAACTTAGTTTTAAAATAGCCCAGTAGTTTATTTTTTACATTGGAACCAGAATATATGATTGAAATTGCTTTTATTTAAAGTTAGATGCTTAAGAGCATTTAATAACATTTAAACTATAAATTGGTTAATCAATGAACTTGGGCGGGTGGTACTTTAATTTAATTCGATGCATAATTTAACTAGTAATCGACTTTTCTCAAACGGTTTTAGTAATTAATGGTTTGAATGACGGTAAAAAGGAAGTATAGGAGATAATGAATTAATTAATGTTTCTAGTGTTTCTAGTGTTGAAGTTTAAAAATTCTCAAAGAATTTGTTAGTACTTGTGTCCAAAATGATCCTTTTATTTGTTTTTAGGACAAGCAAAGGTTCAAGTATATGGGAGTTTGATTATATAGTATATTTGATTTAATTTTCATAAATAATGTTAGTATTTTTATTTCTATATGACGTTGGTATTTTTATTTAAACCGGACAAATTTGCGAAGATTTAAATTAAATGAAGAAATTGGTGGTGGAGCACAAGAATTTAAAATGGAAGAAGATGAGGACGATTTTTATTAATTGGGATTATTTTAGTTTTTTTATGGAAGGTTACGAAAGGTTCTTTTTACCCTTATTTTCCAAGAATTTTATTTATTTTTATTTTTTGTTCTTAATTTTCTTAGTTTTGGTTTAAGCAAGGTTAATTATTTATTATTTTTTTAGTTTTATTGATTTTATTAATTGGTTTCTTATTTAAATTTTTAATTTTTTGTTAATTTATATTTTGGAAATTTTGATTTTAATTTAGTATCGATTTATATATCGGATAAATTTGATAGATTTAATAAATTGGGATGATTAAAATTTAAATTTGAAATATCCTTTAAAAAAAACGAGGATTGAGGTTTCGGATTTAATTATTTTTTAAAATCGTTTGGAATTTTTTAACAAATTCGATTTACTTTTTCTTTTTCGATTCATTAGATTGATTTTTTCTTTTGATTTTTCATTTGATTTATTTAGTGGATTCGATTTGATTCGATTTTATTTCATTTCAATTATTAAAATTAATTTTTATATTTTATTTATTTGACAGTTTTACGTTAGTTCGATTAAATTAAGTTCGATATCTTTTAAAATTCGATTTGTTTTTATAGTTTAGGTTCGATATTTAAATCTACGATGGTGTATACTGAAAAAATGATCAAAAATTCAATAAATTTTTAAATAAAACCAATCAATTAACCAAAAAATTTGAAAAATTTAAATCATACTCAATTACATTTTATAAATCATATTTGTATTCACCAAATAACAATGACTTGTTTACCCATCAACATATCATTTATTTTACCATCATTCATGTTACCACAACAATCAACAACAATTTTCAACAATTTCCACTATTTACCAACAACAATTTTCAAATTTTCTACATAACGAAACAATTTTTATTTGAATTTACAAATATTTGATGCATGATAACCTACCTAATTGGAATTTGAACAACATTTTTATGAATGACATTAGATTACGCGCCCGGGTCAAGATCCACATTAGATTTCAATTGTTCTCATGTACTCTTTTCTTCTATTTGTTGTCAATGTTGGTTTAAAAATTAATGAAGTAATGTTTTTTATTTTTAATTGTTTTACTTTTATAATATAAATAAATTACTATTTCATTATAATATAAAAAAATAAATATTTAATTTTTTGTATAGTAATTACTATTAAATTTTTTAATTATAATATTTACTATTTAATTATAATATTAAAATTTATATTAAAATTTTATTATAATAATTTATTAAAATAGATTATTAAGATAATTTATATACTTAAATAATAATAATATTTACTAAATTATTTATTTAAATAAACTATTTATAAAATCTGGAGGAAAAAAAACCAATATCATACAGCAGCCCATGCAATGAGCGGTGCTTCTTATCCTTAAGGAGGGTCCGCCCATTACCCTTGTGGTGGTTCTTCAATTTATAAATGTCCGCCCATAAATGCCCGCCCATTCAAAGGGCGGAGGTTCTTAATTTTTCGTTTTTTTGTTTGAATGGATGATATATTGGGAATTAGGGGTGAATTGAATGGTACTGAGGAATATATGTTTTAAAAACATGGTAGTATAGTAAAAAAAAATTCCCATTTACCCTTGATTTTTTACAGGTCAAACATGAACATGTCTTGTAATGATTAACAAGAACAAGATATGTTGGCTTTCACAAGTACATGTCAAAGAACCACTAACAGCTTATTAAATAGAATTGAAAATACCTTATCCTTAGGGTTATCGATCTTGCAGAGAAGTTTCATGCCAACAGCCATCAAAATAAACAAAGACAAGAAAAATATTTAGCTACTTACTTGTGTTTACATCTAAGCAAGCAGAACGAACCATCACAATACACTCACTTTTACGTATAAGGCTATGACACGATCAAGATCGCCTACACAAAGCATCACTAAGTGGTATCATTTATACATTCATGGTGTACCAACAGTAGAATAAGCCTGCATCATTTATAATTTCACATTTACAATAAACCAAAAACCAAAAACAAAAACCCAATTCATCATAAAGTGTTAAGATTCACAGTTACAGTTTCGTAATAAATAAAAAAGAAACTACGACACAATCCCAATGAACTTACAAGTGTCCTCCTGTTTTTCTGCCAGTTTTCCAACTGTTCTTGTTGTGTACGTTTCGGACCTGCATGATCATCAATCTGTCCAGATCCATTTGCATTCTGACAATTAGAAAAATCTGATTCTTCAAATGTACTACAGTCTAACGGTTTACATAATCCAAAATCTGATAGTATCAAGTAATAAGTCTTCAGCATCATTAATACACATACAGAAATAAAGACTAGCATACCTGCAGCATATGTTCATTACAATTATGTATTCCAAGTATAAACTGCAAGCTAAGAACCAAGTTCAAGCTCATGATTGATAGTAATAGAAATCCAAAACATGAAAGAAAGTTGTCGGTGTAGTTTCAACAATTACAAATTTAATGGTAAGGCAGCCATGAATCACAAGCAGACTTTGTTCAATTTATATTTCATACCAATACTGGCACCAAAATCTAAATTGTTCAATTTCTGGCGTATTTTTTGTACAGACTAAAAAAGACCATTGCTATGAATGAGGTCGTACATCCTCAAATATGTAGAGAAAGCTTCACACCTGGACTGGACCATAGAAAAACAAATAAATCACATTCACCAACCATTCACAGATTTCTTCACAATGAGGAACGAGAAATTTAAATCTATCAATTCAAAACACCAACCAAATCAACATTTCATCAATGCACAGAAGTCAACAAACCTGAGTGTGTTTGAGCTTAATCGAAAGCTCTTTTTGAACAGAGAAAACTTCACGTATCCTATTGGTGACCTCCAACACCTGCCCACCGATAATCTCTGCAGCTCTAGAAACTCTACCAATATATTGATCGATCATATCAGCTAATGCAACAACGGATGGACCGAGTGCCGCATGGGAAGCATAGGCCGGCGACCTAGCAGGTGCAACACCGCCGATTCCAATCGCTGTATGAGTCTTGGTTCACTAAGAAGTTCTCAATAAACAACATAAATATGAAACCATGGGTATTTGAGGGATCATCATATAGTACGAGTATGCACAAACCACATCAAAACTATCAGATATGTATTTGTAAACATGTTGCAATAATTATAAACGAGTTATACTCAAAACAACATATGTATACTCATTGTGGCATTTCAACAAACACCTTGTTTGCAAAACGCAAAACTCACCCAATGCCAAAAGAGTAATTCTCATCAACAGTATCAACATAAACAGGCCAAGAATTGGAGTTATTTGTAAACATAACACCAAGCGCGTCAGTTACCATAGACTCCTCCATTACATCGGTTTCTTCCTTAACCAATTTCATATACTCACGAAACAGAATGAGAGGGCTACAGAGGATCTGGCGAGACGACCTTTAATGGATTAGGTGAGGCGGTGGCGTCGGTGTTACGGGGGGAGTGAGGTAGTTGGAGAGAATACAATGAGCGTAACGGAGGGAGTTTCGGAACTGAGAGGAGTTAGGGTTTATAGGTGGAGAATTTGGAAAAGGTTTTGAGAAATCTACTACGATGCATAATAAAAATATAAATAAATAAATAAACATTGCACTAGTGTTTGTCTTTCCATTTATAATTTATAATATATTACATAAAAAAATAAGAATTAGAAATTTTAGTATATATATATATATATATGTGGATTTGATTCTCATTCTCTAATTCTAATTTTTATATTTTTTTTAATTTTATTCTATATCATAATATTTTTTAAATTCCTTCATTCTCAAGCTTTATGGTATTGTATGCTTGTTGTAACTTTAATTCAAACTAAAATTTATATTGAAACTAAATCACAATCAGTTGTAGCATAATCCATAATGGAGTCAAAATTGTAAAAATGCAAAGAATCATCAAACTAAACTAACCTACTATGAGTTGAAATTTCAAGCGCAAACGGATGCTGAACCACAACACTCACGACTGCCTGAGCAAATTTGGTGCGGTGATTGGGCCAAAGCAGTGCCAGAAAATTGCAATAACAGATAAAAATATGGACTAAAATATTTAATTCTACCATTTTAAAGCAAAATTTATTATTATTATTTTGGTTAAAAGCAAAATTTATTTTTAATTATATTAAATTAACTATTGGTAATTAATTTTGACTCTCAATAACATAAATATATATCGGGAAAAAATCATCTTTTATTTTATTAAAAAAACTAGATTAAAATTTAAATTTAAAACTAATTGAAAAAGACCATAATGTAATATATAAAATAGAGAAAATAAGAATTAAAATTTTCAATGAAATTTTATAAATAACAAAAAATATATAAAAGATATGTATTAAATAAGAAAAAAATTATTATATACTAACCGTGTAAATTAAGTTTATATATTGGGTTTAATGGATATACACTATGTACAATAGTTTTACACTGTTATCCAATAAAAAATCATTAATCTGTCCTATCATTAAAAAATAAGTAGTGTGTTTCAGAGAAATCGATGATTGCGAAATTGATGTTTACGAAAGTTGATTTTAAAATCCGTGGTTGCAAAATTAGTGTTTGCGAAAGTTGATTTTCTATTTTATTTTGTTTTAAGTTGAGAAAAATAATAGTTAGTTTAAGAGATATTTAATAAATAAAAAAATAAGGTTAATAATTTTTCATAAAATTTAAACAAAACTACGAATATTTTTAAAAAACTTTTAAATTTGTTAATTTTTTTTAAAAAATAAAAATTATTTTAACAAACTTACAAGTTGAAGAATTATATAAATTTTATGCATCAAAATTTTCATATCTTTTACTTAATTAAAAATTTAAAAACTTAAAAAAAACTAAAAAATTCTTAGGAAATATTCCTGCGGAATTATTTGCGGAAGCTGTATTATAGAATGGTTTTTATTCAAAATTTGAAATTCCAGCAAAATTCGCAGGTATACCTGCGGATTTTTCTACAGAATTGTGTTTCGCAGGAAATTTTAATATATTTAATAAAGTCACAGAAAAATTCACGGTATTCCTACGAATATTTTTTCCGCTGGAAATAAAGATTATTATCTCCCCTTTCCAATAAACACACACTTCTTCATTGAAGGATAAATTTCTATTTAATGAATTGTTCGAAGTCATTTATACCTCCTAAGACGATTAGTATTATAATACGAGTTAGGCTATGATGTCTTTTATAGTCTTACTCAAATTAATATCCATCATAAATCTTAATACTAGGGTTGGCCCTGGACTAGGTCAAACAAGGTCCATGTCCCGGGGCCTAAAAATTATGGGGCCTCAAATTTGATATTGAGTTTTATATATATTTAACATCAAAATTATACATATACAACCAAAACGATATATAATACATAAAAACTATAATGATATAGTGGTTGGAATTTTGTTTCACCTAATTTAGGTTTTGAGTTCAATCCTTCCCTGCCACAATATTTTTATCTTAATTTTTTCCCATAGAAGGAAATTTTTGTAAGTAATTAGGTGGTATTTTGATAATATTGATTAGAATATGACATTTTTATGTTGTTAATGTTATTTATAATTTAAATATATATTATTTTTAAATATTATATTATTTATTAAGGGTCCTTTTTTATTATTAACCCTGGGCCTCGGAATAATTCGGACCGACCTGCTTAATACATTAAACGAAACAAAACCATTTGCATCTCTTGGCAGAACATACAATTGTTACATTGCAGATTTGCCATCAAACACAAACCAATAGGTTGCATATTAATTTTTAAATAAAGTTTCATTTGATGTCTCAGTGAAATATTGTAGGTGTGATTAGTAAGAAAAAGTTACAACCAAATTAAAAGCTTCAATAACTCTGACATATATTCACCAATGGCCAAACTAACAAAGGTAAAACTTGTTACTGCTCTTACTTATATTTATATCTATAATAAGTTTATACATCAATTGAATGTAAATAATGCTTTCCTCCAGAAAATGTATACATGGTCATCTCATTTTTTATAAAGCCTTCAAAACCAAATTAGGAATGCAAACTCTAAAAATCCTTATATAGCCTTAAGTAGGCTAGTAGAAAGTGGAATGAGAAACTTATATCTGTCAAAAAAGAAACTGTGTCATTCACTTTATTATTGATATATATCGATGACATAATAATTGCAGGAAACTTTTTAGAAGAATTTGATAATCAAAGCAGTTTTGCATCCTAATTTCAAAATCAAAAAACATGGGACAACTTAAAATACTTCCTTAGCTTGGAAGTAGATCACTCTAAACAAGGAATCTCTTTATGCAAATGCTTTCATAAAATTGTTTCATAATGATACCCCTACTTATGGAAAGTTAATTGGTACTCTACTCTACTTAACCACTACCAGACCAGGCATCAATTCATCACTTAACAATAAATTCAATTTCTCACCAAAACAACCACAATTATATGCAAGAGCTTCGTTTTTCCTATGTGATTCATCCCTCCACTTCATTGGTTTTACAGAGATACAACATTGTTATTCAAAAATGCGTTTTTTTTCTAAAGCTACCTTTTGTTGTCCGCTTACCTTTATATATATATATATATATATATATATATATATATATATATATATATATATATATATATATATATATATATATATATATATATGTATTAATTGATTTGGCACGATGTATAAAGAAAATAAGATCAATTTCAGATCAATGCTTCTTCTTAGGCAAATCATTGATATCATGGCACACACAAACATAGTTAATTGTCTCCTGATTTTCACCAGAAGTATGGTGTCTTGGCTGAAGCAACATCTGAGCTACAGTGGCTCGTATATCTCCTAGAAGACATCGAGATTTCGTCAACAAAACAAAATGTTCTCTATTGTGATGTCCTCACTGGCATCCACATTGCAGTGAATCTCGTGTTCCATGAACGTAACAAGCACTTGGAAATCGATTGCCAACTTGTTTGAGGGAAGCTTAATGTTGGTTTACTAAAATTGATATTTATATCTTCCAAAGACCAAATTGCCAATTCCAATGTTTACACCCTTAGGCTGTAGTACCCTTAGGCTGTAGTGTATCTACCCTCCTTCAACTATCAGTTATAATTCATCTTTTGTTTTTTAAAGACATCACAAATTGCCTACAAAGACCTTTTGTTATTTAAACAACCATTGACTATTTATCATGGGTATGTATACCAAATTACTTGGCCTAATAGAAGGTTTCTTTTGATCATGGGAATTGGATGTTAATTTAATTTCATCATTAGTGCAAAACAAACCTTATGTGACCCGGCACAAGGAAATGAACAAAGAAAATTGCATTTTGAGCCGTATAATATCATTACAGAGTGAAAAAAATAATTTACAGAACCTGAATCCCTCGTGTATAAATTGAATTTCAATAATCCATGTAAGAAACACAAATTACAAGTTACCAAAACAAAACACATAGATGAAGAATAATAAAAAATAGTAAAACAACCTCAAACGAAAACAGAATCACTCACAAAACAAAATAAAACAAAATGTTACAACAAAAACAATAATTCCACATCCACCTTATAGAACAACTGCACCAACCAAAGCCATTCCAAAAACAACAACATTCACCCACATAACCACAGCCCCTGCCTTAGAAGCTTCTGCCGGCAAAACCTTGCCATCACCATCATCGCTACCAGCACTAGTACCATCATCTACAGCAGAAGAATTAGTTTTTCCTGCCTTAGGCAAACCCTTACCAGGCGCTGGGGCTAACGCCGGAGCCTTAGCTGGAAGAACAAGATCAAGAGGAAGAAGAACCTTATCAACCTGATAAATTGCAAGTTTGCTATCAGTATAAACTGTTCCGGTAACAGAAGCATTAACAGCACCGGTAGCCATGCTAACTTGGTTTCCACCGTAAGTAGTAACATTGAGTTGAAGCCTAGCATCATCACCGGCTTGTGTTTGAACAGGATTGGTTAAGGTATCGAAGTTTGAGATTGAAATGAATGAAGCAAGAGTGTGAAACTGTAAGAGTTCAACTTTTTGTCTATCAGATAGAGAGTTTAAGAATCCAGCTTTGAGTTTGGAGAAATCACTATCTTCTGGTGCAAAAATTGTTAAACCCCCTGAACCTGAGGATGATACAAGCTGTGAGTTGAGTTGGTTGATCAATTGAGTTGTTTTGAGAAGACGGATTAGCACAGAAAATCTCTTTGCTTTTTGGAGGATGCTGATTATGTCAATAGTAGGTCCTTTTGGGATGAGGGGTGATGGTGCACCAGTTGGTGTTGTTGGTACAAGTGGAACTGTGTTTAGTCCTGGCGATGGTGCTGTTGCTGGTAATGGTGGTGATGCTGTGGTTGATGGTAAGGGTGGTGATGATGTTGTTGTAGGAGGTTGAATTGGGGAGAGTTGGGCTAAAGTGGCGGTGGTGTAGAAAGTAATTGCAAGGAGAAGGAATGAGGTTGAGATGAGAGATTGTTGCATCATGTTTTTCATTTTTGGGATTTTTCGAAGTGTTGTTTTGAAACTGTGAGAATTTAGTACTAGTACAAGACACTAGTGCTTATATTGTTGTTGTGTGGTGGTGTGAAAAATGAGGAAGAAGGGTTTCTTTTTATAGTTTAGGGGTGAAAATGAATGATTGGTTAATTAGGTGCAGTGTTTTGTTCAAAAAGGTGTGTACCTTTTGCATGTCATGAAGGTGGTGCGTCATGATAGTGTATGATAAGTGGTAAGGGAGGTAAGATTTGTTAATGGTATTAGGAAGTGTTGCAAATCAAGTGTGTTATAAAATATAGTATATGCATCCAATGCAACTATTTGGTTTCACATCATTGTTACAACTTACAATAAGTTGGATGCACTTTTATTTAAAGATAAAAGTATGGTTGGAAAGGTGCACAAGCACATGTCATTCTCATGTCTTTGGAATGAGTAAGGCATACTACGATTTTCATTTCTCAAACACTAATTATATTTACAAAGATTTAAATATACATTTCCACTAATGAAATTATACATAGGTTTGAAAATTAACAATGAATTTCACTATGTCATCCTGATAAGGAATACCTTTATACATAAAGGCTACATATAGAGCTGGTAAAACGGGCAATCTGACCCGCTTCAGACCAGTCTATGACGGGTTCGGGCTTTTGCCAGGTCGGACATAAAATTCCATAATTTAAAAACTACAATTTGATTGTTCAAGTCCAGTCCTTCACGTGTTACGGTTATTTGGGTCGGCTTGAATAATATTTAATATTTACTTTTGATTAAAAAAATAATTTTTTAAATAAATTAATTAATTAATAGACTATAAACTAAAAAACTAAAATATATATGACTATTGATCACTAAATAGTATAAATCAATTACATTCATAATATCTAAAATAAAATATCATAAAAATAAAATATTTTAATTAAATAATCAATATTCAAGTTGAGATATTAGTAGTATAATATATTATAAAATGGACATTAATTATATAATGTATTATAGTTATTTATTAAAATTGATATTAGTTGTAAAATGTATTATAAAATGGACATTTGAATTGTTATTAAAAAATAATACGGACATTAATTGTATAATGTACTATAGTTTTTATAAAAAAATAGGAAAAAAATTAAATAAACGGGTTACCCTCAACCCGATCGGGCTAGTCCGGTTAATATCGGACTTTTAACGGGTTGGCCTGTTTTGCCAACTCTAGCTACATATCATTGTCATCCCAACCATATATATCTTATAAACAAATTTGAATGTTTTTATTAGAAGATAGGGAATACATTTATATATAATTCTTCTGATAAAAAATATAAATAGTGAGATTACAACTTCATATAAATAACCTTTAATATACTATTAAATCTTTTACCCGTTGATCAAAATCTAAAACTGGGATGAGAAGATAATGTCTACTAATTTGGAATTAATAGAAAGAAGGGGGTGCACATACAAGGTAATAAGTGTTAAAATGTAGTTATTTTGTATATATGTTTTGTGGCACTTATCCGTTCTTGTTTGTTAATAATTGTTGAATAACCTCATTTTTTGTTGTAAATACGTTTTATTGTGTTTTGTGTACATAATGTGTCGTTTGATTAGTTTTAATGTATTTTTGTAGGTATCTGTGCGTGTTGGAGCATCGAGGAATAAAGTGTCGAAGACACGGCTCCGAAGACGCAGTTTTGATGAATAAAATATCAGTTTTGCTTAGGAGAGACCGTTGAGCACGGTGAGGCCGCTCAGCGCAAGTCTGCACAGCGCGTTTTAGTGCGCTTTGAGTGCTTTGGTACTGTTTCGGTAGAGAGAACATTTTGAGTCCGCTTAGCGCGCCCTCTCTGTTGAGCGCGGTCGTCTGTGTTTTGTTTTATAACTTCGTTTTTCTTCATTTTTAGGTTATGATTTTGAGGTGGATTTTGATCCACATTTCCATCAACCTTTATTTTTGATAGTATAGCTTAGAAAACAACACTAGGGTCTTGCTTATGGATGATTGGAGGTGGATTGCTCTTTGATAGGTGTTGACAAACCGGTGTAAATTTGTGGTTTATCTCTTCTCCTCTCTATGTATTGCTCTATTTGTTGGGTATGTATGTATTTCTACTCATAACTCATGTATATTTGTCGCTCTTGGCGTTGTATAAAGCTTGCTTTATGAATCTGTGTTGGTAATTGTCTTAGGTTTTTACTCTATGTTAGGGATTTAAGCTTTGCTAGACATAGATTGCTTAGATTCTTACCTAGGATGATTATCTATTAGTTTTTAAATGCTAGAAATGGGTTTAGAACTGACATTTACTTAGAGTATCTGATCTTAATGCCTCTGTGTTGGTTGTTTCGAGCTAGAGATAGTCGTTACGAGTGACACAGTTGACTTTTGCGTTGTTAAGGTAGGCCAAACATGGCTATCGAGGTGATGCGGTTGAATTCTCAATTTGGGTTAGAAATAGCTTAGGTTGTGAGAGTTATGTGATGACACGGACGAGTATCGTAGGCTGAGTATAACTGGAAGGTAGATTTAAGTCTGTGACGGGTAGTGTGCATTCGTTCTGGACAAGCTGTCTATCTTTTATACTTTTTGTTCATTTACTTTTTGTCTTTTCTTTACAAACATTTAATCTCAAACTCATTAACGATAGAATTGTCGAACGACGAACCAATAACCAAACTCTATGGACACGATATGATATAACCTAACCGGTATATATCACCCGGTAAAAATAATACTTTGCTTTTTGCTTGCCTGCTATACCAGCATCCGAACAAAATGGCGTCGTTGCCAGGGATTGTTTTATTGTTTCTATATTGCGATAATTCCGTTGTTTTTGAGTTTTGTAATTAATGTATATGTTGTATAGACTTTGTATATGAACTTGTATATTGTTACTTGTACATGTTGTGTGTTTACTTTTCATACTTATACATATATGTGTTTTTCCTTGTTTTCAAGTATTGTTGTAAGTTGTCTCGTTTTCGTAACGTTTGTTGTGTGAATGTTAGGACACTTTCTTTAGGTTTGCGCGGTGTGACAACACCATGGCATGACGAGAGAAGGTTACTAGCTCACACAATAAAGGCGTCAAGCTTACGACGTAAAACAAGCATGTTTTGTTTATGTTTGTTTATGTGTGTGGTGGCTTGTGTTTTAACAAGTTGAAATAGGACTTGCTCTTAATTTCAATTCTTCACTTTTGAACTTGTTAATTCATTTTCACCAATTTTTGGTATTGTAATTTGCTTTTGTTTTGTTATGTAATATGTTGTTTTTCCACAAGTTTGTAGTGTTTTAGCTTGTGCAAGTGTGTATGTTTTGTAAATAGTTTTTAGTTGTGTACATGAGATTTTGTAGGTGAAGTGGAGCTTGCATAGCAGCTGCACCAATTGCTGTTATTTTTCTACAACTGGTGTAGCGCTTAGAGCGCTCCAGACTGCTTAGCGCGCTCTGCTGTGCAGAACCGGTGAACTCTTTTTAAATTTCACTTGGTTTGCCTTTTTTCCCACTTTCACCTTTCACCAAGGCTTTTTGTATTGAATAAAATTAGTATTATTTTTCTAATTCTTTTGTTATTGTTTGGACTCAAATTTTGGTCTGGTAGCTTGAGGTTGCTTTTTTTGATTATCTGAGTTTGATCATGAAATACTAAAAGAGGATATTTGAATTGGTGGTTGACCAAAAGTCCACTTGGTCAACTCTTGACTTTGACTGATTTTGACCAAAATGACCATTTTGCCCCTTGTGATCAATTGACTTGCTTCCAATCAAAGTTGAACCTCAATCTTTCAACCATGGATGCCCAACAACATATAGAAACACATGAAATCAAGTTTGAATGAAAAATCTGAAGAAATCATGGTTATATCCAAAACCCTAATTTTGCACCTTGTGTAAGGAGATAGCCAACCAATCTTCAAAACTTCAAATCTTCTGAATATATTGAGTAATTCTTTGAACCATAATAACTCAAATGATAATAGGAAGATAATACTTCAAGAAATTGACTTAGCCGAACTTCAAACTTCACAATGAGCCAAAACCCTAATTTCATCAGATGAATGTCATAGATGAAATCCTCGTCAATTCTTTGCAAAACTTCAACTCTTGAGGAATCAATGAGACAAATGAGATGTCTTGAGCTATAATACATCACTGTGACTTGAAATATTGAAAGACATGAGAGTCTGAGACTCCCTCAGAACAAAATGTTAACACAATCAACCTTCATAGCTTGCAGAAGACTTGAGAACCCAAAGAATTTTGATCCTATCACAGGGTATAAATGCAATGCAATATGATGTTTATGATGAACCATAAGCCTAAATCAAGAGGGTAAATTTTGGGGGTACAACACTCCCTCACTCAACTCCTCCAAAGTCAACAATCATTTCAAGCTAATTTTCAGCAAGCATCAACAATCTCACATGGGAAATCCATCATCTCCGAGCACTTATTCCTCCCTCATGCTATTTTAGTTCACCCATCACACCACGTGGACCTGACAATCATCACCAACAACACCCCACACCTGATCCATTATGGTATTAACATATATCATCATTTCAACAACAACCCGAAAATACTCCACCTTTCACTGGTCATTTCCACCATACTCATTATGCTTCGTTCTTATATCCGTTTATAAATGAAAACCCGAGCACAACGTCAATATCGCTCCACTGCAAAATACAAACCCAAAACACAATGCAAACCCAAAGTACAACGTCAATATCGCTCCACCACAAATCCTTGACGCTTGTGTGGCTGAATCCAAACCTCTAGAAAACAACAACAACAATTTCAATAGAAATTTTGTGATGATACATAGGAGAACGAAAAAGACACAAAGACATCACAAATTCTAAACTATGACACTACCTTCAAAATCGCCGGAAAAATCAATTAATGGACTTATGGACTTGGGCCTAGATCATCCATTACATTTAGGGTTTAACTTAGGGGAGACTTTACCACTACCAGACTAGACATCGATTCATCACTTAACAATTAAGCCAATTTCTCACTAAAACAACCACAATTTTGTTCTTTCCACGTGATTCACCCCTCCACCTTATTGGTTTTTCAAATGCTGATTGGGCAGGATGTATAAAGAGAAGAAGATCAATTTCAAATCTATGTTTTTTCTTAGACAACTCATTGATATCATGGCACACACAGAAACAGTTAACTATCTCCAGATCTTCATCAGAAGTTGAGTATCGTGTCTCCGTTGTAGTAACATGTGAGCTACAATGGCCCGTGTGTTTTCTATTATGATGTCTTCACTGCCATTCATATTACAGTCAATCTCGTGTTCCATGAACGTAACAAGCACTTGGAAATTGATTGCCAACTTATTTGGGGGAAGCTTCAAGTTGGTTTAGTCAAATTGATATTTGTATCTTCCAAAGACCAAATTGCTAATTTCTTCGATAAACTGCTTCTTCCTCAACCATTTCACCTTCTTATATTTAAGTCGGAGAAAATCAACTTTTATCCTCCAACATGTGGGAATAACACACAATGAAATAGTTACTAATTACTTCTTTCAATAACTAACTTGTTATACAAACTTTCCATATATAGTTATTTAGTTAGTTAGTTCTTTGATCCTATGTTTACGCCCTTAGGCTGGAGTGTATATATCTACCCTCTTTATTCAATAAGTATCAGTTGTAATTCATCTTTTACATTTAGTAAAATAGAGATTAAAGACATCCCAAATTGCCTACAAAGTTGTACCTTACTACTCTGTGACCCGGCACAAGGAAATGAACAAAGAAAATAGGATTTTGAGCAGTATAACAGTATAAGAGTATATTATTACAGAGTGGAAAAAATTATTTACCGGACCTAAGTCCCTCGTGTATAATTGAATTTCAATAGTCCATGTAAGAAACACAAATTACAAGTTACCAAAACAATACGACATATATGAAAAAAAATAAAAATAATAAAAGAACCACAAATGAACACAGTCACTCACACAAAATAAAACAAAATGTTACAACAAAAATAATAATTCCACATCCACCTTATAGAATAACTGCACCAACCAAAGTCATTCCAAAAACAACAACATTCACCCACATCATCACACACCCTGCAGCAGAAGCTTCCGCTGGCAAAACCTTCCCATCACCATCATCGCTACCAGCACTGCTACTATCATCTACCGCAGAAGAATTAGTTTTTCCAGCTTTAGGCAGCCCCTTACCAGGCGCTGGGGCTAACGCAGGAGCTTTAGCTGGAAGAACAAGATCAAGAGGAAGAAGAACCTTATCAACCTGATAAATTGCAAGTTTGCTATCAGTATAAACTGTTCCGGTAACAGAAGCATTAACTGCACCGGTAGCCATACTAACTTGGTTTCCACCGTAAGTGGTAACATTAAGTTGAAGCCTAGCATCATCACCGGCTTGTGTTTGAACAGGATTGGTTAAGGTATCGAAGTTTGAGATTGAAATGAATGAAGCAAGAGTGTGAAACTGTAAGAGTTCAACTTTTTGTCTATCAGATAGAGAGTTTAAGAATCCAGCTTTGAGTTTGGAGAAATCACTATCTTCTGGTGCAAAAATTGTTAAGCCCCCTGAACCTGAGGATGATACAAGCTGTGAGTTGAGTTGGTTGATCAATTGAGTTGTTTTGAGAAGACGGATTAGGACAGAAAATCTCTTTGCTTTTTGGAGGATGCTGATTATGTCAATAGTAGGTCCTTTTGGGATGAGGGGTGATGGTGCACCAGATGGTGTTGTTGGTACAAGTGGAACTGTGTTAAGTCCTGGTGATGGTGCCGTTGCTGTTGTTGCTGGTAATGGTGGCGATGCTGTGGTTGATGGTAAGGGTGGTGATGATGTTGTTGTAGGAGGTTGAATTGGTGAGAGTTGGGCTAAAGTGGCAGTGGTGTAGAAAATAATTGCAAGGAGAAGGAATGAGGTTGAGATGAGAGATTGTTGCATCATGTTTTTCATTTTTGGGATTTTTCGAAGTGTTGTTTTGATATTGTTAGAATATAGTACTAGTACAAGACACTAGTGCTTATATTGTTGTTATGTGTTGGTGTGAAAAATGAGGAAGAAGGGTTTCCTTTTATAGTTTAGGGGTGGAAATAATGATTGGTTAATTAGGTGTAATGTTTTGTTCAGAAGGTGGTGCATCATGATAGTATGATAAGTGGTGAGTGAGGTAAGATATATGAATGATAGGAAGTGTTAGAATTTTAAGGTTATTATAAAATGTAGTATATGCATGCAATGGAACTATTTGTTTTGACTTCGTTGTTACAACTTACAATCAGTTCGATGTAGTAGTTTTATTTAAAGATAAAAGTATGGTTGGAAAGGGGATGATTCGTTTGCAAATAGGTTTAGTATTTCCATCAACTTGGAGGATGCAATATAATTTAGCTGCATAGGTTGCATTGCAATTGTCTGAAAGCGATATGAAAAGATGGGGGGCTTATATCAAAGATAAAGGTTATTAGATTGATGTGCCTATATCTTAATTGGTAACATTCAGAACAGTGTAGTACTGATTTTTTGTAACAGTGGTTTTTAACTTGATTGTGAATGTAATAGTGTCTATATATGTCTTAATTTCTACTACACAATTTACACAAGAGAGGATTTGTTCCCCTATGTAACGATTTTTCAATTTCACTCATAAGTTTTAATTAAACAATTTGGGTGTAACTTTTTTTTTTTAATTTCATATTCGAGCTTGTAACTGATAATTTTTAATGAGACTAAAACCATTGTCCACTAGCAAAAAAATCATTTAAAGTAGAGCAAAACTCTATGAATTAACCAAACACAACTTATTAATACCTAGTAGGATTTGAACTTAAATTAAGACTTTAAAAGAAATGCACTCTCATCTCTTTGCCTGACCTTTCAATTCCTGGAATTTTGTGTCTCTTACTTTTAATATCAATAGCATGTTTGTATGAGTAGATGGTAAACAAAGTCACAATACATACCAATAGACAAACTAAACACACTAATTGATCGATAGAAACATACTAGTAAACAAACCAAACACACTAATTGATCGATAAAAGTATGCATGTTTGTTAGTGCACAAGAATCAAAGATGATAGGAATAATGGGAGAATAATAAGAGAATGACGACTAAACAAAGGAGAAAGAAATAAGGATTGTTGTTATAAATGACATCTATCACTAGTCTATTTATACAAGGAGAAAATTGTCACATAGGCCTAATAAAGTAAACTTAATGACCAAGATAAAAGGTACATAAATAGAAAATACTAAATTACCCTTCAATACCATCCCTTAATTTATATTTCTATACAAAACTAACAACACCAATTCCATCCCTTAAGAGGAGAAATTGATCTGTCTTGATTGTCTTCGTCAGAACATCTGTCAACTGCTTCTAGGTGCTACAGTGCACAACTTCTAATGTTCCATTATGGACTTGCCTTCTCAAGAAATGATACTTAGTCTCAATATGCTTGCTTCTCCCGTGCAACACAGAGTTTCTAGCAAGATTGATTGCAAGACTTGTTATCAATCATCAACTTCAGAGGCTTCTTTACTTTAATCTTCAGATCTTGCAATAAGTTCAAAAGCCACACAACTTGACATGCACTACAATACCGCAATATACACTTCACACGTTGATAGAGCAACAACAACTTGCTTCTTGGAACTCCAAGAAATAGGACCTCCCAGAAACTTGAATAAGTATCCAGAAGTACTTCTTCTATCAACTCTATCTCCACACCAATCAGAGTCAGAGTAACTCATAAACTCTGATTTTGCGCTTCTTCCAAAAGGAAATAATACTCCAAACTTCAGAGTTCCCTTGATATACCTCAAAATTTTGACAGCAGCTTGATAATGGGACCGCTTAGGTTTACTCATGAACCTACTAACCAATCCAACTGCATAGGAAATATCACGCCTGGTATTACACAAATACCTCAGAGAACCAACCAGCTGTTTGAAGATCGTAGAATCCACATCTTCACCCTCAGAGTCATAATCCAATTTATGATTGGTTTCTGACGGTGTAACAACATCCTTACAATTCTCCAACTTAAAGTTCTTTAAAAGTTCTAGTTCATACTTCAGCTGATGCAAAATGATACCCTTCTTTGAGTACAAAATCTTCATCCCTAGAAAATATACCATATTTCTCAGATCCGTCATCTCAAATTCATTCATCAACACTTCTTTGAACTTGATTATATCTTCTGGACAACCACATATAAGCAATATGTCATCAACATAAAGACACACCAGAATCATATTGCTTCCAGAATGTTGCACGTAAACTCCATATTCCATCTCACACTTCTGAAACCCTTGCTTCTTGAAAAATGAATCAATCTTCTAATTCCAAGCTCTGGGTGCTTGCTTCAATCCATACAGAGCTTTATGTAACTTGTACATCATCCCTTCCTGATTCTTTTACACGAAGCTAGAAGGTTATGACACATATACCTCTTCTTGTAATGGACCGTTCAGAAATGCTGACTTCACATCCAAATGCATCAGAGGCCAATTCATATTTGCAGCTAAAGCAATCACTAATCTGATTGTTTCATGTCTAGCTACAAGTGCAAACACCTCAAAGTAATCTAGCCCAGGTTTCTGAACAAAACCTCTAGCCACTAGCCTTGCTTTGTGCTTACTAACTGATCCATCTGGCTTAAGCTTCACCTTGAAAACCCATATGACGTTGATGGCTTTCTTCTTCTTCGAAAGCTTAGTCAACTCCCAAGTTTTGTTTCTTTCTATAGCTTCAAGTTCTTCTTTCATTGCATTAAGCCAAACTTTCTTCTTGAGTGCTTCTTCAATACTCAATGGTTCAAAATCTACTAACATAACACACTGAATGACTTCTTCCTCTGAGTCAACTCCGGTGTCTTGCAACATGTCAAAATCTACAAACCTTCTAGGTATAGTTCTGATTCTTTGTGGCCTCTGAACTTGTTCTGAATATTCTCCAGAACTTGGAACAACATTAGCTTTTGGACTTTGTCCAGAAATCCTATCTTCAAAATTACCACCTTCAAAAACATGATCATCTCCAGAAGCTTGTCCTCTAGAACCCACGTCTTTAAAATTTTCCCTTCTAGAAGCATGACCACCACTAGATTCTGGATCATCATCAGAATCTGGATCAGAATCAGATTCATCATCTTCATCTTGAGTCTTGTAATCATCTTGACTGACTTCTTTAGAACATACAACTTCTGACTCATTTTCAGAAGTTATATGTACATCAGAAGTGAGTTGAGACTTACTCCAATCCCAAGCTTCTGACTCTTTCATAATAACGTCTCTGCTGACTTCAACTTTGTTAGTTTCTGGGCAATAGAGCTTGTATGCACCTGTACTATGGTACCCCACCAGTAACATCACTTTACTTCTATCATTCAACTTCTTCCTTATAGCTTCTGAAATGTGTTTGTAACACAGAACCAAAAACCTTAAGATGACTAACACTTTGCTTGTCTCCAGTCCACTTCTCTAAAGGAACAATTCCCTTCAGCTTCTGCGTTGGACACCTATTGAGCACATATGTTGCAGTAGCAACAACTTCTCCCCATAAGTTGTGAGTAAAATTTTTCTCTTTTAGCATACTACTCGTCATATCAAGCAAAGTATGATGTTTTCGTTCAGCAAGACCATTATGTTGAGGAGTATAAGGAGCAGTAACCTCATGCTCAATTCCATTATCATCACATAACTTCTGGAATTTTGTAGAGTTATACTCACCTCCACCATCCATTCTGAGAATCTTTAACTTCTGACCACTTTGATTCTCAGCCTTCACCTTAAACTTCTAGAATTCTGTAAACACCTCATTCTTAAACTTGATGAGTGTTACCCATGTCATCCTTGTGAACTCATCCACAAAAGACACAAAATACCTATTTCCTCCAAGTGAAGGTTCTGGAAATGGTCCACACACGTTAGAATGTACTACTCCCAGAGCATGTTTTTCTCTTGGGGCTACTTCTGATACAAATGGAAATCTGGGTTGCTTGTCTTTCATGCATACCTCACATGACTTCTCAAGCTTCACAACTTTCGGAATGCCACGTACGAGCTTCTTAGAACTTAGATGCCCTAAGCTTCTATAGTTCAAATGCCCCAATCTCTTGTGCCTCAGCTTACTATCTCCTTCAGAACCTTCTACACTGAGACACTCTATTTCAGTTGTTTCTACATTCACCTTGAATGTTCTGTTGCTTCCCTGTTCAGATTGCATAATCAACTTCTGATTGGAATCATACAACTTCAAGAGATTGTTCTTCATAACAATTGATAAACCTTTCTCAATGAGCTGACCCACACTCATTAGATTGCTTTTGATTCCAGGAACATACCAAACATCCTTAATCAGAACACTCTTTCCATTCTTCACTTTAACTTTGACATTTCCCATACTTTCTGCATTAAGGTACTTATCATCAGCGCATCTGATCTTTGTCCTCCTTCTGGAGTCAAAATCTATCAGCCATTGTTTGTTTCCAGTGAAGTGATTTGAACAGCCAGTATCCATATACCACCAATCTGTCAAACATCTTCCATCAAACTCAGAAGCCATCAATAACATAGGTTCATCATCTGAATCTCCTCTGGATATGTTTGCTTCTTTTGATTTTCTTCCTTTGTTTGACCAGCAATCTCTAGCAAAATGGTCAAACTTCTTACAACAATAACATTGAACTTTCCTTTACTCAGACTTTTCCTTCCCCTTCTGATGTTTCTTCTGATCAGAAGTTGATGTTTCTAACTTCTAGAATATATCACCACGTCTATTCTTGGCCTCTGACCAAGAACGCTTCTGGTCCTTCTTGATAAAAGAAGCTTTCAACTTCCTCTCTCTTTCACCGACGCATGCGCTTCTTGACTATTTTGCAGCTATTCTATTCTCATAGTTTCCAGATCTTTAGAATGTTCTATTGCTACAACAATGTAATAATATTGAGTAGTAAGTGACCTCAATACCTTCTCTATGATTACCTGTTCAGAAAGAGTTTCTCCACGAGTCTTTATCTTATTAGTGATCATAATCACTATAGAGATATACTCTGAAACCTTCCCACTGTTCTTCATGTTGAGATTCTCATATTGCTTTCTAAAGGACTGAAGCTTTACCTTCTTCACTGATGCGTCACCACCGTAATATCTGACCAGTGTGTCCCACGCCTCCTTTGACATCGTCGAATCTGCAATCTTCTCAAACATGTTCACATCCATACACTGATGGATGAAGAACAACGCCTTCTGATCTTTTATCCTCTTATTTCTCTGCACCTCTCTCTTCTTCTATTGCGTCTACTACAACTGGAATATACACATCGGTAACAAGCTCAAGAAAATCTTGAGCTCCAAATAACACGCGCATCAGAATCACCCATCTAATCCAGTTCTTGCCATAAAAAATGGAAGTTTGGTACTCATATTGCCGTTTCCGTTCATCTTCAACCTTGTACAGTGCACTTAGATTTTCACTCACACAATGTTTCCCAACCCACAAGATCAGGAAAAAAAATGTGATTCTTGTTCAAGATTCAACACGGATTCAAGAACCAAAAAATAATCACACAACGCCTCACATTTCACTCGTGTTTCCCTATGAATCGAACCAGAGCTCTAGATACCAATTTGTTAGTGCACAAGAATCAAAGATGATATGAATAATTGGAGAATAATAAGAGAATGACGGCTACACAAAGGAGAAAGAAATAAGGATTGTTGTTATAAATGACATCTACCATTAGTCTATTTATACAAGGAGAAAATTGTCACATAGGCCCTAATAAAGTAAACTTAATGACCAAGATAAAAGGTACATAAATAGAAAATACTAAATTACCCTTCAATAATGCTGAGCATGAAGACTCATCTCTTGTTATTCATTTGCATAACCAAATTAATTCATGTTGGAATTTAAGCGTAAGTGGTTAAATTGCTTTGAGGTTTTTTATGGATATATTGTGTCAAAGTCTCTTGAATTATGAACTTTAATCTATTAACATTTTCTCTCTAACAAGTGATATAAGAGTCAGGTTAGACTCTGTTGAGAGCAGAAGTTGGATCCTAATTAGGTCCGATGGGGGAGCGAAAGTGAGATCCTAGTTAAGTACAATGGTTGAATGAAAAAGAGATTCTAGTTAGACTTGCTACGGAGGAGCAGAAATAGAATCGTAGTATGGATCAAGCCTAATGACAAGTGGAGGAACAGAAGTTAGATTCTAGTTAGGTTCAACGGGAAAGCAAAGTGAGATCCTAGTTAGACTTGGTGGAAGAGCGGAAGTGGAATTCTGTCAAGCGTAGAGATGTGGGTGACTCATACTTAAGGGAGATATTGTTGGATTTAAGTGTGAGCGGTTAGTTCCCACGTCGACTAGAAAAATGTTTGATATACAAGATAAAAGACTCGTACATTATGTTGGAATTTAAATGTGAGTGATTAAGACTCCTATCAACTAAAAATTGAAAAAATATTAGGTATATAAGAGAAATGACTCATACTCTCATAATTTTAATATTTTAGATAAATATATAATATCAAAGTCTCTTAGATTTAACCATTAATAACTATTGACACTTTCGAGGACTTCCCGTACTCTCCAACAAATACTCACACTTGTAAGGAAGAAATAGAAGAAATATTGATTCTTAGATCTTGAATTTAGTCTATTAAGTATTAACACTTAGGACACTCTCTAGGTTCTCTAAATTTGGTCTCAATATTTCTTTTAAGAAAAAAAACTAATATATGTCCCAAGAGCATATGTTAATAAATTATTTTGTAGAAATATCTCTTAGACCGCATATGTTCAATATTTTAAAATTTTAAATATAATTTTATTATATTTAATTATATTTAAATATTTTGAATTATAATATCTTTAACATGTACCCTAAAGACACATGTTAGTACGATCCTTCTTTTAATACTCTCAAATAACCATAAAGTCCGGATACTATGACCTCGTGTCCTATGTAGACTACCAAGTAGATTAGAAGTGTAACTAAGTTTTATTTTGTAATTTAACAAGATTTTAGAATAAATAAATTATACTACATAATTTGATTTATGTATAGTATTAGGTTTTCATTTTAACAAGGATATCTTCACATGATTAGTGTTTTTAATAACTACGACTACTCCTAAAATGTACACCCTTCTCCGGCATTTTAATGTACACCCTTCTCCGGTATTTTTATAAGTAACAAAAATTCCTTTTCCAATTATTAAGAATTTCAATCAAGTCTAATTTACTTTTTAGATTTTTAATGAAAATATTAATTAAATTTACTATAACATCTTTTTTATTAATTTATGAAATGTTTGAAAATGAAATAGAAGAGTATATTAGAAATTACAGCATTAAATAATTTAATAATAATGATTTTTGTTTATAATATTGATAAAAAATTGAAACGTTTTTATGGTTTATAATGTGTCCGCATCATGTAAAAGATTGAATAGTTAATGAATATATTTTTGATATTTTAATTTAGAGTGTGGTTAGACACTTAGACGAAGAGGAGATTTGATAAAATCTGGTATTCAATGTTTAGATTTGTATCCATAAAACATTTTTGATATATTTAATCAGCAGTTTTAATTTGTACTGGTATCATAAAAAAACATCAATTTTAGTAATTTCACAAACTTAATATAAATAGAACAACATTACATGCTTTTTAAATTTTTTTAGATTGTTAATTATAGCAGCAATTGTCTATATGCTACTCAATTACTCACAGACTATGATTTTGAACATTGCTGATAATTAATTGCACAGAAATTAAAAATTCATTGTTATCTTAGAAGACAATAAAACAATCATATAAATGTTTTTAATGACAACATAAGAAAAGAACAGAACAAAATGGTTCACATTGTCACAAACAACACTTTTCAAATATAGAAACAACTTTTCAAATGAATGATCTTCAACTTCAACATCACAACATAGTAGTTACTCCACCTGCAAGCAACGAAAATCCAAGGGAAACCAGCACTGATACACCATGCATGTGAATCAAACTAATGGAATCAGAACTATCCTTTGTTCCCTGAGTCTGATCATCGTCATCAGCAGATGAATTCTCTTTATCAGCTTTAGGTGCCTTAGCAAGAGCTGGTGCAGGAGCTATAGCTTTAGGCTTAACAAAATCCAAAGGAATAAGAACCTTATCAACATGATATATAGCAAGTGTTTTATCAGTATACACAATTCCATTGATGGTTGCATCAAGAACACCAGTTGAAATATTCACACTGTTACCATAAGCCGTCACGTTAATCTGAAACCCTTGTGGACTATCGCTAGCCAGTGTTAACACGGGGTTGCTGAGAGAATCGAAATTTGAGCTTGACACATAAACAGGAAGAACGTGATACTGAATCAGTTCCTTTTGTTGCCTTTCTCCCAAGGAATTGAAGTAACCTGCTTTGAGCTGTGAAAATGCACCATCGTCTGGTGCAAGAATTGTTAAGCCTCCATTTTTTGTTGTTACTAGCTGTGCATTGACTTGGTTGATGATTTGTGTTGTTTTGAGTAGACGGATTAGTGTGTTGAATGATTTGGCTTTTCTTAGAATCTTGATTATGTCTTGGTTTCCTGAAGAATCAGGATTTGTTGTAGGTGATTGTGGTAATGCCGGGACTAATGGTTTTGCAGGTGCTGGAGCAGGTGTTGAAGGTTTTATAGGTGCTGGTTTTGTAGGGGATGGTTTCGCGGGTGCTATTGGTGCTGCAGCTGGTGATTGAGCTAAAGAGGTGAATGGAAAGATGCAGGAAAGTGCTAGAAATGAGAGCAAGAAAATTTGCTTCATTTTGTTTTCTGAAAGGTAATTGAAGGCTTTACAAGCTATATTGTTTTGCAGGTTTTGAAAAATGTAAATGAATTTGTGCTTATATAGATGTTAGTTATGGAAAATAATAAGGTATAGTTGTATTGTGTGAGGGGATAGTTTATCTTTAGGAAGATTAAGGTGGTGTATCAAAGTTGATTGAGATGTGGATTTGGCTACTTATGTCATTGTTTTTTACTTGGAAATGTAGGGAAGATTGAATGAGAAGTAAGAAAACAATTAGTTGTAAGGTGATAAATGATATAGATTAATGCAGAAATGGAAGAACCTCTCTAATCATTCAGGTAAGATGGACGGGAAATCAAATCAATCACAGGAAAGCAGGTAGTAGTAGTAACCATAGTTTTAAAATCACACTTAATACATTATGAATTACATTAGACAATTTCTCCATATTTTTTAATCAAAATTCAAAATTTAAAATCCAAAATTCAACTTTAAATATAATAATTTTTTTTTTAAATGCGTTTATAAGTACAAGTCCAATAAAAAATTAACGTTGTAATGCGGTCACCGCAACCGCAATGAAAGTATTTGTAACACCGGAAATCACACTGGCAATTTTAAAACATAGTAGTAATTCTCTGTAAAATCAAATCATAAAAATAAGTTTATCATGTGCTTAAGGAAAAAACTCCGGGAAAGAATCATTTCAAGTGTTCATATGATTGGACAATTCCTCTAGACAACTAAATATCAATATATTTTTTAAAGTTATTTGGTGTCTAAAATCACACCGACTTTGGGTCGGGGCAAGTAAACCCATGACCCAGGACTTCAAAAAATTGGAGACTTCAATCTCAATAAAATAGATTAAAAAATAATAAATAAAAACTTATAAATAGCACGATTGCTAAAATTAAACAAAAAATCGGCTCCCAGTGGTAAGAGGCTGGCTGTAGAACCTTTATGGTACAAGTTTGAATCCTGCAGAGGCTAAAGGCGAGCTCTAAAACCTTTATGGTGCAAGTTTGAATCCTGCAGAGGTTGATTTACACTTATATTTTTTTTTATGAACACCAATAAGACAATAACACGTGAATTTCTAAAAACAATATAACTAAAAATTTCTTTTTATAAACCACAATGGCACATAAATTTCTAGAAGTTATTACAATTCTATATTTTTAAATTTTTATGAACAACATAAATTTCATATTTTTAAAATTCCATATTAATTTTTAATTATAACTAAAAAAATTATAAATTTCATGAATGTTTTCAATTTTTTTTAAAATTTGAATAATATTTAAGTTATATTAAATATTTATTATATAATAAATTATTAATTATTAAATTTATATGATAAAATATAATATATTATTGTTTGTGTATAATTTTATTACTTTTTATTTTATAAAAATATATATTATTAAAATTTTATTTTATGATAAGAAATTAAATATTTTTCTAGGATCTCTAAAAAGTCGGGACCGACCTTCCCCAAAATCATATATGAGATTTTCTCAATTCAATTGGTTTTATAAAAGTTCTAGATCCATACACCTCAAAAATGTAAATGATTGAATTATTTATTCCAGAATAAGTTTATCAAATTAGTTAAAACAAATTCATGATTCTCGCGAAAAGAACAAACAGAAATAATTAGATTAATTTTTATGTATGGAATATCTTTCAAATTAAGACAATTTTTTATTTCACCTCATCCTTTTTTTAGGCACAACGTGAAATTCCAAAAATATGTTTAAAAATCGGAAATATATTTCTGGTGCACACCGTTTTAAAATTGCATTTACAAAAAATCGGAAATACACTTCCGATACAAATCGAAAATATATTTTTGGTTTCTCATAAAAGTAATTTTGGGACAAAACAACACAAAAAGTGGCATGAACCACTTGATACATGGGTTTTCTTTTGTTGCAAACCGGAAATGTATTTCTGATTTGTATCGGAAGTGTATTCTCGATTCCATTTCTTATCTTTTGAAGGGCGTATCTCAAAATGAATTAATTATAAGTGTATATGGTGCAAACCAGAAGTATATTTCCAATTTTTCGGGGCATTTTCGGAATTCCACAGGGTGTTTTTCATCCCTATAGAATGGAATAAGAAATTCTCCAAATTTATAACCAATGGCGTCTTGCTTTTTTCATATATTGTTTGTATAATTTTGGATTTTTTTTTAAAAGATTCGGTTCTATCGGGTAAAACTAGCTTGTGGGTGATAGTTGTTAGTTATGATGAGTGATGACTGATAAGTTAACTTGAGTGTTTGATAAATTAGTTGTTTTATTAACTGATAGAATAAAATGACATAAATTTCTAAGGTTAATAATTTTTGTTAAATTAATAAAGGTATAAATGAAAGAAAATGTCACAAGTTCAAAAATTAATTCAAATAATTTTTGAAAAAAGAAGAAGCTGAAACTAGTAAAAAAAGCTATAAACTAAAAACTAGTAAAAAAAAAACTACAAGTTAAAAACTAAAATCGAGTTACTAAACAGAGTTTTTCATTAATGTCAGCTGAAAAACCAATAACTTTTTTTTGAATCTTATAAAACAAACTCTTAGAATTGGATAGAGAGTGTGTTTAGTTTTTATAAACTACTTTTATAATATGTACGACGATTTTAAGAACTTTATGATGAAGCTCACGTACTTCACGGAGAAGAGTCTCCTTGGTATATGAACTTCATCATAAACTCATGATTCTCACAGGAAAGAACCTCTTCGACACACGAACTTCATAATAAAATTATACATCTCACCGATGCAATGTCTATTCACCAGCGTAACGGCAGCGCCATATTGGACATCACGTAAATCATAATTTCCTACTCAATATACTAGTATTTCTCACTGATTTTTCACCGACATCGACATTTAGGATTGGCTAAACCACCTCCAAATACCAACACTCGTCGGAACTAAACATGCAAAAACAAATAGAGCAAGAACAAATAATAAAAGCAACATCGAAAAAGGGATGCTTACTTGATTTTATGAAGAAATGAGGATTTGTGGTGATTCAACAACAACGACGAAGACGACAAAGGAAATGTTTTGCAAATCAGAGAAGAGATGTAGAGTAGGAGAGAGCGAAAATGAATGAACTTTACAAATGTCCTTCACTCTCCTTTATAACCCAAACTCAATTGCGCGGGAAAGTGTGACACCGCTTGGGGTAATGTGTCATCGCTTAGGCTTATGATTACACCTACTCCTAGGCCTAATTATGACGCATTAAATGCTGCGACGCGTGGCTCGAAGGACGAATCCTTTATCTCTCCAAGTCCCATCAATTTTCTGGCTTCCAAGACGACAAGCACCCCTTGACGGGCACAGACGACAAACTCACACATTCTCTCGTGAACACGACCACAGACGAAAACTCAAGGCAAAGTTTTACAAGCGACATGGTGACTTGCGAGCAAATCCAAACACAACGCAAGCAAGCGCTAAACTTTCGAATACAATCTAAACATAACATAGTATCCTCGTAAGCGATAGTCAACAAGTTACGTGCAAAACACCATCCTCGTGTTCATGAACGAAGATGTCCATGGCAAGCGACGTCTAAGACACAAGCTTCCCGCCATGAGCCTAGACGAAAGCTCGCTTCACGTAGAGTTCCTTATTCCTCCTCGACGCACGAGTTGACTCTAAGTCATCGCTCCTCTGCATAGGAATAACGACTTGAGGGCTAATGTTCTGGACTGGGCTGGTAGTTGGCCCACTGTCGAGCACAGTCCAATCCAGCTCTACGTTGAGGACGAACCATACGCTGACCCAATCTATTGAGGCAAGTGGAGCACACGATCCTCGCGTGCTCCTCACCCGAGGACATGTCATCAACTTATTCTGCACGCTTCACATAACTAAAGGAACTGTTGTGCCTGTCATAACGAATATGATCAGTCCAATATTCACAAAGTTCAGAGTAATTAACCCAGGATGATGAGCACAAGTTGCTCATCCCACTGTCGCGTGCGAATCTTGACAGTTATCCATTATGGGCTTGGATGCTCAACCTATAATGGAGACCAATGGCCTAACACTGAGAATTATGTAATACCCTCTTATGCAGGAGAGTCAGATATTCAGTTCTTAACCCTTATTCTCACTACCTCTTCAACTAACTAACTTAAGTATCAGAGTGTCTACAAATACACCTCCGCCTTTGTTGAACGCCGCCTTGTTGACCACTGACTTCTTTTAATTATCGATAAGATCATTTTTTTTTTACTTTACATAAATACTACCTCTGTTCCTATATATAAGAGACAATTCATTTTTTAAATTCATTGAATAATCAATGTATTTGGTCAATTTATAGACTAGGTACATTGATTATTCAATGAATCTAAAAATTGAATTGTCTCTTATATATAGGAACGGAGGTAGTATTAATTTTGATAATATATTCGAGTATTTGTCACTCATTCAACATATATACAATGACATAAAATACATAATATTTTAAAAAGTAATTTTACAAATTATATACTATTTAAAAATATTTATTAATTAATTGTGTATTTTATATTAGCTTAAAATATTTATTCTATAGATATAGATCTATTACATAATATACTTTTTCTCACTGCACCTCAAATGAAAAATATTAAAAATCACGAGTATGTTTCATTTCATTACGACAATGACACTTTTTAGAAGAAACAAAATGACAATCTTTTATAATAATAATAAAAAAAATTAGATTATGTATCAAAAATTGAACTTTTAGTATTTGAAAAAGACGTGAAGAAAGAAGCGGTGAAGGAATACCAAGTGCCACCTCAGCATTTCCTTCCTTCGCCATTGCTTACAATTGCACACTATGACATGATTACCGAAACGAAACGAAAAGAAAAAAAAAAAAAACAAAAATACACAAAAGCAGAAAAAATAAAAATAAAAATTCCGAGACTCAGAAAATTTTCGATTCCATTGCGTTCGTTTCTTTCCCCTCTTCATCTCTCTTTCTAGGTCAAACCCTCTTTCACCATTGATCGACGCAACCATGAACATCTTCAGGCTCGCCGGCGATATGACTCATCTCCTCAGCATTCTCGTTCTCCTCCTCAAAATCTACGCCACCAAATCATGTTCAGGTCACAATTTCCCTTCACATTTCCCCAATTTCATTCGCTTTTCAATTCGCACTATCACTCACTGGTGTTGATTTTTTTCAGGGATTTCTCGTAAGACTCAAGAGCTTTACGCAATCGTGTTCTTGGCGCGGTATTTGGATCTGTTCACGGATTTTATTTCTGTGTACAATACGTTTATGAAGGTGGTTTTTATTGCGAGTTCCTTGGCAATTGTTTGGTGCATGCGTGTTCATCCTATGGTTAGGAGGAGTTATGATAAGGAGATTGATACGTTTCGGTATTATTTTCTTATTGCTGCTAGCTTTGTTTTGGCTCTTGTGTTGCACGAGAAATTCACCTTTCAAGAGGTTTTTTTCTTTCTTTGACTACGTATTACTTACATTTTCTATTTTAGTTGTTGTTATTTTCTATAAATTCGGAATTGTGCGTTGTTTATTATTCTATTGTTTTCTCCTGGATTGGAATTTATAACATTTATGTTTCTGTCTCATTTGTATTTAGGAAGGCCATTATATGTGTTGTATGTGATATACGAGTGCATGATTACATGATTGATTTGTCCGCTCATAATGACTTGGTTTACATAAGCAGGAAACAAATGCTTGTATAGTATGAAACACGGAATTCGACACAGACATCGGGATACGACAGTGCCGCTCTGACACTGATAATGTAAATAATATAAGCCAGTGACCTAGTTACATATATGATAGTATTTGACCTTCATTTATCCATCTATAATTAAAAGAGTTAAAAATATTCTAATTAAAGTTAATGTTTTTGATTCTTCATTGATGACATTGCCTCAACCAGTGTTGTCCGTGGTGGAGAGCCAAAATTCCACCATACCGGCCACTTTGCGGCACCATTATAGCGGATTATGGCGGAAAAACCTGCAATATCGGCCGATATTTACCGTTGCGGCGAGCACAAAAACTGTCATGTATATCTGCCATAGCAGCCATGGCACCGCTATTTGATAACACTGGTTCAACACATGTTTAAATCTTTTAGATATGTGAGATTTGTCCAAAAAATGTATAAGGTGTTTAATTCTTTTAGATGCATTTTGTTGCCAAGGGTGATTGTTTTGTTAAGCTTGCATTGCAAACATAGAGAAGTAGAGATGACCAACAATTGTGGCTAGGATTCTATTTGCATCAACCAACATGGCAAGTATAATAAGCAATAAAATGGAAAGGATTATCTGAAAGTGAAAGACAGTAAAAAAACCAGTATGATTCATGTTTTCTTGATATGTTTCATCAATAATTATTAAAAGAAATAGTCTTTTTTTTTTTAATTATCAATAAAAACAAATCAACTTAAAATCAAATGCTCCCATCATTTTTCATTTCTCCATTTTTGTATTTCATGTTGATGTGAATTATTGTCTACTCTTTTCTGTTGCTGTTTCCTCTAGTTGCTAACTATGTTATGCTCGAGTTTTATCTGTTCTGCTTTCCTGCTTTGAATGCTTTGCAATGCAGTTACATTTTTTTCTGCGTGATCAAATGCAAATGTAAGTACAATTTTGACAACTTTTCTTCACTTTTGAAATTGTAATTAAAAACGTGATGTCAAAAAAATTATCACTGTTGCTGAGTTGCATGTAAGAGCATGTCCAAAGTTGTTTATTAGAACTAAGAACCCATTTTTAGTTAGTTTCATGGTTGGAGAGGAATGAGTTATAAGTAAAAGATTTGATTAAGATTGATTTACATCCTTTCCTTCCTTCATCATATGCATAAATATTTAAAAGCCTTTGGACAAGTTTCATGCAAATTTTGCGTATTTGAGCATAGTTGTTAGAATTCAATATTCTGTCAAAATGAGTTGAATCCGACAATATTTCCATACTTATCCGATCATCCGTGAAATTATTTTAGTCCTTTTTTTATCGGAAAGTTATTGTTATATTTGACTGTTGTTCATAGGAAAATAACAGTTTCAGATATGATGAGTGTTTGTTATTGTGGAGTGTCTGTATGATCACCATTTACATTTTAGTTGATTCTCAATCATGTACTGTATTTATTTATCACTGCTACATTGTCAATGGATGAGTAACTTTCAAGTAAAATACATATGGTCCATATAACTGGATATAATTCTTAGGCTAATGAACAATGTTACACACACACAAACAAACTATGGATAAAATTTGAAATTATTTTATTCCTTTTTCGACCGGAAAATTATTTCTTTATATGTTCGAACGTTGCTCGTAGAATTTAATTGTTCAATTATAGTTCATCTCTTGATTATTTGTCAATTCTTGTAAAAATTTCAACAAGAACAAGTTTATAATCAGATGGATTTTATTTTAATACAATTTGAAAGGATGGCCAAGTATCACACAATTGTTTAAGCCAAACTTTTGGACCAAGATACTTTGTTGATTGTTTGTAATATTCAACATCCACAAATTCATGTCATCTTCTTATAACCTTGATACTTGGTTTACTAATGACAAACTTGGCCACTCATAGTGTGGGATAGAATGAATTTTCTGGTGATATGATATCTATTTCCAACTCTTGTATAGAATCTGCTGCATCTTTGGTTTATTTTCCCCTCTTTTAAAAGTTTTTTTCAGGTAAGTATTGCATAAGCTAATGAAAACCTGTCGATTGTTTTGAAATGTTATTCCTGTCCAATAATGCCTCCCCTGTCCCTATTGGTTGCTATTCCACGCATTACAGTGTAGCCCTTTATAGTGTAATTCTGTAATACAATGTAACATAATAATTAATATGGCGGCAAAGTGGAAATTTTCAATATACTTGATTTTATGTATGTCTATTTCAGGTCTTCTGGGCATTTTCAATATACTTAGAGGCAGTTGCGATACTGCCCCAGCTGGTTATGTTGCAACGAAGTGGGAATGTTGACAATTTGACTGGGCAATATGTATTTTTTCTTGGGTATGTGCACTTTTATTGATTTAGCTTCTCTTTTAAGATCTATCTCTATTTTTTTTCTGCTATATATTATGGATTTTCATCTTTATGTTGATTGTTATCTTAGTGTCCTTTGAGATATTGGGAAATCATCTAGTTGTGTTATGCCAAAAGTATTGTAATTCGTAGATACTTTTGGCATCCAGATTGTTTTCTAAGAAATATGTTTCTTGATATGTATATGGTTGTCATAATTTGATGATACCTTATTTGAAAATCCTGTTGATTGGGTTGAATGCCACTTTTTTGCATATGTATTTTCTTGTCTCTAGTCTTGGTAGTTACTTAATTACTTAAGCAGTTTTCTGTAGAACTTGTAAGTATTAGTCAATTTGAACTTGTCTGAAAATCTGTTTACACTGATGAATTCAATACTATACCATTAATTCTTAAACTGCAGTGCATATCGTGGATTTTACATTCTCAACTGGATATACCGCTATTTGACTGAGCCACGTTTCACACGATGGATAGGTAAATATGCTTCAAATCCAAATATGAATCACTATTTAAACTATATTTCTACTCTAGTAATATTCTGTTTGCTTTCTTGTTTTTGCAGCTTGTGTCTCAGGGGTTGTTCAGACAGCTTTGTATGCTGATTTCTTCTACTATTATTTCATTAGGTAACCAATATTAATCTGTCTAAGTTTATCATGTTTTTATTATATTGATACAACAAATAGATAATATTGAGAATTTCATTTTGCAGTTGGAAGAACAATTCCAAACTAAAGTTGCCTGAATGAGTTATCTCAAGATTGTTTTGAAACTTAGACCCTTGTTTGGTGAGTCCCTGCTGGATTTTAAGCGTATATTTTAGAGATAGACGAGATGAGGCCAGCTCTGCCCTATTCATATGTGGGGTAGATGTGGGTTTTTTTTTTGCATACAAGGGTAAATGGGTTTTAACTTCTGAAGAACATAATTGCCTCATAGCAATGCAATATTAGGTTAAAAATGAACATGCTACATGTGATATGTTTTATTTGTAGATTCGGGTCACCATTCCATGGTATTGTATAGAATGAAGTGTATGGTAGCTGGTCTTGGCTATGATTGGAATATTCCCAGCTTAGATGATTACACTGTAAAAATTATACAATTAACTTCTCACCTAGCCTTCAATATGAAGTCGTAATCTTCTATAACTATACTGTTAAATGATATTTAATTGGACAATGTATCTTGAACACTCCTTGTGGGAATCTTATAGAAAAGCTCAACAAACTATCGAGTGTGGGTGTGTGTTGTACACTCGAACCATTAGGTGACTGGATCTGAATCAGGGGAACTACAAGGTTACAAAGTTTCCTTAATGCTTTGCATGAACTTATTAAGAGCAGAACTTGTTTGCCATTTCATTGCGAAGGATTTGTTTGGGAGTTTGAAAGGCCTCTAAAAACGGATATTTAAAATAATATTTTAACATTTATTTGACATTTTTTTGAAAATATAATTTTGTATAATATGATAGAGTCTTTATTTTTACTATATTTTTAATTTTATAATACCATAACATCAAAAGATATTTGAAAAATTTATGTAAATCCTTCAAATTTTTCCGAACTTTCAATACAAACTGAGTTTTTCAAAATTATGGTGTTTTTGTTGTTATGAATAAAAACAAACATTAAAATCTTTTCAACCAAATTTTTTCAATTTGATCTGCACAATCCTTCTATTTTTTTAAAAGCAATCTCTTCCTTTCCCTTCAAACTTCCAAACTTCTATTGTTTTAAAGCCATCTCTTCCTTTCCCTTCAAACTTCCAAACAGACCTTTTGGAATTGAAATATTTGTTAAAGAGATTACTTCGGTCCAAAGCAGTAGATTCATACTAATTAGGGTATTTCAATAGCAAAACTTGAAATATTTGTTAAAGAGATTACTTCGGTCCAAAGCAGTAGATTCATACTAATTAGGGTATTTCAATAGCAAAACTGATATTAGACCACACGCAGAACTAACAGAAGAGCTTGATATAATGAAGGTCATCACAATTTCTTAATACAATTTTATAAATTGAAGCAAAGGTAATTGTACAGCCAGAAGTGGATTATTGTAATAGAATAACAAAAGTACATGTAAAAAAAATACATAGGCTTTTCATGGTTCTCTCCAAGGCTTCAACTTCCAGTGTTGAAAAAACCTTAATTTATTTAATCAATAGACAATCGCTCTCCCAAAACTACAACTACAATATAGTAGTGACTAATTGAAACAATTCTTACGCACGAATACAAATTTACAGCATTCAGATTATGAAACATAGATTGAAGAAAAAAAACCTAAACTTCGAACCAGCCATGAAATGCATCAGACCACTGCTTTCTGCGAGCGTGGAAGAAAACAATCATCTCGTCTCTTGAGGTCAAGCTGTTCTTAATCACAGGGTGGCTGAGAAAATTTGGCATCCATGCAGTGATGGCTGAACATCTCAATGGGTCTATTATCTGCATACACCCAACTTCCTCATAAATAGGGAGCCAGTAAGAAATCCATCCAAGAGCAAGATCAAGGTATCCAATATTGTCTCCTCCAAAGAACTTCTTCCCTTTAATTTCCTCTTCTATCTTCTCTATTGCATCTCTTGCTAGCTTCACAGCCTTTTCTTGTTCTTCCCCACTGGTACACATTGCTACAAATGATGCTTCCCAAAGCTATGACAAATGCAACAATACAGGGATTGAAAGATATCAGTTATTGAATAGACTTTAGCTTTTGTATATCCTATAATCGTGAAACTCAAAAAAAATTTAATTAAAAAGATAAAAGAAAAGCGATTTGGTATATAAGCTACTTACCTTTTTATCAGCAAAATTAGCACAAAACCGAGCAAGAGCTCTCTGGTAAGGATGGTGAGGCAAAAGTGGAGAATGCTTCCATGTTTCATCAATGTATTCAAGGATGATTAGTGACTCTGCTATTGATTTTTGTCCATGAACAAGAACCGGAACCTTCTTGTAAACCGGGTTCAATTCCAAAAGAAGAGGGCTTTTGTTGAAGATATCATCTTCAACATGCTGATAATCAATACCTTTGAGTTTCAAACCCCACTCAACCCTCTTAGCAAATGGACTCATCCAAAAGCTCACCAACTTCACATCTTGGCTTCCCATTATCTTGTTTTAGAATTTCGTTTCTTCTGTTTTTTCTATATAATATGCGCCTCTGTTATAAAAGTGCTTAAGTGCTATTGTTTCTCATCACAAAAAGTGTGCTTATGCGCTATTGTTTCTTTCTCTTCACGCATTTTTTTTTGAGTCTAGAGACGTCACATTTGACTATATTCGGCCGTCCAACTAAAGTAAAGATTTAAAATAAAATTTAAATGTTTTTTTATATTTAAAAATCTAGCATATTAAGTAGTTTTTAAGTTTAATTAATTTTTATAATATTAAATAATAGAACAATAAATATTAAATATATTTATAAATTAATTATTTTTGTAAATTATTTAGTAACATGATACGAATAAAATTTATTCTAAAGAACATAAGAGTGTATATATGTTAGTATAGTATATCTTATACATGTTGTACATAGTAGCTTAGAGTATAGTGTACACAGTAGATACAGTTTTACTTTTAGCTTGCTGCCACATTAGTATTTTACCTTGCCTTGTTACCACACATTAGTGATAGGCTTTGTTCATTATTTTGTATATAAACCATTGTGATCTATTTTCTCAAGTCAAATGAAGAATATGCAGTTTACACTTAACCGTTTTTGTTATTTTTTGGTTACCACTCATCTTCTTCATGGATCTTCATGGTGTATGCACCACCATTGATATGGTATCAGAGCTTCAAAAGCTCTGGTAGCCATCACTTTTCTTCTGGTAATATTCTTCGATTGCAGTCTGTTTCCCTTCTCTAATTCTGCACATCTTTGTGCTTGAGATTCTTCAATCTTGTTTGCGATTTTTTTTTCTCTCTGGTTCTTGTTTCCAATCGCAAGATTCATCTTCTTTGTGATTCGTTGCATATCTCACCAGTTGTTTCTCGCTTGCACTATTAATTCTCTCTGCAATCGATCTTGTTTTCTTCCCTCCATTGATGGCGTTCCAGAATTTCACAGATTTCGCCATAAATTCCTCCAACCCGTACTACTTGTATCTGAACGAAAATCTTTCTCTTGTTCTTGTTACTCCCCTTCTTGATGATAAGAATTATCATACATGGGCGAGATCTATGCACATTGCACTGATTTCGAAGAACAAGGAAATGTTTATTGATGGCACACTTCCGAAACCCCCTGTATCAGACGTACTCTATGCTCCTTGGATTAGGTGCAATACCATGGTTTTGGCATGGATTCATCGTTCTATTTTTGAATCTATTGTGAAATCAGTCCTTTGGATTGACAGCGCAGTTGGAGTGTGGCGAAACATGCAGATCCGCTTCTCACAAGATGATATCTTCCGCATCTCTAATATTCAAGAGGATCTCTACAGATTCCGTCAAGGCAATCTTGATGTTTTAAACTATTTCACAAAGATGAAGGTGATGTGGGACAAGTTAGAGGCTTATAGACCTATTGCTGCTTGTGCTTGTGCCATTCCGTGTTCATGTCGTGCTCTTTCCTCCATTCGCAAATATCGTGAGCAAGATTATGTGATTCGTTTTCTCAAAGGCTTGAACGAGAAATTTGCTCAATCCAAAACTCAGATTATGATGATGAGTCCTCTCTCTGATATTGATAAAACCTTTGCTCTTGTCATTCAACAAGAAAGAGAGCTCAACACTACTTCTGCTGCCGCTTCGAATGATATCCCTTCTGAGGAGTCTGCAACACTTCACCTGAACACAGCAGCTGGCAGCAATACTAAAAAACATGGCAATTTCAAAGGAAAAGGCAATGGATATGTAAGAGCTAAAAGCGACAACAAAATCTGTACTCTGTGGCCGCACTAATCACACAGTGGAAACTTGCTTTCAGAAACATGGTTATCCACCAGGATTTTGAGGTAAGGGAAAATCCACTCAAACTAACACTCAATCTGTTGCTTCCGTTGAAACAGGCCAAACTGCATCAGAATAGAGTTCATCCCACTCTATGCATGAATTTTCTCAAGAGCAATATCACAACATTATGGAATTGATTCAACAGTCTAAAGCCAATCCTAAAGCCAATTTCATCACCTCCCCACCCTTTGTCCTCAACTCACATTCCCACCCTGATAATGGTAAGAATAGTCATTTATGGATCCTTGACACAGGGGCTACTGATCATATTACTTTTGACAAGTCTAATTTCCTTTCCTATAAAAATATCGTGCCTATTCATGTTAGTCTCCCTAATGGTTCACAAGTCACTACATCCATTTCTGGCAGCATTGCTATATCTTCATCCCTAATCCTGCATAATGTCCTGTACATCCCTAGTTTCGGTGTTAATTTACTCTCTGTAGCTAGATTAGTTCAGAGTAATGCTTGTGTTATCCATTTCACTGACAACTCATGCAAAATTCTCCAGAATCATTCCAAGAAAATGATTGGTACAACTAAGCTTCAGAGAGGTCTCTATGTTCTAGACTCTTCACCTCACAGTACTGCTTGCCACTCATCCACACATGATAACTCTTCTCTTTGGCATTTAAGACTAAGCCATATATCTACTGTTGGCTTACAACATATGTCTAAAAAATTTCCTTTCATACCATTCAATTGTAATAACAAGATTCCTTGTGATTCTTGTCATTTTAGTAAGCAAAAGAAACTTTCTTTCCCAAATAGCAATACAAAATCTAAAGCTCCTTTTGAAATTTTACATGCTGATTTATGGGGCCCTTTTTCTACTATATCTATGCTAGGACATAAATATTTTTTTAACTCTTGTGGATGATTTCAGTCGTTATACTTGGGTTATATTTCTAAAAACCAAAGATCAAGTCCATCACAACATAGTTCAATTTCTTGCCTTTGTCAAAAATCAGTTTAATACTAACCTAAAGTGTTTCAGATCTGATAATGGGACTGAGTTTTTAACTCTTTCCAATCTATTTTTGTCCATAGGCATTATTCATCAAAAATCTTGTGTTTACACACCTCAACAAAATGGGGTTGTTGAAAGAAAACATCAACACATTCTAAATGTAGCTAGAGCTCTTTACTTTCACTCTAAGCTGCCAATTAATATGTGGAATTTCTGCATCCAGCATGCTGTCCATATTATTAATAGGCTTGTCACTCCTTTACTCAACTTTAAGTGTCCCTATGAAATGTTGTACCAGCAACCTCATTCCTTGATTCACCTTAAAGTATTTGGATGCTTGAGCTATGCTACATCTAACCAACAAAACAAAACCAAATTTGACCACAGAGCTAGGAAAACTGTGTTTCTGGGTTTTAAAGATGGAACAAAAGGGTACATTTTGTATGATCTTCAAAATGATAACACTTTTGTCTCCAGGCATATCATATTCTATGAAGACATATTTCCTTTCAAACCTGTTAAGCCATGGGCCAAAAACAACAAACCCTCTCCTACACCCCCTTCCACCCAAATATAATTTGAATGTTCCACTACATTCTCTATTTAGACAACACCGGTTCATCTCTAGCTTACAATGACCTTGGAGGACACATACATCTATATTGTTCCAGCTACACCCACTTCTTCTCCAAATATCTCACCTATTAATTCATCAGACCCACTCTTATCCATGAGACAACCATTGTCTCATCTCCTCATCCCTTCCCTAATTCTACCTTGGACTCTTTCAACTCGACAATCTTTTGACCTCCTCAGAAGGTCTACTCGAATTTCTTACCCCTACTTATCTTACAAACTTTCACTATTACCACATTACTAATGGTCAGGATCCTTCTTTTTCTCATTCTTCACATAAACAGTTTTACCCTCTTTCCTATGTTATCTCTTATGATCATTGTTCTCCTTCATACAAGAATTTCTGTTGTTCAATCTCCTCCATCTTTGAACCAAACACCTATAAACAAGTCATTAAACATGACTGTTGGATCAATGCCATGAATGCTGAGCTTAAAGCTCTTGCAGAAAACCACACATGGATTATGGTGGACTTGCCTTCTGGTAAAGTACCTATTGGCTGTCGTTGGGTGTATAAAGTCAAGCGCAAAGCAGATGGTTCCATTGAACGTTACAAATCCAGATTGGTGGCTAAGGGTTACACTCAGATGGAGGGTATCGATGATTTTGACACTTTTTCGCCTGTAGCCAAACTTACCACAGTCAGAGTTCTCCTTTCTCTTGCTGCCATAAAAGGATGGCATTTAGAACAGCTTGATGTTAACAATGCGTTCTTACATGGTGATTTATCTGAAGAAGTTTACACGACTTTACCTCCGGGTTTGACTGGTTTTGCTCCTAACAAGGTTTGTAGGTTACAAAAGTCTCTCTATGGTCTTAAACAGGCCAGTAGACAATGGTATTCGAAACTATCTGCTTTTCCGATTTCTCTTGGTTACACACAGTCTCGAGCTGACTACTCTCTATATGTTAAACATGAGAAATCTAATTTCATAGCATTGCTTGTATATGTAGATGATGTTGTGTTGGCAGGAAATTCTTTAGCAGAAATTACAAAAGTCAAGAATCTTTTACATCAGCAGTTCAAAATCAAGGATCTTGGACAGCTTCGATTCTTTTTGGGTTTAGAAATTTCCAGGTCCGTGGAAGGCATTTTTCTAAATCAACGCAAATACACTCTGGAACTGTTGCAAGATGCTGGTTTCCTTGCAGCCAAGCCTTCATTAGTGCCATTTGATCCCACCTTAAAGCTTTCCCTCAATAAAGGTGTCTTATTGGATGATCCTTCTTCCTACAGGAGACTTATTGGGAGACTTATATACGTAACAAACTCCATGCCTGATATCTCTTATGCTGTTAAACACTTAAGCCAATACATGTTACAACCACGTTCCCCACACTTGCAAGCTGCAAATCATGTGCTCAGGTATCTCAAATCTGTTCTTGCCACTGGTATCCTTTTCTTTGCATCCAATCAATTAAAACCGCAAGGTTTCTCTAATTCAAACTGGGATCGTTGTCCTGACACAAGAAGGTCTATCACGGGCTATTGTGTTATGTTAGGCTCATCTTTGTTATGTTGGAAATCGAAGAAGCAGCATACTGTCTCTAGATCCTCCACCGAGGCAGAATATCGGGCTTTGGCATCCCTTACCTGCGAAATACAATGGCTATAGTTTTTATTTCGTGATTTTCTGATTGACTTTCCTCAGTCTGCTTCTGTTTTCTGTGACAGTAAGTCTGCTATACATCTAGCTCACAATCCTACATTTCATGAAAGGAGTAAACACATTGAGATAGATTGTCACGTTGTTCGTGAGAGAATTCAGTCTAAACTCATACACTTGATACTTATTTCTACTCATGATCAGTTAGCGGATATGCTCACGAAACCGCTTCATGCTCCTGCTCTTAACAAGTCCTTGGACAAGTTAGGACTTTGCAATATCCACAGTCCAACTTGAGGGGGGCTGTTAGTATAGTATACCTTATACATGTTGTACATAGTAGCTTATAGTATAATGTACACAATAGATACAATTTTACTTTTAGCTTACTGCCACATCAACATTTTACCTTACCTTATTACCACACATTAGTGATAGGCTTTGTTCATTATTTTGTATATAAACCATTGTAATCTATTTTCTCAAGTCAAATAAAGAATATGCAGTTTATACTTAACCGTTTCTGTTATTTTTTGGTTACCACTCATCTTTTCCATGGATCCTCACGGTGTATGCCCAACCATTGATAGTATATCTCAAATCTTTAGATTTGAATACTTATTAAGTGTAAATCATTTTTGAGTTAGGAGACTGCGAACAACATTGCCATTAAATAAAATCCGCGGAGTTTGTAGAAATTGAATTTTGCAAGATTCAATCCTTATAAAATTGATGATTAACATTATATTCCATTGTAACATATTTTTAAATTGATTTTATTATGAGGCTCTTAACACATTTTTTTCACACTAAAAATTTAAAAAAACATGATCCGAATAATTTGATAGCAATAAGTTATAATGCTGTCCAATAAAATTAAGAAATGTTCTTATTAGAAAAACTAATAAAAGACTATGGCACGCGTAATTTCATTCAAATTTTAAATCATTCAATAAGATTTTTTTTATTCATATATAATTTTTTTTATAATATTATTAATAATTAAAATATTTAAAAATAAATATATAATAAAATATTATCATAATAAATCTAATATATATAATAAATATAAATATCTATAAATATGTTATTAATTAAAATAAAAACAGTATTGTGATAATAGTGATTGGTTATTATTTTAATGATAAATTTTATAAGAGTTGATAAACTCTATTCTTATAAACAAATAATAAATTGGATTTCTTAATTTACCCCGTCTTCTTTTTAGCCACTCCTGCGAAATTTTATTTTTGTTTCTGGAAAATCGGAAATAAATTTCTGGTAGCACCTTATATCATGCAAATCACGTTGAAAAGGGTTGGACGTGAACCAGAAGTATATTTTCGGTTTTAAACTCTATGTAATATTTTAATAAAGCGTGTATGTGAGACCAAATTTGGAATAAATTTGGAATCGAAAATATATTTTTGGTTAACACCCAAAATATCATGCAAATCACACTGAAAATGTTTGGGTGTGAACCGGAAGTATATTTACGATTTTAAATTCTATGTAATATTTCAAGAAAGCGTGTATGTTGAGACCAAATTTAGAATAAATTTTGAACCAAAAATATATTTTCGGTTTTCATCCAAATATTCTCAAATATAGTGCGTATAAGAACTATATTTTTGATTTTTCAGAAACATTTTTGGATTTTTACGGGATACACCCCACTCTTATGGAACGAGTTAAAAAATCTACTAATAAACCCTCCCCGATATATTGCAAAAATACAAAAATGATAGGATCATATTCATCATCATGAGAATCAAATATCAACATGTATTTCTGATATGAACTTGATATGAACTAAGAATCACATATCAACATGTATTTCTATTTATGAACTAACTCTTCGTCCGTAATATCCATCAACCATCAATAAAATAAAACGGGAAGAATATAATACATTAACACAAAATTTCTATACTTAAAATTTAAAAGATAAGCAATAGAGGATAAGATAATTATTAAATTAGCATTACCTTTTACTCATTAAATCTAAAAAAAAGTTGGTATTATTTAAATTTGTGACTTATTTTCTCCGTACATATGTTCCATGATTAAGATAAACTTATTTAATTAATGCACGGCTTTTTTAATTAAACTACTTTTCAATTATTATATTTTTAATATATTTGATAAATTAAAATATATTTTATCATTTTTTTTTTCTTTCTTATTTTAGTTCTTAGAAAAAAACTCTAGTATCATATGAGTCGAAATCATCTTGAACAATAGTTGCATTGCTATTATCCTTTCCTCCGTGATCTTTGAGGCATTCGGGACACACTTTTCTCGTGTGATCCTCCTTATTACAATGATAACATCAAATATAAGATGTTTCACCACTATAAGACTTATGTTGAATTTTACCTTTCTTCTTGTCGAACTTATTATCATTTCGCAAAAAATTTTCTTTAACGGCCAAACCGTCGAAGGTTTATGCTCATTTCATTCGCTCAAATCCTTCAAATACAAGGCTGATTGAACTTCTTCAAAGGTCAAGAACTTCCTCCATACAAGAGAGTTTTTTTGAAGTGAACACGTGTTTTGGCGAAAGCGCACTGCAACAACAGTGCTTGATCTTCATCATCGATCTTCACATTAATATTTTCAAGATCAAGAATCAGCTTGTTGAACATATCCAACTGCTCAGTTAACACTTTATCTTCAATCATCTTGAATGAATACAAAGATTGCTTCAGATAGAGTCGATTTACCAGCGATTTAATCATGTACTAACTTTCAAACTTCACCCATAACCCTACCGCCGTTGTAACGCCCGATATTTAATTAATTAGTTAATTAAATATTTTTGATTGTTTGTGAAATATTGTGTTAAGTTGCTATGTTGGTATTAGTTGGTTAATTGATTGATTAATAGTAGTAATATTATTAGAATTAGTAGAATAATAGAATAATTGTGTTGGGTCTATTTTAATGGTTAGAAGTATAATTATGGGGGGGGGTGAAGTTAAGCCCAATAGTAGAAGTTAGAATAATATTATAAGATAAATTAGGTTAATTAAAAAGGGTTTAGAGAAAGAGTGGAAAAAATGTTGTACGTGAAAAGTTGTAGAGGAGGAAAAAGGGAAAAGAGGCAAAGGTTGAAAGTTAGGGCAAAAGACTTTAATCGGTAGAATAGAGCGACCTCCAATCCAAGGTAAGGATGAGGTTCTGACTCTATAATGGAAATTATGATGAATAATATGTGAAAATTGGGTTGTGTAAAGTTATTGTCGTGTGTATGTATTCATTGTAGTTGGTTGTTTCTGAAACTTATCAAATTTCTATGATATTGTTGCAGGAATTTAACTTGTGTTGCTTTTGTTGTCATGTTGTTGTGTTGCCATATTGTTGTCGCTGTAAAATTATTGTTTCAGTGAAAGTTGATGTTGCTGCAATTATTTGTGTTCTGGTATTAGAATGGTAATCGAAGGAAATTATTAGAAATTCTTCGTTGAAACTATGTGAAAAATATACGATGCCGAAAAGGGCACATGGTGTGCCGAAGGGCACACTATAGAAAAGTGTGCCGAGGGCGGAAAAGAAGGGTACCGACCAAGACCATGTAAAGGAAGGATGTGCGCCGAGTGGCGCACCATGCATGGCGAGTGGCATGAAAAAAAGAGAGGTGTGCCAAGGGGCACACATGTGTGGCGAGGGGCACCCACCTCTGTACTTTTAAATTCATTTATTTTGTTTTGTTTATTTTATGCATCTTTTCTTGTCTGTTTGTAATAATGGTAATATGTTAAGACTACATGTTACTATACAATTTATATATATTACATTGATGAATTAAATAGTAACAAAGCAATTAAGTAAATTATAGAGTAGGTATACAACTTTAGTTAAATAAATAGCAGAGTAATATGGCAGTATTAGAAGATAAGTAGCAGTAGACAATTAACAGAAAAAATTATTAGTATATAGTAGTAAGTGAATAACAAGAACAATAGATAAATATTTTGGTAACATTAGCAGTATTAGAAATATTAGTAGTAAGGTTTAAATGTTGAAAATAATAATAAGAAAAGTGTTAGTAATAAGATGTCAGTAATTAATTGGTTGATATAGCAGTAGAAATAATTTCTGTAGCAGTATACGAATGACAAGGTTAATTGTTGTTTACAGAGTTGATAATAATGAATTATATAGTTGGTAAAATAGCAGAAAGTATTATTAATGATTTAGCAGAAGAGTAATTAACAGAAAATAGCTGAATTGTCCGAATAATTATGCGAAACACTGTAATATATTTTGGTTGATACGGTGTAATGTATACCTTGCTATAATATGTGAATTTATAGGTGGTGTTGAATTATTGTTGAGTTGCTGTTGATTTATCGTTGTTGTTATGTTGTTGTTAATAATCATTGTTGTCGTTATGTTGCCTCTAATTATTGGTAAACATCAAGTTGTAGGATTATTGCCAAAGTCGAATTGTTATTAAGTTGTAGGCTTATGGTCAGTGTTGAATTGATGTTAAGTTGCTGTTGAATAGTTGTTGTGTTATTGTGTTGTTTCTCATAATGTTATCGCATGCATAACATATCAAGTTGGGAGCTCATGTTCGGTAAGTTGGCATGGATTGGCAAATATTAAGTTAAAGGCTTATGCCTTGTTGATGCCTCTATTAATTGACAATTACTAAGTTGGGAGTTTTGCTCCATTTCTAAGTTGAGAGTTCTGCTCCATTGGTACCACATGCATGTGCATTGTACGAGTCACATTCTACGTTGCGTGTTTGAGTTGTTGTGATGATGAATTTGTTGTTGTATTACGTTGATGATTATGGTGTGACAAATGTTGTTATAAAGTTGTGAAGCGATGATTTTGTATAATCTGATTCTAATATAGTATTTATCATACATCCGATTATATTATTTGATATCTCACCCCTTTTGTTGTTATGTTGCCTATACGTGGGTAACGTGCAGGTAATCCAGAGTGAAGGTTGTCTACCTTTATTAGTTTGAGTCAGTGTCGTCTCTCTGATACGTAACTCTCGGGGGTAAATGCGGTTGTTTAAGCTGGAATTGTAGCATCCTGATTTGCATGAGAAGTTTTATAACTCTGATTTTATTAGTAATCGTCGGGTAGAATTGGGGTGTTACAAGTTGGTATCAGAGCAGGTCGGTCCGTCCGACCAAATTGTTGAGTCAGTAGAGTAGTGTGACAGTTGCATACTGTTGATGTGTTGTTTCTTAGACGTGACATGTGCGCGACACACTGTCGGTACTTGTTTGCTTTTCCAATCGATTTTATATATGAGTTGGTTTGAAGATAAACGGGGGAGAAACTTTGCTTCTCGGATATGTTTCGGTTGAAATATGTTGGTTCAGTATGTTGCTGATGGCGACAGTGCAAATATTGTTGAAGTTTTGTTGTTTCCCGAATCCGAAGGTGACATGGATTCAAGATTTTGTTTGTTAATCAAGTTGGAGCGTCTTGAGGGAGGATGGTCAGACATTGTTGATGTTTACTTCTTGAAGGATGAGGAGCAATGTAACGATTGTTGATATACGAGTAGAGTGTACATCTCTAATGTTTCTGAAGGTGATTGTTAAGTAACAAGGATAATTTTTAGATGATGAAATTTAGAAAGTTGCGATGTTTCAGCGCTGCTAGTGGACTGTGAAGTTGTCGGTTTGAGTAGCCCTTGCATAAGATGTCGACGTTTGAATGATGATAGAGTGACATATTAGTGTAGACCGTGTCATGGAATCCTGTTGAACCAGTAGGGTTTCATCTTCAAGCGTCAAAGACCGAAATCGTTCACTCCGGTGAACTTTTCAATCTCATACTTTGTTGAAGGCATCTTCTCCACTCTCACCACACTAATTTGTTGTGAATCATATGCCTTTGAAACAAAGTATAAACTTGTTCTTTAATGACCTTAGAAACAAACAAGGATAAAAAAGATGATAAAACAAGAAGAACACAAAGATTGATTATTAACTTATATTATTTCATTTATCTTCAAGCAAGATTACAAGTATACAAGAATAACAAATATTCCTCTCACCCTAAATTAGGATTTGCAGTATGCAATGAAGAGAGACTAGTATGCTATTTATAATAAACATAACATACTAAATTAATGGGCTTTTATCAGAAATACCCATTACAAGCTAAAGATACAAGCTAACTTAAACAATTGGACATAACAAACATGCTCAATTTAAAATTCTAACAACCCTAACATTTTGACACCCACATACTAGAACATACTTCGACTATCGTATGAAGGTCTTCGACACCAACATGTAAATAGACTTCGACGACATGTTCAATCCTGTCGAACCAGAAGTTACACTTCGATCCAATATCTCAAAAAAAATTAAATATTTCGTGAATCATACATATTAATAATGTGTGATACATGATTTACCTTAATTCTCATGTATTAAACATGACTCTCAGAGTCATACATATTAATCACCAATAACAACACCAACTAACTATATGCGTAAAACTATTATGTTAAATTTTTAGAAGAATTGATTCTATCTAATTCTACATGCATTAAATCTAATTGTTGAAATCATAAAAATGATATGTTATTGAATATTATATACTATAAAATGATAATAACTTTATCTATTATTTATCAAATAACTGATTTGCTTTTAAATAATTGTTTAAAGTTTTGCAACATCCTTTTTTTATTGTCGACAATTTATGAATTCTAGCGCTTTCAACTTTGAACTTAACAAGAAATATCATAAACATAGTTATTTGTTTGATACTTCATTATATATATATATATATATATTTGTATTATATCTTTAAAAAAAATCTTCTCATCTTCTTACATATCTTAATATTATCAACTTTTCAAACCTTCAAAATTCAAGATGACTTGTATGATGCGCTTCTAGAGGTAAATAGGGGAAATCTTTTATGAAATTTAGAGAAAAGACACATAGTTATCACAATTATCTTCTATATATTTGATACCGTTTATATAAATTAATTATAATTTTGAAACAAAATAATAATTTTAACATGATAGAGTAAGGGATTGTTAAAAAAAGAATATTTTTTGACATTATATCATAAGGAAACTAATTTGATGTAAAATTATTATTATTGTGATGATTCTAATTTCTTATAAATTTGCATGCTTTAAATATAATGATTCTGATTTCTTATAAATTTGCATGCTAAAATATTTAAGGAGGTAGAAGAGATTCTATAATTCTATTATAAAGGTAACATTATTATTAGATTTTTAGTGATGCATAGTTATTTTAACTATAACACTTTTATAATATCTAGAACTTGTAAATTATATATTTTAAAATTTTCTAATTGATAATAGTAAATAGAATATAACACTAAATTTAAAATGTTAAAAATAATTGTTTTTTTACCTTTCAAATGTGATAATATAATTTAAAATTCATGAGTTATTCAAAGTAAAATTTATATTAAATAATACTAAAACAAAAATCTACTCTTTCAAATGTGATAATATAATTTAAAACTCATGAGTTATTCAAAGTAAAATTTTATATTAAATAATACTAAAACAAAAATCTATTCTTTCATAAAGAGTAAAATAACTCTATCATCAAATAATAAATTAACTCTAACATTCCCTTAGTTTTAATTCATGTTAGAAGGATTTAATATCACCTCCGTTTTAATTCATGTTACAAGGATTCTCGATCTAAATGAGTTTTATACTGCCAACGAAATTGACAAATATAATCGCCAATGAGGATTTCATTTTTCCACTCTAGACCAAAGTAGATGATAAAAGTTTGGCAAACTTGTAAAAGATCCATTCTATTGGAAGTACGATCTGCTGAGATTGACCACATCATTCCCGGATACTCGTTGGTCCGTTCTGTCTCGCTTTTTGCCAGGGGTCCCTGTACGATCATGTTATTGTTGTGATTAAGAAAATATAATTATATATTAATTTAATATAAATTTAATTATAATTATTTTGACTTTTAATCCATCTCTTTTTTTATGTATTGGTTTTTAGGATATCATTTTTTATTTATTGGATTTTTATTATAGCATTATTTTAAAGGTTAAATAAGTTTTTTTTTATCTATAAATTACTAAATTTTGTTTTTAATCTCTATAAAAAAACATGACATGCTTTAGTCACTACAAAATTATTATGCACGTAGTCCTGAAGTTAAACTGATGTGTATTTTTGAATGATTATTTTACAGACATATTTATAACATTTTAAAAATGTCTCGAAAAAAGAACTTAATTTGATTTTTAAGTCGAGATTTTCATTAATTTCATCAATATCTTTTGAAATTAAAAAAATTCACATTTAATTCATCTCATTTTAAAAAATTCCAAAATTTGATTAAAAAAATATTTTATAGCATTCTAAACACGTATGAAAATAAATTATTTAAAAATTTAAAAGTTTAAGGGTAATTAAATAGTTTTCATAATTTTAGAAAATAATAGGATTAAAATTGCATTAATAAATTTTTTGTAGAGACTAAATGTAAAATTTGAAATATTTATAGAGATTAAAAACATATTTAACCCTTATTTGTATGTCTATTAATATTAGTAGAAAAAAATAGACTTTCTAAAATTTGGAGTCTTTCAAAATTTTGGGTCTTGTTGTTGGGTCGGGTTGATGTGAAATAGATGAACTTAAAATTTAAGAGGCACCCTCAAATCTATGGAATTACTAATCCCACGTAAGTGGTGGAAAAACACCATATGAAAGTTCTAAGCTACCCTTCAGTTTTCGGAGTTGTATCTCCGAAAACACCACTCTCTTCAATCTAAACGTTAAAATTGAGTCACACCTAACATATTTTCTAGAATTTATTCTGGAAATACATCTCCGAAATAATTCAATATTCACACTAAACAGAATCCGAAGATACATCTGTGTAACCACACCAGACAATAGTTTTTGACTTAGATTTAGAGAAACTATGATGAATTAGACTTTATGTTATAACTATACTATCATTTCCTACTTTTTTATAAATTAAACCATACAACTGATATGAATAAAATAACATATATATAGTAATAAATCCATAGTACACAATGAATTCAAAATAAGTCAACATAAAATACAATCGATAATAAATCTAAAGTACAAATACTATAAACTATTGCATATGATGTAATCAGGATCCCTGTTCCTATGTTGCCTCCTGTACTATAAAGCCCGTCGTGCCTCCTCCATAATGATATCGAGAACGTCTTTCACCTTAGAGTCATCTGGAAAGAGTCATCTATCAATACTCATCTGCTAAATCCCCATGATATGGTGAATCTAGGAAACACACCAATAACATGATCTTCCCTAGCCTGCTCGTCCTTAAGTATCTCCTAATGAGTTGGCCTATGTAGAGGTGAATCTTTTGGAGCACCATGTATCATATAATAATGTGAAATCTTAAAGAACCACCAAATGTAACCATCTACATAGCTCTAGCCGCTAGGAACTAGGCTAGTTCATGGCTCCTCTAGTACCAAAAGATTAAGATAATTATCAAACATATTGTCCATATCTCTACTTGTGATAGCGGGAGGAGCAGACACAAAAGGTCTCTAGGAATAATCTAAATGTATCTAAACTACGCATGACGCGCTCAGATATATGAGGATATGTCAGACGTGAACTGAAAGCCAACCTCAGGAGTATAAGGCTATGTCATCCAAGGGACGCCTCTCACGGTGAGTGACGTTAGTGTTGAGATACACCCGTTATGGCTTCCTTGCCTGATTCTCTCTAAGCGAGACAAATGCAGAAGCACGTGACATATTCTCAATGTATGTCAGAAGACATGACCATCTCGATATACGGGGGAAGTGCTGGAGGACCCTAACTTGAAAATGGTACACATGAATAATTAGTAATGACATTGCAAAAGCGTAATGAAAAGGACACAGAAACACTAAAAGATGTAGAAAAATTAACGTCAACACTGTGATTCTACCTGTCACATGTTTGCTCTTACCCATAAATTCTTCAGCTAACTAAGAGTATAGGTAAATCAAACAAGCAACACCCTAATTATGCTAATGGATCTTCTCCAAGTCATCAAAGTACCATAGGTATATCATATCCACATAAATGGCACTCATGTCCATAAAAATACTCATTCCAACCAAATACAACATGTATGCTCTCAGAGAATAAGCTTTATGGTGTTTAACATGTTCATCATCACCAGCATCCTGCTCTGCATTATTCAGTTGTTGTGTATACAACCTCTCAAGGAATTGAAACATAGCATGAGCCTCATGGGTGGCTTCTAACTCCCTCATAGCTTCCTCTAGGTCATCTCCCAAAGAGTCCACCAAAATCTCCAATGCCTCATGTTTGTTAATCTTACTGTGGTCTAACATCCCCTGATCAAAAGATGAAGAAGACATGAGACATTGTCTAGTGTGATAGACATCTCACCATGTGGAAGATGAAATGATAAAGTATTCGAGCGTCATATCTCTACAAAGGCGGACATCATGACATGGTTAATCGTAACATAACTGGTCTTGCATAAGTCTCTTAGCCATATAGATTAAAAACATCCTAAAACCACTGCTCTCTAGGCTGTTATTGGCCCGTAATATTACAGTAATGGTTGATGAATTTTAAAGCATCACGGTCCTGCGGAAAAATAAATCATTGTCAAAAACTTTTAATATTACAACAAACAGTATTTACAAAGAAAGAATCCAACTAAATTTTATTTCTCTGTCTTAAACATGTTTGGAAGCAAGGTCCGGGTAAAGATGCAACAATGACAAGTGTGACAAGACTCCTCCAAACCCCTTAGGTGTCTACGGTGCCTCTGGTGCCTCCCATGCTCAAGGTATCTCTGATACCTCTGGTGACTCGGGTACCTCTGGTGCGTGAATAGGTGAAACTGTCTCCTACGGGAAGATGGAGACATAGATGCATGAGTAGGTGACACCCGTCTCCTACGAGAAGAAGAAGACGTAGATACATGAGCCTTAAAAGCTGACGCATCTGCATCAATCGATCTATAATAACATATACATGCGATTGGGTAGAAATAAAAAGATCATGCGATGGTTGACTCTTTTCCCTTTGAACAGATGCATCATGTGCAATCCTGTCATGCCTCAATATGTCTTCCTATCAACCATAATTCCTATAAGTAAACCACACAGACGTTATACTTATACATATGAATCATAACGAGTTCAAGAAAAGTCAAATAATGCATTGAAAAACTTGGGAGATGCATCTCAAGTTTCTTGGAATCCAAACGTGGAAAAATTCAGAGATACATCTCCTGAATTTTCTACAACTCCCATTAACGTCAATGGCGAAAATGTAGTCCCTTAATAGAAAAAATAGTGCATTTATCAATAAAACTACCCATAAAAAACGTTTCTCATTTACATAACATGTATAAACTACCTATTTTATAACCTAATCATCAATTTCTACCAATTTATACAAAAAATAAAAAAAAAAGTTTAAAAAAATTAAAAACTTACAAATTGTGAATTTACTTTGGTGTTGAGTGAGCTCTTTAATGGATTTGATGTTGATGGAAGAAGCTTTGAAGTTGGTTGAATAATTTTGAAAAAAAGTGTTTTGAGAGAGTTTGAGAAAGTTGGTGTTAACATTCTCTCTCTCTCTCTCTCTCTCTCTCTCTCTCTCTCTCTCTTTCTCTCTCTCCCATTGGTATGATTATCCGAATCTAAAAAAATGTGAAAGGAATTGTACAAATGTACATGTAAATGTAGATTGTAGACAAGCTTGATTTGAACGGGAGATTTGACAATCGACTTCTTTGAAGAAGAAGAAAAAGAAACCCTAGCGGAGAGAGATACTTAAGTGAAGAGTAATGAATTTGGAGGAATAAATAAGAACTGAAGAAAGTCTAGGATACCAAGTGAGAAAATATGATTTTTTGGGCCTAGCAAAATGGACTTCCATGGACCCATTAATTTGTCAAGTTCAATTGATTAACTCATCTATAACTCTTCTTCCTGGACCGACCGTGTATGGATATACATGGGACCGAATACAACATCCTAAATCACTCAAGTTTTCCATATGAGTCCATTTCTTCGCAAATAGTTAACCTGATGATCCGCCTCACCCAACCCGCATGTTCTTGGGTCCCTTGGATAGGTCGGGTTGGACTAATTGAAAAAATATGTCCACCCCTATTTCTATGTAACATGAAGTGTGACCAAATACTTAACAAGATCATTAATATATAAACTATATAAACTAAATATTAGAATCAAACAATAGCCCGATACAAATAAAGAAAAAAGTTCAAAGGAATCAATGAAACTGCATAACAATGTTTAGATACTCTATAAAAACAACCTATTTTAAAAAGAAATTAGTTAATTAGGGAACTCATTTTAAAGCCAGACCGTCATTGAGAGATTCCCGCACATGCAAATAAGTTGATCTCCATTAGACTTATTGAACCTGAAATGGGCTTGGCACAAAAATAATTATCTTAATATCATCCAAGCACACTAAGTTAGTGTTACTTAAAACTATGATAATTACATTAAATTATGAAACATAGTTTGTTTTAAACACCTACAATCCAATTATAACAATAATATTAACAATAAGAATAATAATGGTCACATTGAATCACCTTTTGAAGAACTTCATTGGCCAGCGTAGGATTCTATCACCATTGTTGCTACGGTCGCAAACACTCTGCAACAGGTTACTAGAAATTTCCTAAACAATATACATACATTCTTGGAATGTAGATTAGGTCTCACATATGTTATGCAACAACTAGTTAATGAAAAAACAAAATAAGGTTTTTCAAAATAAGGTATCATATGGTCTGATAGCTCTTCTTTCGATTTTTTTAAATTAAAACTGTTATGGACTGACTCAGCATCTGACCCACTGCCATTGAGGTCCAATCCAATAAACGTGGATTTGGAGGCCCATCTGTCCATAACGGATAGGGTTCCCCTTCTGTATGTGTTAGGGCCACGTGTCCAACGGTACTTAACCATCATCGGCCCTCCGAGAAGGCCGGGTCAAACACCCTGCGTTTCCCGCAACGTAACCGTCACTCGCCCTCCGTAAATACCGGGTCAAGCACCCCACATATCACGGAGCGACAGACCAGGGAGGAGGCCACATGCTGGACTCCTTGCTCACGCAAGCTCTGGCAGTCCTTTAGTGGGCTTGGATCAACTACCCACTAACTGGACCTTGGCCCATCGCTGGGGGTCTATAAATACCCTATCATTCGAGAGGGTCAGGTAACACATTCATTCTCTCATTTTGCTTGCTTGATCTCTCTCTTGCCCATTCTTACTTTGGCATTAGAGTGTCTTGCAGGTGTTTAATATGAAAACATAGAGCATAAAGTGTGCACAAGAAAACTGCTTTGCAGTGTTAACAATTATTCATCATTCATATCACAAAGAGATTACAAGCATATATATATATATATATATATATATATATATATATATATATATATATATATGGATTAGGGAAATTGACACAGAAACTCTAACTAACTAATAACAAACAATAACTGCCAGCACTATCAAACTTCTAATAGCTAACACCATCTAGCTGCTAGTACAATCTAACTGCTAGCACTTAGCAAACTTCTAGCTGCTAGCACTTAGAAAACATCTAATAGCTAGCACCATCTAGCTGCTAGCACTTAGCAAACTTCTAATAGCTAGCACCATCTAGTTGCTAGTACTTAGAAAACTTCTAATACTCCCCCATAAGCTCAAAGCGGTGACAAGGACACGACTTTAAGCTTGTTCCTCAGATCCTAGAAGACTGTGCTCGATAGGGGCTTTGTCATGACATCAGCCAGCTGTGCAGATGCAGGAACATGCTGTATTTTTAGTTTGTTTGCCATGACTTTCTCTCTAACAAAGTGCAAATCCAATTCAATGTGCTTAGTCCTAGCATGAAGGATGAGGTTGTGTGGCAGCATGACTGGACTAAGATTATCACAAAGCAGAGTTGGAGAGAAAAGTTTCACTTTGAGCTCAGCTAAAAGAGATTCTATCCACAATACTTCAGAGGTTGTATACGCAAGTGCCCTATACTCTACTTCAGCACTCGATCTTGCCATCAAGGTTTGTTTCTTCGAGCTCCATGAAACCATATTAGGTCCAATGAAAATACAATTTCCAAATGTGGATCTCCTATCATCTGGATCATTGGCCCAGTCAGAATCACTAAACGCCCTTAATGACAACTGCTGAGTAGGATTTGCAGTAGAGAGAAGTAAGCCAAGATTGGAAGTACCACTGAGATACCTGAGGATTCTTTTGACCATGCTCCAATGGCTGTCAAGAGGATTGGACATGAATTGACAAGCCTTATTTACACTATAAGAGATATCGGGTCTGGTTAGTGTGATGTATTGTAAGGCACCAACTACAGATCTGTATTGGAGAGGTTCCTGCATACAATCTTTCCCAAACTTGCTAGATTTGCACTGACTCAGCATAGGAGATGGTACACCATTGGCAGTTGCCATGTTAACTTTGGCCAGTAGATCTTTAATGTATTTTGTTTGGGTAAGTATGAGAGAGCCATTTTGTTGGTGTCATACCCCAATTTTTGACCTAATATACCACCTTACATTTGCATCATTGCATAACTAACAATTCAGATAGCATTAATCGGGTATAACATTCACAGGTCGAAATTAGGGTTTCATCAGATTTTCATCTGATTCAAGAGGCAGTCAATCAGGGTTTGAGTTTTTCTCACCTCATTTGATCTATCTTGATCAAATCATCAACCTCTGATCATCAGATATCCATTTTCTCTCATAGATCAATCGAGGATCGACCAATTAGGGTTTTGATCGAGCATAGACATTCTCTGATTTTTTGAGCAAGGAATGACTTTTTTGAATAGAGATTGGTCATCATATCTTAGATACAACATCTTGACCTAATTTCTGGATTCAAAACATCACAGAGGTTCACAGATTTCATCAGTTAATTTCTGAAACATCTGATGAATTTTCATCTGCACAAAAAAGTCAAACTTTGACTTTTGATCAAATTTTTTAAAACAAAACTTTTTCCATCATCAAAATACTTCAAATGATCCATCATGATCATCAAAAATCAAAGAATTTGAAAAAGTCAACAAAAAGTCAAAAGTTTTCATACTTAGAAAATTTTCTAAGTGTTGAAATTTCTTACTTTTTTCAAACTTCATGCCATTTTTTCACCTAGTTCCAATTTGAATTGGAAAAAACTCAAAACATGAAAGTTGTAGCTTGTGGAAAAATCTTTCCAAAATGTCCAAGAACTCTCAAATCCATGGAGTCTAGCTACACTTTTGAAATTGAAACATAAGGCTCCATGAAACTTGATTTTCAAAATCCAAAACTTCAATTATAGGTCATTTTTGTGCTTTCTTCATCTAGAAGCAATCTAACCTTGCCAAATGGATGATTGAACTGATAAATATCAGTTAGAAGTAATAATTGAGAGGATTGGATCAAATTGTAAAAATAAGCACATGGTGAAAAAAGGAAGTTTCCTTTTTTGGCAAAAGTCTTTCTTACCCCTTAAGCTATCTTTGAATCACCAAAGGCTTGTACTTGTTGCCTAACATTTCAGAATTCTCTTGCCTATAAATAGCTTACAAATTCAAGCTCAATCCACACCAAAGCATCACAAATCCATGCTTTCACTCTTTACTTTTGAAAATCAAAGCATTATAGTTCAATTTGCCAAAACTTGCAATCTTGAAAATTAATGAAAACCTTTGAGTAATTTGGTGTCTAACATATCATAATATCCATATGGAATCTGTTTGACTATTAAAATCAACATAGAGCAAGCTAGAATTCAGAATCACATCTCATGTCATTTTTCTTGCCAAAACTGCCTTAAGACACGAATTCATGGCTAGGCTTGATTAAACTGAGTATTGATCATCCAAACACCTTCCATGAACATCATATGAGTGATCCAGATCATTGGCAAGCAACTGTAACAGGTTTTACATCAAAATCGAGTTTCTATTTCTGAACTGTGCAGGTGGACTTGGCTGGATTGATTTGGGAAGATTCAAAGCAAGCAGACCCTTCATTTAGCTTCCATACATGCCGATGGTGCTATAGCAATCCTCAAACAAGTTCTGGAAACGCGTTTGCATCGAATTCGATTCTCACTTTCACAGGTAAGAACACGAAATCCATTCTCATAATTCTTTGATTCTTTTTGAAAAAGCTCACGGCCGTTCTCTTTCTGCACACCTAACGATCAATAGCCCTCAAAAAAATCCAAGAATCATCAAACATACGTCATTTAATTTGATTTTTTCAGTTTAGGGTTCATAGTGTTCTTCGAAACCTAAATCATTCTGGGCTTAATATAAATGCAATTAACATACATATTCATGTTCGTGATGAAAAATCGAGCAAGTTTGATTTTTATTTCATTCAATTTGGTTGAGAAACAAAGATTTGAGCTTGAATCATGGAAACTGAAAATCAAAAACCACGAAGAACACTGCGCGCGTGTTCTTCATTTTCAAATTTTTAAATGTTCCAATGCTTCATTTACACGTGTTCCAGTCCACTAAACACCCCAGCGCGTTTGGCTCAGTGGTTGCTTGCTCTTAGTCTTCTCGACACGTGTTCCACCCTTTGGTCATGGGTTCAACTCCCATCAAGACCATTCTTTTTATAACTTTTCCAATTTTTCATGTTTTTTTACAAAACTTCAACAATTTTTTTGACCAATCAAAACTCCTTATTTTAAGGTGATTTTTTGGACACTTGTCAATAAATACATCTATTTCATGATGGTGTAAAAATTTTCAGAAAAAACTTTCATCTGATTAATTTTTAATCGAGCCGAAAACGACGTTCTGAACACTTTTTCAAACCTCCTTAAAAGGTGAATTTTTCAAGTTTTCGACTTCCGATTTTTTTCAAAACTTTTCATAAATGAACCTCACATTTTAAAACATTTTCAAATCATTTTTCAAAACATTTCATTAAAACTTACATCTTTTTACCACGATCGATCCGATTTAAACGATAAAATCAAATTCGTTCTTTCTCGAATTTCTCAATCGATCATGGGCCACCCTTATGGTGTAAGTCCCAATCCTTTATGTACATGCTTAGTTTTACTTGTACATACTCAAAATCATCATTGTCAATATTCAAACATAAACAAATTTCTTTCATTTGTTTTCATTCGTTTGTTTATACACCGATGCCATTGGTATTGAAAGGAGCATTATTCCCTGTGAAGCTGCTTTCAAACCAATGAGCCTCCTTCACGGTATAAGTCCCATAACATTCTTTTATGTACATAATATTTCTTTGTACATATCAAACTTTCTTCAAATACATACAATTTTCATCTGTACATAACACAGATACTTTTTATACTCAAGTACAGGCAAACTTTGATCGTTTGTTTTCACTTCACTTGTGTATACCCAAATTAACATTCTTTATGTACAAACAAAACATTCCTTGTACATATCAATTTCTTTTCATACAAACTTTTATCTGTACATAACACAGATACCCTTTTTGTAATTACTCAAACACAGATAAACTTCGATCGCTCGTTTTTGTTTCATCTGTACATTTTACACTGAATACCATTGTTATTGAAAGGAGCATTATTCCCTGTGAAACTGCTTTTAAACCAATGGGCCACCATCATGGTGTTAGTCCCAACCCTCCTATGTACATCCACATTTTTTCTGTACATAAAAACTTGTTCGTGTACATATTCATTTCTTTGTACACATTCAAACTTGTAAAACAATCAAGTTGCGCTCGTTTTAAACGTTCGTTTCACAGACACTTGTTTATATTTCCTTCATAAACTCCTGCAAATAAACATCATGCATTGTTTATATTTCCCTCATAAACTCCTGTGAATACATATCACATACACACACTTGTTTATACCATTGTCTGATTATAACATAATAATTAGACTAATCAATAGGTTCCCCATAATTTAGCCTCCGCTTGGGCTTTATACAAGACAATCCATTCCCAGCATGGGTCAGCCTCCTCTTAGGCTTCATATAAGAAAACTCTCCCCACAGAGTTTAGCCTCCGCTTAGGCTTCATATAAGACACACTCCCCTGTTGAGTCAGCCTCCTCTTGGGCTTCGTTCAAAAGAACTCCTCATTGAGTTTAGCCTTCTCTTGGGCATCATACAATGAAAGAGATAGGAAATCTCTTATGACCTCCTATTGGGCTTCCAATACAAAGAATCACCCGCGCTAAGATAGAACCCTGAAAGGATGGTTTCTCGGTGAAATCACTTTCAAATCCCCAGAGAGTAAAATTTCCCGGTGAAATTGCTCTTATTCAAAAAAGGATGGTTTCTCGGTGAAATCCCTTTTAACACAAAGCCAGCCATACCCTATAGCTTCCTCTTGAGCTTCATACAAGGACCCTCGATGACCCTCGATGACCCTCGGAATGCCTCCTCTTGGGCTAACAATACAAGGACCCACGGGCTTCTTAAAAGCATCCCTTTAATCCAATCATTTTCTCCTCGAGATTTAGACGTTTATCATCTCTATGGAAGACGTATCTCATCTATCACATCACATACAGTCAAAAACTTTTCAAACTCTTTTCAAACAAAAACATCTCTTAATTGTAAGTGGTAACGCTTGTACACTCAAGCAAAACACCTAATACTTACAGTTAAAAGATTCAATCATCTTTTTCAAACATCTTTCTTAAACATGTAAGTGGTAACGCTTGTACACTCAAGCAAAACACCTATAACTTACGATGAAAGATTTTAATCAATCAAACTTTTCAAAAATGTATGTGATGAAATAGATTAGATACATTTTCATTAAGATGACATTTGTCATCTCTTACTAACATTCCGTTGCTTTCCACTAGCATAAGTGGGAACTACGATTGCTCTGACTTTCTCAACATCCTTTTGAGAATACGTAGGCACAAGGTCTCATCCTTGCCGAGCAAATTTCTTTCTCCCTCAGACCAAACAAACCATAGAACCAGATCCGAGCTACAAATGCTCGATTCCCACTAGGGATATGTATCGAAGATCCACATATCTTTGCGAGCACAATAATAACAAACACTAGAATCCCATAATCATCATTCTTAAAATCCCCAAAGGAGAAACTTTCCCAATCATAGAAATAGCAATTAAAACACACAAACATATCAAGCGTATTCATATATAAAAGCTATAGATAACTATATATATTTAGGGTGCTCCATCTATTCCTTCATATAACAATCCCCTTACTGAATCTCCCGATGCGTTGCGTCTAGTTTGCGCTAGTCGTTCGCATACCAATATCAATTGAGGGTATTTCTTTCCCTTTTCATAATCATTAAATCATCTTTCTTGTGTTGAAAATAATAAAGCTTGATGCTCATGGCATCTTTATAAACAAATCAAAATATTTAAATCGTTTGAGCAGAGAATGTGAACTCACGTTCGCATCCTCTAGCGTCACCTTTTGAGCAGGGAAAATGGCGACTCTTTGGGAGTCCTGAAATTTTGATTTTTCAAAGAAAGAAAGCAGCGTTACTCGAGAGCACCAAGCTTTTTGTTTTCAAAAGAAAAGAAAGGGATAAGCTTTTATGTTTTGCATATATCTGTTTTCTTTATTGTGTGTTTCGCGATTTCATTTGATGGAAAGAAATCCTAACCGGATTTAAGAAAAATTTTAAGATCTAGGTGGAGGTATTAATCGTGAGAAGTTCAATGCTTACAGTTAATATCTCCCTTTCGATGGAGGTTGTCTTGGGGTATTGTGTTTAGCAAGTAATTGTGAAGATGCTGTGCTTTCGGGGGAACTTAAGAAGCTGAGTGGGCTGTTGAACACATAAACCATCCTGGCCATTAGGATGTAGTGCAGAGACTATTCGGGTGTAAGCCCAGAGTAATTGTCATGCGATACTACGATCAGGCGAGTTTCTCTTGAAAAATATTATTGGACCATCGAGTATTCAACAAATCCGATAATATTTCAAAGAGGAGTGTTGAGCCTGTATTATCAGTAGAACCCGTTTCACAGATGAATAAGCCCTTAGAACTTAACCACGTTGATTCTTATTGTTGGCTTCATGCTCGTGACTTCGAACGCTTGCCCATGTGTATAACTACTAACCGTGTTTGCCGCATTCATGCATTCATGCATTCATTCATTCATAAAAACAAAAAAAAAAACTTCCTTTTCTCTTTCCAATTCCAAAGAATTTAGAGATTTTTCTTTGTAAAATATTTTAGGTTAGAGTGATGGATGTCAGAGGAAGATTCACCAAGAGATACAGTTTTAGAATTCCTGATGTAGGAAAGTTGAAAGAGTTAGCATCCTTGGTAGAAGATCCTCGGTTGAAACGCTATGGAACTCTTTTAACTCTTACATGCAACGTTGATGAAGGACTTCTCAAAACTTTCGTTCGGTTCTATGATCCGATCTATCATGTTTCACTTTCCACGATTATCGGTTGATGCCTACTTTGGAAAATACGCGCATATCCTAGGTATCTCGATGTCGGACAAAGTGCCTTTCAATGGTTTGGAAGCCATTCCCAAGTCACGTCATTGCAGCGATGACTCACTTAAAGAAATCGAGATAGACAAAACCTAACTACGGAGGAAAACTCTTAGGACTAACTTCAAAGTTCCTAATGGAGAAGGCTCTCAAATTCTCTGAAAGGTAGTATGGTAGCCTTTGAAGCTATTTTAGCTTTACTCCTCTACGGATTGGTGTTGTTTCCCAACGTCCAATTTCGTTGATATCAACGCCATAAGGATCTTTCGATTGGAAATCCGTTCCCACTTTGCTTGGTGACACATACGTCTCTATTCATCATAGGAATCGTCAAGGAGATGGAACTATTGTGTGTTGTGTACCTCTGTTTTTCAAATTGATTGTCTCACACCTGCCTAAATCTCCTATCTTCCGCGAAAACAAAGACGAGTGGCATTGGTCCAGAAGACTCATGTCTCTTACAAACGACGATATCCATTGGTATACCTTGGCAGACAATGAGATGGAAATCATTGAGAGCTGTGAAGAATTTGCGAACGTACCTTTCATTGGTACGAAAGGGGGAATCAACTACAACCCATTCCTGGCGAGACGTCAGCTTGGATACGCAAACTCTGGTAAACCTCTTGGATTTACAGTAGAAAGCTACTTCTACCATGAAGGAGAGGATTCCCAAGGATTGAAAGCTAAGATGATCAAAGCTTGGCATCACATCCGAAGGAAAGAAAAAGGGAAAGCAAAGAATTGTGTAGCCATGGAAACCTACACTTCTTGGGTGAAGAAAAGAGCGAAAGAATTTCGAATGCCTTACGCTTATGAGGATCCCATGTTCTCAATCGCTTCCAAATCAACAGATTTTCCCATCAAAGCTGTGGGAGAATACCAAGAAGCCTTGACCAAAATAAGGTTTGAGAAAGAAACTTTGGAAAACAAATTCCTTAAGGCTAACCTTGAGAATGCAAAACTCAAGAAGCAAGTAAAAGATCATGAAAAGACGCTCTACTTCCAGGATGAATGGCTCATGGAGAAAGATGAGAAGATTCACCAGAAGGATAACGCAATCCAGAGATACGTCAAGGAAAGGAAAAGAAAGCTTGAGAAAATGACAACTAGCAATCCCGCTCCCAACGAGTGGAAGAGAGTCATCAGCAAGCTAAAAGCCGAGAAAGCTGAACTAAAAGCTCACTATGGAAAGGAAATCCTGAAGTTGAAGCTGCATCAAGCCTTTGGATCGTCATCCGACGAAGACGTTTAATTAGTTCAATTTAGTTTATAATTTTATCATTTATTTTATCATTCGTGTGAGCAATGCTCCAACAAAAAACAATTGTTGTAATCTTCTTCCATTTAATCAATAAATGTGTGTTTTCCATCCAAATATTTGCCAGAAATATCTCTTTTAGTATTAAATTATTTGGAAATTTCTTTTCTTTACAATCATATTCATGCATCATACTTTGCATTTAAGTCTATCATCTAGAGTCTAATCTTTCACAGTTTTGAACTGTCTTTCACAGATAGGGAAAGATTGTCAAGCTGTCGCGTCTTAGAGTTTCTCATTGCGTCCGCCAACTCGAGCGTCACGATACTAGAGCAAAAGAAGAAAAGTAATGGAGAACTTTGAGCAAGAGAACGTTGAACTTCGTGTACGGTAACAACACTACAAGAAGAAGTGGAAAGACTCACATCTTTGGTCAACTCACTTGCCACAGCGCAAAGTCAACAAGCAGCATCGAGTAGTCAAAACCAAGCAGCAACTTCAGAGGATACTACTACTCGGTTTGTCGCGATCGAGAGTTCACCTTTCGGCATGCCGAAGGCAATCCATGGGAATGCCTTTCAACCCGACATCGGAGTTCGCCAACCGACTTCTCAAACAACCCCGCTTGAAATACCTACTTTGCAGCAAAACGCTACATTCACTCCGCAACATGGAATAACTCTTCCACAAGTAACAATGTCGGTTTCTCAACCGATCATGTTGAACTCAGCTTCCGTAGTGCACACTACCACAGACGAAGAAGTTCACCATACTCCAGGCAATAACATGAATGCTCGTGGTTCAATGGAGAATCTCCAGGAACAACTCCTCAAAATGCAGCTTGAGATAAAAACGATTCGAGGGAAAGAATTGTTTGGAAAAACGCAGGATCGTGCTTAGTTCCTCGCGTAAAATACACGCAAAATTCAAAGTCCCGACTTTGAAAAATACAAAGAAACTCACATCCATAAAGTCATCTCACGATGTATGCCGGAAAATGTCTACGTACAATGAGGATCATCATTTATTGATCCATTACTTCCAGGACAGTCTCACCGGTGCCGCACTGAAGTGGTATATGGGTTTAGACAGTACGAATATCCAAACATTCAACGACTTAGGCAAAACCTTTATCCAGCAATACAAATTTAACTTGGATATGGCTCGATAGGGATCAACTCCGATCCATGTCTCAAAGGAAGAGAGACATTCAAGGAATATGCGCAACGATGGAGAAATTGCTGCCCAAGTCAACCCACCCTTGGAAGAGAAGGAGATGTCTAAGGTATTCTTGAATACTCTAGGCTCATTCTACTATGAGCGAATGATCGCTAGCGCTCCCGGAGACTTCAACGAAATGGTAAGCATGGGAATACGATTAGAAGAAGGGGTTCGAGCAGGGGCCTAACCAAGGAAGTAGGATCTTCTAGTGGTACAAAGAAGGTTGGAACCGGTTTCCCAAGGAAAAAGAACATGCGTAGGAATGGTATCCGAGAAACCACGCAAGAATGTCATTCAACAACGACGGTGGCTGCCATAGCACCGCGTCAACACAACTCAAACACGAATTGCTCCAATTTCAACAAAATCAACAAACTTAACGACCTCGTCAGCAGGCTCGCGGTATAACAATCAAAACCGTCGCCTCGGGTCATTCGATTCGACCCAATTCCGTGGCGAGAACTTTACCCTATGACGATAGAAAGGAATCTAATCTGACAAGGTTACCACCTCGGTCCTGAAAAATTACCATGGTGGTACAAAGCGGATGTATCTTGCCCTTTTCACCAAGGGCACGGGCCATGACCTTGAGCATTGCATAGCGTTGAAAGCGATACGGAGATTAGTGAAGACTAATCTTCTTTCCTTCAGAAACACAAGTCCGAATGTGCAAGCCATTCCACTTCCTAGTCATAGTGGACACTCAGTGAATCTAATGCTAAGGAATACAGACAGGTACCTTGTCACAGATGTAAACTTAGTCAGAGGAAACTTGGTGCATCTCCATGAAGCATCTGATAAAATGAGTACCTTCACTAAGCATGATTACAGACTTGCCGCATCGCTCCCGAATATTCAAGGATGTTCCATCATAAGAGCAGATATCCAGCATTTGTTAGACACTGGTGATTTACATGTTTACAGAAATAGAGATGACCATGACGTAAATACAATAGGGCATTTTCCGCATGAGCTTTTAGTCTCAGATATCAACTCGGAAAATCCCGAAGTAAACATTGTGATCCCTTGTTTCAACATACCGAGCATGTGGAGATCGCGTACAAAGGTTCCAACATCCCAACATCTCCTTTGGTGATTTGCCCACGGTCTTTAAATGCAGTTCTACGAGCAATTCCTTACGATACAATGCAACCACGATAGAAGATGGGAAGGAGAAAACCATGCCTACACTTCCGCTAGTGTCAATATAACGAAATTGGACGAGTAGCATAAAGTGGGCAGTACACACTCCATGCCACCAAGATCGCCTCGACTCCATTGTTAAACAAAACCCAGTTAACATATCTGCTGAGAATCCTGCAACGATTCCCATTGTTAACCCAAGCACAAATATTGGTTCTACTGATAGAACCAACATCAACTCAGACTTTGAAGAGATACTAAAACTGATCAAGAAAAGCGAATATCGAGTCGTAGACCAATTAATGCAGACTCCTTCAAAGATTTCGATACTGTCCTTACTCCTCAATTCCGAAGCTCACAGAGAAGCTTTGATGAGAGTACTAGACCAGGCTTATGTGGATCACGATGTGACTACAGACCAATTTGGAGGGATCGTCTCCAACATAACAGCCTGTAATAATCTGAGCTTTAGTGACGAAGAACTACCGGAAGAAGGGAAAGATCACAACTTGGCCTTGCACATCTCAATGATTTGCCAGACAGATTCCCTATCCAATGTATTGGTGGATACAGGTTCATCTTTAAACGTAATGCCAAAAACGACGCTCGCTCGTTTAGCTTACAAAAGAACACCAATGAAGTTCAACGACATAATAGTAAGAGCTTTCGACGGCTCAAGGAAGTCAGTTATTGGGGAAGTTGATCTCCCGATGACGATTGGCCCACACTTTCCAAATTACCTTCAAGTCATGGACGTACCACATCTGATTGCTTACTAGGAAGACCTTGGATCCATGATGCGGGAGCGGTAACTTCTCTCCATCGAAATTAAAATTCAGATAAATGGAAAGTTGGTGACCATCGGTGAACAAGCTTTGCTTGTAAGTCATCTATCGATTACTCTTTCATCACGCTAATGACATTGAAGGACGCATCTCGGAAAATCCGTTAGAAGATGAATCTACTAAAATAGATCATCTATCTCTTACGTATAAAGCGGCACAAATGGTGAAAGATGGCAATACTCAAGGATGGGGACAAGTTATCAAACTGTCAAGAATGAAACGAAAGCCGGACTTGGGTTCACACCGTATTCTCAAAGAAAAGCGAAAGATGAAGCACTTTCCCGTTCAAGGAAGTATTTCACGGTGGAGGTCTCTTAAACCTGTTCAAGAGGTTAATGTTGTAACCATTGAAGAAGATGAGGATGATCCATCGAATCAAGTGGAGCACTTATTTGAATAGCCCGAATATGTGTCTCAAGAGGAATCATATGCCGGTGATCAATTCAAAGACATGTCCTATGACAACATGAAAATCCATGATCCTACTGAAGTTTGGGATACCTTGGGAGAACTAAGTGGTAAATTTGACTACATGGTGAAATACTCTGCAAGCTCAAAATCCGGATCGAAGATATCCAACCCACAGGATGGGGTGATGACTTTGAATACCCTAGTCAATCAGAAGAGGAATTGTAACACGATGAACTGACTTTGTAGGATTTTTGTATCCAAATGTGCGGATAGCAAGAGTCGCCACCGACTTTTATTTTTATCCAATTAAGGAAGGTAAAATTACAGAAAAAGACCGTTTAGATTCGAGTTCGGAGAATGGTTATGAAAAGGAAGGTATTAGCACCCTTTCCATCCGTAGTTATCTACGGGCTCTTAGTTGCTCTAGATTACCTTTTTAAAATTGCTTTCTGTGTGTTTGACAAAAAATGTTTTGAAAGAGGCATTTCGCTTTGACTTTGTAATGACTCATGTAGGAGTGTATACAAAGTGTTCGGAAATGTTTTTGTTTTGAAAAGAATTTTGAACTTTGAAAAGAGTGTGTGGTGTGAAAAGCATTTGTTTTAGAGCAAGCAACTAAGAGACTTATTTACCCACTGAATTGGTTGTTTTGTACTTCGTTCCTTTAGAATAGCGCTAGCCGTACCATTAGTTAGTAGGTAGCTCCATTCGTTGGATGTAAGCGGGACATTCGAAGGGACATCGGATGGTCATAGAAGGCAACTTAGGAAGTATCCTAGCACATTCGAAGGGACTATCATCATTTTCGTGGCGACAATCGAGGGTCAAGATCATGTATTCGGAAGCGACATCGTGGGTCTTATGATCTTTGTATCGAAGGGACTATGATGATTTGTTTGAAGGCAACGGTGCTAGGATACCTCTACGTTCGAGGGACTTGACCATTTTGAATTCGAAAGGCAACGAGAGAAAATTAGCCTAAGGGGTGCATGTGTGAAAGAAGTGTGTTGATTTCAGATATTTATCTTTGAAAATTAGTGGGCTAAGTTCATTATTATCTTGCCATACACGCCTAGTTACTAGCAATTGATAGAGTGCGGAAAGTAAAATGCGGAATGTAAAGGTGCGGAAAGTAAATGTCCTACCTATTACAAGGCTTTGGGGCAGATACATAATTTAAAATGCGGAAAATAAAGACCTAATTTTAAACTATTACATCCCATATCTGTTACAATATTGGAAAATAAAATGGAAATAGTAAAGCGTCCGAATTGGAAGAACACAGAAACGAGAAATCGGAAAATATGATGAAATCGAGATAAGAAAATGTTAGAAAAATGAAAATTTTAAATTGGAAAAAATATGACATGCTGGAAATAATGTAAATATGCTAAAATAATTTTTTGGGATTTTTTAGATGCAATTTAATAATTAAAATGAGTTTACAATGATTTAAATGCAAAATTATAAATAAAAATAAATATGCATGCAAAAATTATATTTTTAATGTATTAAATTAAATAAAGATTTTTGGAAAGCAAATGTAAAAGGAAAATTATTTTTGATGATTTTTAAATGCAGAAATAAAAATATGAAAAGAATTAAAATAACATGTAAATATTAAAATAAAAGAAAATAGAAAAATAGTTGAAAAGTTGAAAGTTTGAGAAAAAGAAACCAAAACCGGTGCAGTGGGAATCGAACCGAGACATGGGAGAGTATCTTTGCACAGGAAGCGCCTTAACCACTGGGACACTTGGCTCTTTGTGTTGGGAAAGACAAAATCATTTGAATATGATGATGATGCGTCACGATTACATTTGAAACACGATCGGTAGCGTGGGGTCCATGACTTATAAATGGGCGAATCAAATCACCAGAATCGCACGCCGACTCCTCGCCGTCAACAAAGTCCACGGCCCCTAGCTCGATCGTCTTCTCGGCGACCTCGATCATCACGAAAATACACGCAATAAAGAAACAGAAGCACCTATCCCCTAAATCAAGCATTAGAATCTAATGGTGGTATTGGTTTTGGATGATAAATCTGTATTGGTCGATTCGATCGACGACTCCTTGAGCCTAACCATGGCACTATGTGATTCCTACGTGGAAACTTGCATGTGAGGCATCAAACACAATCTAGTGAATACCACAGACTCAAACAAACACATGCAAGCGGTTAATAATGCATGATTAAACAAATCAATTTTGAGAAAAATCAAACCGGTGAGAGCTTCTTGTACGATCCGGCGATCTGGCTTGAGGTATGAGTATGGATCGATTGCTGGGAACCTCCTGAAGGTGATTGAGTGGTTAAATTGGCCCTGAAGCTTTCTGAAAATTGGAACTCGATTTTCAAAAAGTTTGAGAAATATTTTGGCAAAATAAGGGTTTGGCTTGAGCTAGGGTTTCGTCCTCTGGCTTGTATGCAATGCTAGGTATTTATAGAAGCAATTGGGATGGCAAAAGCAAGCAAAAAAGATTGGACATTGATTGTGCAAATATTTTCCATTTAAATAAAATCAAATTTCCTTAAAAATTTGATTTTTTCTTTCCATATGCAAGCTATCACGATTTGGCAAGAGTCTTGGGCTTTCTTGGTCTTTAAGGAAGATATAAATCCATTCCTTTTGAAAAAAACATTTAATTTTCATATTTTATACAATTTATTTTTGAATTAAATGTTATAAAATTCAAATATAAATCATAAAAATAGAAAATTACCAATTCCAAGCATTTATGGGTCAAGAATAATGTCATGAACAAGTTTGGATCAAAAGATTATAGGCCCATTTGGAAAATTTTGCAATTTGACCAAAATGTCCTTTTGTGCAATTGTCCAAAATTGCCCAACTTCTGAATAGTGTATCTTGCTCAGTTTTCCACATTTTTGAGTGTTCTTGGACTTTTTGGAAATCTCTAAGAGTCCTCTAACCAACATTTTTGGTCTCATCTCAATTGGAGTTTCCATGCTCAATATATCTTCAAAACAAAAAGTTGACTTTTTGTTGACTTTGAAAATGACCTGTAATGTTTTGAGCCATACCTCTCAATTGAAGCATTTTTTGGACATTCTTGTGAGACATGAAGTTGTAGAGAATTGAATTTCCTTCAAAATGAGAAGTGGTTGAAAAATTTCTGAGAAAGTATGAGAAAGTTATGATCAGTCAAAGTTCAGTTGACTTTTCACCTAGAAACCCTAATTTAGAAAGTTTGACTTTTGAGCAAATCTTGAGTTTTCTTAATGAATCATGATCAACCCTTGATCAAATGATGAATGTAACTTCAAAATGAGGATGTTGACCAAATATTATGAAGTTTGACTGTATGTTGACCACAGTTGACTTTTTGTCAATCTGTGATTTTCGACCATCGAGCAATTACGAGCAATCTTGACTTGTAAGGCTTGAAACTTGACATGGAGATTACTTGAAGCATATGAGGAGGCATGATGACCATTGGATATGTTGGAAGTCCATCTTGCCCTGAGAGATACCAAACCCTAGTTTGGGTTGATTGTCTAGGAGAGAGTTTGTCTGATCAACTCTTGAGGAATCCTTGAGTAGGGATGTATGAAGCTTCTTGAGTAGATGGAGGAAAATTTTGGTGTACAGCTGCCCTGTTCAATCTTCTTGTCTTGGAAGGTTAGATTGACATGCTTGTCTTTCGTGGCTGGAGGTGAAGATGATTGAACACTCGAGTACACCTGAAAATTTGCACTAGCGGTCGGCTGATGTTGCGGGAATGGGCTTACAGATGCCATTTGGAGAAGCTGGGGAATGAGTCGTACGTTAGACTCGAGAATGTCGATAGGAGAATTGACGGGGATGGGCTTAAGATGCCATCTGGAAAGATCAATGCTGGGGAGTGAGCCGTACGCTAGGCTCTGTAGTCGTTTCTGGAAGGAGCATGGAGATGGGCTTAAGATGCCATCCGGAGGGAGTCGTACGTTAGACTTCGTGTTCACTTTTGAATGAAGTTATTGGTTTGCATTGATTTTTTAACCATATATGCAGCATTCTAAAAGTGAAGAAATGTTGACAAGTAGTCGGAGATGGGCTTAAGATGCCATCAGAGCAAGCGGGTCGTCGCTGAACTCGTGGTTGCGATTGATAATAAGGAATCAAAATAAATCTTACGTGTTGATTATTAGAAATAGTAGTTGGCAAGAATGTGGATAGCTTCCTGTTGTGCATCGGTGTTGATCCATTGCACATTATCGGAGGATAACGAGGCGGTCTTCGGATAGTTTTCCGTCGATTCGGGCTTAATCACGGACCATCGTCGGAGGACAACCAAGGGCGGTCTTTCAGATAGTTTTCCCGTCGATTCGGGGCTTAATCTTGGACCTGTTTGCGTCAGAAGTGACTGTTACCTGTTTTAGAGAAAACAAGAGAAACTTCGATAGAATATTGTTAGTCTTATGCAAGGAATGATGCATGACAGTGTATATGAATGACATATGCATGAACTATGACTTTATGAGTAATGTATGAATGATAGATGTTGTGGTATTTCAAAACATATCCATCTTGAAGAAGATGCGGATGTTCTGCTTGAGGATTACTGACTCCTGCTTGGGGAATTGAGTAGGTGAGATCCACCTTTTGAAGAGAAGAAAGATACCTGGATTCCTCCGATGCACTATCGACCAAGTCTTGGGCCTAGATATTGTTGAGGAAGGTAGAGATTTGAGAGGCTCGTTGTTGGAGATCTCATATACAGACTCTGCTGAGGAGAATCTGGGAGGCGATCTGTTGGGAACCTTGTATGTAGATCCTGCTAAGGAAATTTAAGAGGCGCTCTACTGGGGGATTCTAAGCGTAGATCTCGCTGGAGAGCATTTGATAGTTGCCGGGAGACCGGGTTGGAGGAGTCAGGAACCCGTTGTAATCTTTGGGCTGGGGAATGAAGATGTAGTTTCCTCCGATGCACTATCTGACCAAGTTTTAAGTCTGGATATTGCCAGCAGGGAAAAGGAAAGGTGAGAAATACCATTGAGGATAAATACCTTATTTGGGGTGAGGTGTTCTGCTTGGAGGCGATGTAACTTTACTTAGTCGGTGGAATTGGCTCATGGATTCCCTTTTGCTCTGCTAGGAAGTTGTGTTGTGGTGACACCTGGGGGATCATGCTCTGTGGGGCAGCTTTGGTGACTTTCGTCGTCGTCCCAATTCAGGACTGTAGTAAGTACTTTTGTATGTTCACTTTTCGTATGTTTGTGATTAGATTCTTATTGTCAAATCATATAGTCATTCAAAGCAAGCGTTGGACTTATTGCAAATAACAACGACAAAAATTGTAAAGAGAAAGAAGCGTTTATTTTGAAAGGTGGCGTATGGCCAAGTAGTTTATACACAAGAAAGGTAAAAAGCTATCGAAACAATCTCGTTAAGTTCCAACTATGCTAGTACTCATATATTTCGACTATCATCTCCTTCTGTCGTGAGAAGTGAGTGGTGATCTTGCCATTTGAACCTTGAATCTTGATAGTAGTGCAGGCGGTGACTGGAAGAGACATAGTCGCGCTTAAATCTAACTTTTGCCTAGACCGCCCTTTGGGTTTTGGTCTGGGATACCCTTTTTGCCCAGCCGCCTTTTGGTTTTCGACTTGCGGTGTACATGTTTTGTATATATCCTTAAATTTTGCCGAACCTTTTGGTTCGCGGGATGCCTATTTTTGCCTAGGTTCATCGACCTAGCGGGTCTCTTTATCGTAGTATTTTTTGACTATGTCTGCGTTCACGAGGTGTGGAAATCTTCACCATCCATGGTGCTAAGTATCATAGCTCCGCGGAAAACACGGTTTTGACTACAAATGGTCCCTCATGGGTGGGAGTCCATTTGCCCACAGGATCACCTTGTGGAAGAATGATGCGCTTGACTACTAGATCACCGACTTGGTAGACTCGGTGCTTGACCTTCTTGTTAAATGCTCGATCATTAACCGATAAATCATCCATGGCGGATGGGCGAGTCGTTCTCATCAATCAAGTTAATTTGGTCGGCGATGCGGATCAAATCGTCTTTGCCTAACTCGCCTCTGGAGGACCACGGTTGAGGGTATCGAACCTCGATGGGTAAGGCGACTTCCATACCATATCTGAGAGAAAGGGGTTGCCCTGTTGATGTCCGTCTTGTGGTCGATAACCATGAAGAGCAAATGGTAACATCTCATGCCAATCTTTATGCATTCTTGTCATCTTCTATATAATCTTCTTAATGTTCTTATTGGCGGCTTCCTGCGCCATTCATCTTAGGCCGATATGGAGAATTGTGATGCTTGATCTTGAATTGCGTGCGAGTTCGGTGATCATATTGTTGTTGAGATTAGAGCCGTTATACGTGATAATCCTTTCGGAGTGCCATAGCGAGATAAGGTTATGTTTGATGAATCGAGCCACAACATTCTTGGTAGAGATCGACGAGGCTGCTACCCACTTGGTGAAATAGTCAATTGCCACAAGGATGAAGCGATGTCCATTAGAAGCTGTGGGTTTAATTTCTCCGATCATGTCAATGCCCACATTGCAAAGGCCAAGGAGAAGTTAAAACATTCGGATGTCTGGAGATGCGTGCACTTTATCGCATAAATCGGCATTTGTGACAAGATCGGTATGCGGTGACAATCGGCTTCCATGGTGGACCAATAGTAACTGTTCTCGAATCTTCTTAGCCATGGTGTGTCCTTTGGAGTGGGTACCAAATGCCCTCGTGTAACTCTTCCATGATCGCATTCTTTGTTTTACGGTCTACAGTAGAGTAAGCACAAGTCGTGGTTGCGCTTGTATAAGATGCCGTTCTTGAGGAAGAATTTGGATGCAAATCTTCTCATGAACTTCTTATCATTACGAGATGCTCCTGAGATATTCACGAGTCTCAAGATATTTCTTCACGTCATAATACCAAGGTTTCTCTTGCGTCGAGCTCATAACAATCTGTTGGTTCGTCGAACTTCTCAATGATGATGCAGGGAGCCTCGTTGTCCCATCTAACCTTGAACATAGGCGACATAGTAGCCAATGCATGGCGATTCTCTTCTCGTGGAATGTGATCAAAAGTAATCTCTTCAAAGTAGGGGATCAAACTCAGAACATGCTCTCGATACGGAATGAGGTTCGGATGCTTCGTATCCCACTCGCCCTTAATCTGAATGATCACTAAAGCTGAGTCTCCATACACTTGCAAGAACTTGATTCTTAGGTCAATGGAAGCTTTGATACCCATGATGCACGCTTCGTACTTGGCCATGTTGTTAGTGCAACTGAAACATAATCTGGCGGTGAAAGGCGTGTGTCCGCCTGCAGGGGATATAATGATGGCGCCAATGCCATTACCAAGTGCGTTCGAGGCTCCATCAAAGACCATGGTCCATCGGGATCCTTGTTCGGGTCCTTAAATGCGGGCACAGTTCTTCACAATCTGTAACTAGTAAAACATCTTCATCGGAAATTGAGCGCATAGGCGATAGTCATCTACGGCTTGGTGAGCCAAATGATCGGCTACCACACTTCCTTTGATCGCTTTACGAAAGTGTCTTGGATGTCGTATTCGGTCAAGATCATTTGCCATCTTGCTATTCTTCTGAGAGGTGGTTTCTCAAATATGTATTTTATCGGATCCATCTTGAAATCAACAAGGTAGTGTGAGTCAACATATCTTGTCTTAGTCGGTGAGCAGCCAAAGCGTTGCAAGTTTTCTCGAGCTATGAGTATCTTGTTTCACGATCGGTAAACTTTTGCTAAGGTAGTATATTGCATGCTCTTTTCGACCGGACTCGTCATGTTGCCCCAACACACACCCATTGAATTTTCTAACACATCAAGTACATGATAAGAGGTCTTCCTTGGTGGCGGCATCGGGATAGGAGGATTACATGTAGGTACTCCTTGATTTTGTCAAAAGCGATCGGCAATCGTCGTTCCATTCCACTACTTGATCTTTCTTAAGTAACTTGAAGATTGGCTCCAAGTAGCGATTAGGTGTGCAATGAATCGGCAATGTAATTTGATCGGCGAAACCTCGACTTCCTTCTCGGTGCGGGGAGCTGGCATCTCTTGAATGGCTTTAACCTTGGCGGGGTCAACTTCAATACCTTTTCTACTGACGACAAACCCTAGGAGTTTTCGGATCGACTCCAAAAGTGCACTTGTTAGGATTAAGTCTCGATGCATTCTTCAACCTATCAAGCAGTTTCATAAATGATCAATATGTTCTTCTTGGTTTGTGATCGAGCTATCATGTCGTCGACGTAGACCTCTATCTCGTGATGAATCATGTCATGAAATAACGTCACCATGGCGCGATAAGTGGCCAGCGTTCTTGATCGAGCGGCATAACCTTGTAGAAAGTGCTGTGTAACAAAAGTAGTCTTCTCCATGTCTTGAGGAGCCATTTGATCGATTTGTAGGAGAAACCCTCCATGAAGGAAAACCTTATCTTTGGCGGTGTTGTCAACAAAACATCAATATGAGGAAGTGGAAATCATCTTTCGGACTTGCTTTGTTCGGATCTCGTAATCCACACATTCGTACTTTACCATCTTTCTTTGATACGGGTACCACATTTGCAACCACTGGGGATAAGAGGTTGACTAAGAACCCGGCGTTGAGTTTCATAACCCGGCTTTGATTTTCTCGACATCTCGGGACGCATCGGCAGACCTTCATTTCAGGGAAAACCTTCTTTTATCGGCAATCGGTGAACCACAATATCAATGTCTAAACCGGGCATATCTTCGTATGACCAAGAAAAAACCTCAATGTAGTCTCGTAGCATACGAATCAACCTTTCTTTAACACTTGTTCTCAAGACCGCTCTATCTTGATCTCTTTTACATCTTCATCGGTGCAATTCACAACCTCAATTGTCTCTTGGTGTGGTTGTATAACTCGCTCCTCTTCTTTGTAGCACTGGCAAGTTCTCCTGGCACTTCACAATCTTCCTCACTTTCGTCTTGACTTGGTAGATCGGATTATCAAGTCATATTTAGCACCATAGGCGTTATTAACGAGATTCGGAGTGATTGCGGTGTATCACGTGGGTGTGTAAGAAACACATAGCTTTTGAAGGGTGATAAAGTAAAAGAAAACAAACAATTGAATGCAAAAGTCCAGCGAATTTATTGAATGAAAAGCGCAAACAACAGATAATAACCCTATGAAGCGAGCCATGATGCCGGGCAAGGCACTAGGCTTTCAAAGTTATTGTTCAAAACATAAAAAAGAAAAGCAAAACAAAACAATAGTAATTACTCGACTAAAGGAGATTGGTATGGCGTCTTGGTCTTCCAATTCTTTGAGCCCATGATGCGGAGTTGGGAAGATCCACTTGCTGATGTCGAAGTCGTTGTCGTCGTCTTCTATAGCATGGATTCCACTCTGACGGATGCATAAAGGAAGTTGGCCGACACGTTCGCGGCGTATCATCTTCTGACCCTTGATGGTGAAGCCTAAACCAGTCTTGTCGGATTTGAAAGGAAGATCGGAGCTGACCCCAAGCATACTACCTCCTTTTAACGGCTTGAGCATCTTTCGGTGATGCCATCAGGCGGAACTTGCGTAACTTCAGGAGTGACAGGAGAGTCAACAGGCATGACTCTGGGTATTGTTTCAAAAGCTTGACAGGGAGTCTTGAAGAATTTTCCTTCCATCTCAAGGTATCGGAATGACTGTAGATGACTGACCATATACTCCTCTTCACCACATACTGTAACAACCTTCCCTTTGGTACTTGACCGATGTAAGGTAGAGGTGACGGCGCCTGCCCATGTATCAAAGGCGTCCAAGTAGGCAAGAGTAAGCTGGACGGATGTCCATGACAAAGAAAGTGGAGTCAAAAGTGGGAACCGACTTTGAGCGAATGAGCTCTCCAAGCAACATTCGCTTAGAACCATCAAAAGCTCTCACAATAATGTCCTTGGGTCTCGAACCAACCCTTCGACATCAAGTCGATCAAAGCGATCTTGGAAGAATATTCAAAGCGAACCGGTATCCACCAAAACATGAGACAAGGTAGTGCCCTTGCATTCAACGAGAGATGTGCAAGGCTTTGTTGTGTTTCTTTCCGTGAAGTCAAATCGACATCGGAGAAGCCTAGGCCGTTGTTGGTAGCCAGGCTAGCAATACAAACTTCAAATGGTCGGTGGTAGTGTCTTGCGATGCGTGAGCATTCTTGGAACTTCACCAGGCGTTAGCATGAGCCTCGAGCCGAAGCGAGCAAGCATGGAGATTTTGGATGGAGTCATCCCATTGTTCCACAACATTGTAGTCACTTTTCTTGATAATCTTGAATTTCCTCCATTTCTCGTTTGGAGGTGTCTTGACAACTTCCTTTGGTATACGGTTGAGCGGGATGAGTCCTTTGGTTCCTTCCCTCTAGCTTGGGAATGGATTGAATAGTGGAATCTGTTTGAGTCGCGGTGTCTTTTGGAGGAGAGATTTACGGAGAGAAAACCCTTCGGTTACGGTCACCTTCTGGATCCGGTGATGTTGTCAATGTCGGGAATGGTAGCTTCAATGGTAAGATCTTCAATAGTCGGAGGGTCTTGTTTGGCGCCATGATAATGAGCGTCGGATCCATAATTCAAGGATAGCCTTGTCGGAGGAATATGGGCGGTCTCGGAGAGGTAATGATGAGAGGTGCCATCCTAGGCCGGGATCGTGAGGAAATCCTTATAGTGTTAATATCGGCATAGTCTTACGGAAATCGTCACCCATCCGGTCACCTTAACATCTTCAATAGGAATCTTGTAGCTCTCGAGGAGCAGTGTACTTCACCATGTAATCATACTTTCCACTTGGCTGCCCCAGGTATCCCATCTGAGATGGTCTTGTTTCATTCGCATTGTCGATCTTGACTTAGACATTTCTTCACACACGCGCACGGTGGTTTCGGAATAGTATCTCACGGTTATCCATCATGCAACGTCTTCTCGGCACAACCATCGGTGCGGATGGGCACCAGCGACGATCCTGGGCATCAGGTTGACACGGCTTGCAACAAATTCTTCTTGGTCATTAGAGGAATGGTCAAGTCATCTATGTTGAAAACATAAGTATCGTCTCCCGACATTAGAACCCTTGTCATGGTTAGGCATAGGCGCGTTGATCACATTGGTCTCAGCGGGAGGGTCAAACTCAATGCTTAGCTTCAATCATATCTTGAATCTTGTTCTTGAGCCCAACAATCATCATTGCTATGTCTGGACTATTGGAGTGGTAAGCACACTTAGCATTGTACTTGGAGGAAGTGTTGACATTACGAGGAGGATCCTCAAGGCATGTTGCTTTCAACATGTGTTGCGTTGCGCAAGGTTGGGAATCACAAGCGCCCCCAGTTGAGCACGGTCGGTCTTGGCTCGGCTTTTCGACCATACAACATTGGTTTCTTTCTTACCACCAAAAGATCTCTTGCGACATTTGAAGATGACTCTATCTGAATCTTCCCACTCTTGATACCGGCTTGATCGCTCTCCTGTCAATATCGTTCGGTGAACCGGTGAAGAATTTCAATCGGATGATTGAAGAATGGGCTGTTAGTGTTCCCATAAACATATCAACCAACTCCCTATTGGACAAGGGTGGTGAACTGCTGCTAGATCTCTCCATTTACGAGCATACTCTTTGAACTTCTCGTCACGACCCATAGACATGCTTTGTAGTTGCATGCGAGTGGGTGTCAATTGACATTGTACTCATCATGCGTGAAAGCATCAGCTAAGTCACTCCAAATACGGATACGGTCATTCTCTAGGTGATAGTACCATTCCAAGCGAGTTCGGACAAACTCTCTTGAAAATAGTGCATCCACAATTTTGTCATCGATGTGAGGATTGATCTTACGGACATAGGACTTCAAATGACTTTGGGCAAGACATGCCATCATACTTGGCAAAAGTTGGGACTTTGAACTTGGGAGGAATCACAACACCAAGAGCGAGACTCGGATCATCAAAATTCAGCCGGACATCTTCAAGTTTTCCACGACATTGAGACGATCTTCAAGTTGCTTGTACTTGTCATCTTCATTAGAGTATTGGCCATCATCATAGTTCTTCTCAAGCTCGGTGTGCCTTCACCATCACCTTGTTACTTTCCTCGGTATGGACACTTCCTTGAGAGCTCAATCGGTGACTACCTTAGGACCACCTTTGTAGCGTCGCCCATGTTGAGACCAACAACCTTCTTCTTCTTGTTGATGAGCTTCTTCAAATCTTCTTGGCCTTGGACCAAGTGGTGAACATCTGCTGGCCCAGGCATTACAGGCTTGGAGATCTTTGTGGTCTATTCAAGAGCCATTTCTGCTAAAATAAATAGCGAGCAAATGAGAAAACCAATCTTCAATGTACCTGTGATGCAATGTTATGCTATGCGATGCAATGTTTATGCGAATGCAATGCAATGTTTTCAAGGACCTTAGAGATTTAAATTTATTAAACAAGCAAGGAACAAACATTTATTAGTACTCTTCTTATTATTCTTTTTTCTTTTTAAGTACAAAAGATAGTGCAAAATAATAATAAAAGAAAAGCATAAAAATCCTAAAGCTCTAAGTCTCCCACGGGCGCTTCCTCTTGGTGCCGATGTAGGCATTGATGCTTCGCTCCTCATGGAGTAGCTTGGTTAACTCTAGCACTTTCTTCTCACTTGCATAGCATTGAGCTTCAAAGGTATCGCTTTCTTCTTTGAGTTGAATCCAGGATCTCTTCAAGTCTTCAAAATCAGTAGGCATGTCGGGATAGAGAACGGTATAGGGTACGTCACCTATAGCAGGTTCCATAATTCTTGGTAGAGCAGTGAATGGCATCATGAGGTTTTGAGCTCGAGCTCGCACCCATTTGAGGTAAGGCTCCCAAGGAATGGAGTTTTGGTGTCCCAAAGTCTTGGTGTCAGTCTTCTTTACCATGCCCCAAGCGTGTATGAACCTTAAATCGGTAATGCGGAGATCGTGGTTATAGTCGAACACAATATCTTGGAGAAGCATATCATGTGGACCATCTCTTGAGCAAAACCAAGCTGACGTAGAGCTAGAGAAGGGTTGTAAGTAATACCTCCCTCATACTAAGTAGTGGTACATTAGGGAATTCTCCTGGCGCTCAATGAATGTGAAGTCCTTTTGAGAGAAAAGACTCCAGCGGATATCGAATGAGAGAGTGACATTAACCTTTGAGACCATCTCAACCTTTGTTCGTTCTTCAAAGCGGCGGAGGAAGGTGCGAAATAAACCACACAGAAAGTAGCGGTATGCAACACATGAGAGTTCCTTGTCTTTTGATGATACAGTGTGGAGAATGTAGGATGTCTCCAAGTAAAGTAGGCACAGGATTACGGGTAAGAAACACCTTGATGGCATTGACATCTATGAATTGATCGAGTTAGGAATAGAACCAAACCATAGATTAGCAAGGCCACAATGTCTTCGAATGCATGGAAACTCATAACTTTGAGGAACTCTCGGGCTTTCTTAATTAGAAACTTAGCGATAAACCCTTAACTCCACTTCTAGTTTCCCAATTGGCTTCAATGTCGGCGCTTAAGATGTAAAGCGGATCACGATGTCTTCGTACTTAGGAACTTTTCTAGGCGGTGAATGGCATTTGGTCAAGAATAGGTATCCCAAGTAGCTTAGAGAACTCTTCAAGGTAGGAACCAAGCGATAATCAGGAATGTAAAGCAATGATGTTTGGATCGAAGAAGCTGGAATAGGACATGCATCATATCTTCTTCAAAACCGGAGATAACCAAATCAAGTAGATAACCATGTCTTTTGATGGGCGAGCATGGTCGGAATTTCGAAACCAATTCTTTGAGTGAGAAGGTATACCCATGAAGTTGATTCGGATAGTCTTTCTAGAAGCCATAATTCCTACAAAGCAGAGCAAAGATAAATCCCTAGGTCCTTGAAATAGTTAGAAATGATATGCAATGCGGATGATGTCATGATGTCATGTTTGGCACACCTGACAATTCACACAATGAGCCTAGGTTTAAGGCTTGCATGAGGTATAGGTGATTACCCACCAAAAGTTTGAGTTGGTTCATCTGTCCTATAATAGTAAGGGTTCTAGGAATCTCACATCATTGATCTTTCGTGGCGTTTATTTCAATCGACGGCCAAGTGGTCGATCGAAAATATCCCAAAGTCGATCTCAATGAGCGTAGTATCGGTGTCAACCAACCTTAGTGCAAAGCGGCCATCTCACTACCTTCTAATGGCCAAGATGGGTCAATTAAGGTTCTAAAAGTTTATTTAGCGCTTGATGACACCACGAAGCCAAATACTATCTTCAACTTGGGAATGAAGAGTATCGGGACAACCAAAGTGTCACGCTAACGTAGCCATCATGTTGACCGTTTAGTTATACGTCTAGCGGTCGCGATGATCTAATGCTACTTACCTAAAAGGAAACCCGGATCCGGGTGTAGGATCCCCCACAAATATAATACCCAAGTAACCCTTAAAGATAAAACATACAATTCAAACAAAAAGCAATAAAAGTTATCTAGAAGTCCCTAAGGCAATTCTCTCTTTAGGGATTGTCCCCAGCAGAGTCGCCAGTTCTATAACACGGTGAACTGACTTTGTAGGATTTTTGTATCCAAATGTGCGGATAGCAAGAGTCGCCATCGACTTTTATTTTTATCCAATTAAGGGAAGGTAAAAGTACAGAAAAAGACCTTCGTTTAGATTCTGAGTTCGGGAGAATGGTTATGAAAAGGGAAGGTATTAGCACCCCTTTCCATCCGTAGTTATCTACGGGCTCTTAGTTGCTCTAGATTACCTTTTTAAAATTGCTTTCTGTGTGTTTGACAAAAAATGTTTTGAAAGAGGCATTTCGCTTTGACTTTGTAATGACTCATGTAGGAGTGTATACAAAGTGTTCGGAAATGTTTTTGTTTTGAAAAGAATTTTGAACTTTGAAAAGAGTGTGTGGTGTGAAAAGCATTTGTTTTAGAGCAAGCAACTAAGAGACTTATTTACCCACTCAGAATTGGTTGTTTTTGTACTTCTACGTTCCTTTAGAATAGCGCTAGCCGTACCATTAGTTAGTAGGTAGCTCCATTCGTTGGATGTAAGCGGGACATTCGAAGGGACATTGGATGGTCATAGAAGGCAACTTGTAGGAAGTATCCTAGCACATTCGAAGGGACTATCATCATTTTCGTGGCGACAATCGAGGTCAAGATCATGTATTCGGGCGACATCTTGGGTCTTATGATCTTTGTATCGAAGGGACTATGATGATTTGTTTGAAGGCAACGGTGCTAGGATACCTCTACGTTCGAGGGACTTGACCATTTTGAATTCGAAAGGCAACGAGAGAAAATTAGCCTAAGGGGTGCATGTGTGAAAGAAGTGTGTTGATTTCAGATATTTTATCTTTGAAAATTAGTGGGCTAAGTTCATTATTATCTTGCCATACACGCCTAGTTACTAGCAATTGATAGAGTGCGGAAAGTAAAATGCGGAATGTAAAGGTGCGGAAAGTAAATGTCCTACGCTATTACAAGGCTTTGGGGCAGATACATAATTTAAAATGCGGAAAATAAAGACCTAATTTTAAACTATTACATCCCATATACAGTTACAATATTGGAAAATAAAATGGAAATAGTAAAGAAACGTCCGAATTGGAAGAACCTGTGAAACGAACGAGGAATCGGAAAATATGATGAAATCGAGATAAGAGAAAATGTTAGAAAAATGAAAATTTTAAATTGGAAAAAATATGACATGCTGGAAATAATGTAAATATGCTAAAATAATTTTTTGGGATTTTTTAGATGCAATTTAATAATTAAAATGAGTTTACAATGATTTAAATTCAAAATTATAAATAAAAATAAATATGCATGCAAAAATTATATTTTTAATGTATTAAATTAAATAAAGATTTTTGGAAAGCAAATGTAAAAGGAAAATTATTTTTGATGATTTTTAAATGCAGAAATAAAAATATGAAAAGAATTAAAATAACATGTAAATATTAAAATAAAAGAAAATAGAAAAATAGTTGAAAAGTTGAAAGTTTGAGAAAAAGAAACCAAAACCGGTGCCAGTGGGAATCGAACCAGAGACATGGGAGAGTATCTTTGCACAGGGAGCGCCTTAACCACTGGGACACTTGGCTCTTTGTGTTGGGAAAGACAAAACCATTTGGATATGAATGATGACGCGTCCTGATTACATTTGAAACACAGTCAGCGCGCGTGGGGTCTATGACTTATAAATGGACGAATCAAATCACCCAGAATCGCCATGACTCCTCGCGGTCAACAAAGTCCACGGCGGGCCCTAGCTCGATCGTCTTCTCCGGCGGCCTCGATCATCAAACCTGAAAAATACACGCAATAAAGAAACAAGAAGCACCATATCCCCCTAAATCAAGCATTCCGAATCTAATGGTGGTATTGGTTTTGGATGAATAAATCTGTATTGGTCGATTCGAATCGAGACGACTCCTTGAGCCCTAACCATGGCACTATGTGATTCCTACGTGGAAACTTGCATGTGAGGCATCAAACACAATCTAGTGAATACCCTGGACTCAAACAAACACATGCAAACGGTTAATAATGCATGATTAACACAAATCGAATTTTGAGAAAAATCAAACCGGTGAGAGCTTGCTGGCACGATCTGGGCAGTCTGGGCTTGAGGTATGAGTATGGATCGATTGCTGGGAACCTCCTGAAGGTGATTGAGTGGTTAAATTGGCCTGAAGCTTTCTGAAAATTGGAACTCGATTTTCAAAAAGTTTGAGAAATATTTTGGCAAAATAAGGGTTTGGCTTGAGCTAGGGTTTCGTCCTCTGGCTTGTATGCAATGCTAGGTATTTATAGAAGCAATTGGGATGGCAAAAGCAAGCAAAAAAGATTGGACATTGATTGTGCAAATATTTTCCATTTAAATAAAATCAAATTTCCTTAAAAATTTGATTTTTTCTTTCCATATGCAAGCTATCACGATTTGGCAAGAGTCTTGGGCTTTCTTGGTCTTTAAGGAAGATATAAATCCATTCCTTTTGAAAAAAACATTTAATTTTCATATTTTATACAATTTATTTTTGAATTAAATGTTATAAAATTCAAATATAAATCATAAAAATAGAAAATTACCAATTCCAAGCATTTATGGGTCAAGAATAATGTCATGAACAAGTTTGGATCAAAAGATTATAGGCCCATTTGGAAAATTTTGCAATTTGACCAAAATGTCCTTTTGTGCAATTGTCCAAAATTGCCCAACGAATAGTGTATCTTGCTCGATTTTCCACATTTTGAGTGTTCTTGGACTTTTGGAAAGCTCTAAGAGTCCTCTAACCAACATTTTGGTCTCATCTCAATTGGAGTTTCCATGCTCAATATATCTTCAAAACAAAAGTTGACTTTTGTTGACTTGAACAAATGTTTTAGATAATCAATTGAAGTTGAAAATTTAAGTTGTTTGAATCTTGTTGTTCAATAATGAAATTAATGAGTTTGAGTCATCAGAACCCTTGATGATGAATGTGACTTTGATGATGTTGACCAAATTTTGGGTATTGGGCAATTGACTTGTCTTTTCAACCATAATGAAATCTTGAGTAATCCCAAACTTGAAGATACTTTTGATTTGAACATGTTTGTGAGAATTCACCAAACCCGGATGACAGGTTGTCTTCTCAACAATCGAAACGAGATCCCACGAAGATCAAAGGTATGGCTCAGGATGCGATTCGGAAGGTAACTCGAGACAGCGAGTCTCTTCACTCGAAGACTGGAAGGAACATCCCATATTCAACACAAAGATCAACAGGAAGTACAAATGCTATATCTCATACTTCGATCATTAATCAAGAAGATCGCTTTAGCGACACCAAAGGCAAAGGCCATCGTCCGAGTCTTCAAAGCCTGCTCGGCCATCAAAGTCTACTCGAGGTTAAACCAAGCGGAAAATTGCCAGTACCTCGACTTCAAGGAGTTTGTCACTATTGGAAACTGTTGAAGTTAGGACTAATGTTCATAGCTCTAAGTAGTTTATCTTTGCTTTTTGTTTTGAACTCTCGCTTCGCCCAGCGAAGAGATGTTTATAGGGTTTAGCTTTTAAATAATTTCTCTTTGTCTTGCCCAAGGCGAATGAGTTTGTATTTTAGGGCCTGTTTCATAGTGTAAATCATGAATAAAGCGCGTTGTTTTCTACACTTTGTGTTTATTTTCATTTTACCCTTTTAAAATGATAATCCTAAAAACACAATAAATAAAATAAAATCTCTCTCTTCAAAAATAATAAGATTAATGCATACACTTTCAAAAATTTTTTTAGTTAATCAAACATAAATCAAAATTGCAGTTAACAAATGGACAAATCCATTGAAAGCGGTAACTCTCTCTCTCAACTTTGAAATCCCATGAATTATTTGAAAAGAAGTTGAAGAAGAGATCCGGATGAAATTTCTAGATTGCTAAAGCACGAGGAAAGGAACATTCAGCCTCATAAAGAACTTCTAGAAGCAATCAATTTGGGTTACGAGGAAGATAGAAAAAGTAAATATCGGACTTCACTCAGCGGCAATGTCAAAAGCAAATTGATAAATCTTCTCAAAGAATATGTTGATATATTACTTTGGTCCCAGGACATGCGGATCTAGATACCAGCATCGTGGAGCATCACTTGCCGTTAAGACCAGTGTCATGATTAAGCGAAAGTGAGGAGAGTTCACCACGAGATGGTGACAAAATCGAAAAAAGTTCGAAGCATTTCGTATTTGGTTTTCTCATCATACGAATATCCTCAATGGCTAGCCAACATAGTGCTGTCTCGAAGAAGGCGGAAAGGTCGAGAATGTGTGTTGACTCGGGACTTAAACAAAGCTAGTCAAAGGACGATTTCCCACTACCACATATCGACATCCTAGTGGATAGTCTTGCCAAAATTCAACGTCTTTTCCTTCATGGATGGTTTCTCTGGTTACAATCAGATCAGAATGGCTCCTGAAGACATGGAGAAGACATCTTTTATTACGCCGTGGGGCACCTTTTGCTACAAGGTAATGCCATTTGGATTAAAGAATGCGGCCACTTACGGAGGGCAATGACTACTCTCTTCCACGACATGATGCACAAAGAGATCGAAGTCTCGTGGGCGACATGATAGCAAAAGTCGACCTGAAGAAGAGCATATAGAATATCTCTTAAAGTTGTTTCAGCGATTAAGGAAATTTCAGCTCCGCCTGAATCCTAACAAATGCACCTTTGGGGTGAGGTCTGGAAAAATCCTAGGTTTCATCGTTAGTCAAAAAGGAATTGAAGTTGACCCTGACAAAGTCAAGGCTATTCAGGAAATGCCTACGCCACGTACGGAAAAGCAAGTAAGAGGATTTCTTGGACGATTGAATTACATCTCCAGATTCATCTCTCAGATGACTGCTACCTGTGGGCCGATATTCAAGCTTCTCCGCAAAGATCAGAAGGTTGTATGGACAGCCGATTGTCAAAAAGCATTCGACAGTATCAAGGAATACTTGTCAGAACCACCAATATTGATCCCTCGGTGAAGGAAGACCATTGATCATATACCTTACCGTACTAGAAGAGTCCATGGGCTGCGTACTTGGACAACAAGACGAAACCGGTAAGAAGGAGCATGCCATCTACTACCTGAGTAAGAAATTCACAGACTGTGAAACTCGTTACTCCATTCTCGATAAAACATGTTGCGCCTTGGTGTGGGCTACAAAACGTCTTCGCCAGTACATGATCAATCACACGACTTGGTTAATCTCCAAAATGGATCCGATCAAGTACGTCTTTGAAAAACCTGCCTTAACAGGGAGAATCGCTCGATGGCAGATGCTACTATCTGAATATGACATCCAATACCACGCTCAAAAAGCGGTTAAAGGAAGTATTCTCGCCGATCACTTGGCTTATCAGTCGCTCAATGAATACCAATCTCTCAAATATGACTTCCCGGATGAGGATGTTATGTACTTGAAGATGAAAGATTGCGACGAACCGCTACCCAGAGAAGGACCAGATCCAGAATCCCGATGGGGCCTAGTCTTTGATGGAGCAGTTAATGTTTTTGGCAATGGAATTGGGGCAATCATCGTTACTCCCGAAGGTTCTCATATACCATTTTCTGCCAGGATGCTATTTGATTGCACCAACAACATAGCAGAATATGAAGCATGCATCATGGGTATTGAAGAAGCCATCGACTTGAGGATGAAAATCCTTGACATATATGGAGACTCAGCCCTTGTGATCAATCAAATTAAAGACAAGTATGAAACTCATCATCTTGGTCTACTTCCTTACAGGGATTATGCGAGACGACTGGTGACTTTCTTCAACGAAGTAGAATTGCATCATATTCCTCGAGATCAAAACCGAATGGCAGACGCCTTGGCCACTCTATCTTCCATGTTCAAAGTCAACGATTGGAATGATATGCCCAGAATTCGCATCAGACGCCTTGAAAGACCTGCATATGTCTTCACAACTGAAGCAGTCTTTGATGATAAACCGTGGTTCCACGATATCAAACGTTTCCTTCAAACACGAGAGTACCCACTCGGGGCATCGTACAAGGATAAGAAAACTCTAAGGAGGCTTTCAAGAAACTTCTTCCTCAATAAAGATGTGTTATACAAAAGAAACTTCGACATGGTTCTGCTCAGATGCGTCGACAGACAAGAAGCGGACATAATCATCCATGAAGTGCATGAAGGGTCCTTTGGAACCCATTCAAATGGGCATGCAATGTCCAGAAAAATCTTGAGAGCAGGATACTATTGGATAACGATGGAATCCGATTGCTGTAAACACGTCAAAAGATGTCACAAGTGCCAGATCTACGCAGATAAGATCCATGTGCCTCCGACTCTACTCAACGTTCTCTCTTCTCCGTGGCCTTTCTCCATGTGGGGCATTGACATGATCGGGATGATCGAACCAAAAGCGTCCAATGGGCATCGTTTTATTTTAGTAGCCATTGATTACTTCACCAAATGGGTCGAAGCAGCGTCTTACGCCAATGTTACCAGACAAGTGGTTGTGAGGTTCATCAAGAACAACCTCATTTGCCGATATGGAGTTCCAAGCAAGATCATTACAGACAATGGATCGAACTTGAACAACAAAATGATAGGCGTGAGGAATTCAAGATCGAGCATCATAACTCATCTCCTTACCGGCCAAAGATGAACGGCGCCGTTGAAGCAGCCAACAAGAACATCAAAAAGATTGTCCAGAAAATGGTCATCACTTACAAAGACTGGCATGAAATGCTGCCATTTGCTCTGCATGGGTATCGTGCTTGATCGCACTTCAACGAGGCAACTCCTTTTCTCTAGTATACGGCATGGGCAGTGCTCCCGTAGAAGTTGAGATCCCATCAATGAGAGTTCTCATGGAAACCAAGCTATCGAGGCTGAATGGTGTCAAAGAAGATCGACCAACGAACTTAATTGAAGAAAAGTGCGACGCTCGTGTCACGGACAACTCTATCAAAGAAGAATGAAGAAATCTTTCGACAAAAGGTCCGACCTCGTGAATTAGAAAGCGACCTCGTGCTTAAAAGATTACATCTTTTCAACGATTCTAGGGGCAAATGGACTCCTAATTACGAAGGCCCATACATCGTCAAAGAAGCTTCTCGAGGCGGTGCTATGACTCTCACAACCATGGATGGTGATGAACTCCGCATCACGTGAATCTTGACGATCAAGAAATACTTTGTCTAAAAAACAAAAGAAACATTTCGGTAAGTCGAAAACCGAAAAGGCGGCTTAGGCAAAAAAGCGTCTCGGTGGATTGAAAACACGAAAAGCGATCGAGGCAAAAATTAGAGACAATAAGCGAAATTATCACGATAGATTGAAAACCTGAAAAGGCAATCTAGGCGAAAACAAGGATACAAAAATGACAAAGTAACTGCAGTCAGTCTGTATTTTGTCCATATGAAGAATTTTCCATCAACGGATCTTCAATCAACTCTTCTAAAGCAACACGCACAGTTGGAATTCAAAGTTGTTAGGGATAGTAGTGGTTATTTGCTTTCAATGTAGCCGTTTCCCAATAAATTATCATTTCCAACTTTTGTAAATAGTTCATGGAATCACGCATTTGGCTGATTACCATTCTATCAATAAATTTGAGCCTTGTGCTTTTTGTTTGCAATTCCTACTTTATTCTGTTTTGCAAAATAACGCTTTTTATTGTGAAAATCACTTTTTGAAACTAAAATGTTTTAAATGAATTTTTACTTCAAAATTTTGAAACAAGCAAAAATTTTCCTTTGAACTATGAACACGGAAAAACTTCAGAGTTTCTCCACGAGTGTTTCAATCTCGAAGGATAAAGGCAGCTACTCGGTCTTCTCCTCGATAGAAATCATCAAAGGGCGATATTCTTATTCCGAAAAAGAATCCCCCAAGTTGCCAATGGAGTGCCTTTCTCGAGAAAGTTTAAAGCATGCAACTCGAAATCTTCATTAGTGAGCGTCGCACCATTCTTTGCAATTTTCACCAAGTATTTGTTCGAACTGTGACATGGTCCTTTTCCCAAATATCCCTTTAAGTGTCTTTGTCAAGTATTGTTAGCATGCATATAACATTCATGACATTCATACATAATAGCATCATTCTTTGCATTTTTTTTGCATTCCTAGAAATGTTTGCTTCCATATCACTGGTATAAGTCACACTTACTCATGTAAGTACAAGTCTATCCCCAGTAGAGTATCTCCCAAACGGAAAAGATACATTTTCCTTTTCCACGGCGGAGTATCCCCAAGAGTATATCTCTTCTCTCATATTCCCCAGCGGAGATCATTCCTCATCAAGAACGAAGTCTTGATTGACCTTTTCTTTCCAGTTCATTCCTGGACAGAATCCTATCAACAAAACAATAAGTAATAACCTCATCATTTGAGCCGCTTATTTTCATTCCTAAACTTGTCACAAAAGGTTTGTTCTTCTTATCAAGGTCAAATCGCGACAATTCAAAAAATCCCAACAGTTGTCTTTCTGTCTAAAGAGAAAACCTGTGTCTGTCAATCAAAAAGCCCGCATCTCCTCAAAAAGAGAGATCCTCGGCGAGATTGTATCCAAGAAGATAGAAACTCATTGGAGTTTCTGTTTCTTTCATTATCTGTTATTCACACTGCTGAATAATCAACAAAATCTTTCAAAGATTTAACTTGTTATAGTTATCACTTTGCTGATAATTGGTAATATCTTCAAAACTCGTCTAAAATTTATTTTCCATCATCTGTCTGTTATTCACAAAGCTGAATACACAACAACTCATTTCTTAAGATATACCTTGTTATAGTTATCATTTTGCTGATAATTGGTAATATCTTCAGAATTCATTACCATGAACTATCACAAGGCTGATAATTGGTAATATCATTTTCACTTACCTTAAACATTGTCACGAGGCTGACAGAAGGTAATCTCTTTGTTTCCCAAAGTGAAACAGATATTCACATATTTTGTGAATAATTCTTTCCCCAACAGGGACGTATTCACAAATTTTCCCCACCATGTCATTTCTTTGGTTGAAACTTTTACAATCATTTTGCATCATCCGCATTTTTGGTATCTTAGGCCCAAAATTTGCGTATTCTGATATTTAAGTCTCTTTACACCTATCAAAACGAAGATATTCATCTTTATCTCTCAGGTTAAAGAAACTTAAATAGATCTATCATACCCAATTTTGACACGATATACCATCTTACATTTGCATCATTGCATAACTAACAATTCGAGATAGCATTAATCGGGTATAGCATTCACGGTCGAAATTAGGGTTTCATCAGATTTTCATCGATTCAAGAGCATCAATCGGGGTTTGAGTTTTCTCACCTCATTTGATCTATCTTGATCAAATCATCAACCTCTGATCATCAGATATCCATTTTCTCTCACAGATCAATCGAGGATCGACCAATTAGGGTTTTGATCGAGCATAGACATTCTCGATTTTTGAGCAAGGAATGACTTTTTGAATAGAGATTGGTCATCATATCTTAGATACAACATCTTGACCTAATTTACGGATTCAAAACATCACGAGAGGTTCTGATTTCATCGGTCAATTTACGAAACATCGATGAATTTTCATCTGCGCAGAAAAGTCAAACTTTGACTTTTGATCAAATTTTTCAAAACAAAACTTTTTCCATCATCAAAATACTTCAAATGATCCATCATGATCATCAAAAATCAAAGAATTTGAAAAAGTCAACAAAAAGTCAAAAGTTTTCATACTTAGAAAATTTTCTAAGTGTTGAAATTTCTTACTTTTTTCAAACTTCATGCCATTTTTTCACCTAGTTCCAATTTGAATTGGAAAAAACTCAAAACATGAAAGTTGTAGCTTGTGGAAAAATCTTTCCAAAATGTCCAAGAACTCTCAAATCCATGGAGTCTAGCTACACTTTTGAAATTGAAACATAAGGCTCCATGAAACTTGATTTTCAAAATCCAAAACTTCAATTATAGGTCATTTTTGTGCTTTCTTCATCTAGAAGCAATCTAACCTTGCCAAATGGATGATTGAACTGATAAATATCAGTTAGAAGTAATAATTGAGAGGATTGGATCAAATTGTAAAAATAAGCACATGGTGAAAAAAGGAAGTTTCCTTTTTTGGCAAAAGTCTTTCTTACCCCTTAAGCTATCTTTGAATCACCAAAGGCTTGTACTTGTTGCCTAACATTTCAGAATTCTCTTGCCTATAAATAGCTCACAAATTCAAGCTCAATCCACATTGTTATACCCAATTTTTTACCTAATATACCACCTTACATTTGCATCATTGCATAACTAACAGTTCAGATAGCATTAATCGGGTGTAACATTCACAGGTCAAAATTAGGGTTTCATCAGATTTTCATCTGATTCAAGAGCTAACCAATTAGGGTTTGAGATTTTCTCATCTTATTTGATCTATCTTGATCAAATCATCAACCTCTGATCATCAGATATCCAATTTTTTTCTCATTGATCAATCGAGGATCGACCAATTAGGGTTTTGATCGGGCATGAGAATTCTCTGACTTTTTGAACAAGAAATAACTTTTTTGGATAGAGATTGGTCATTATATCTTAGATACAACATCTTAACCTAATTTCTGGATTCAAAACATCACAGAGGTTCACAGAATTCATCAGTCGTTTTCAGAAACATCTGATGAAATTTCATCTGCATAGAAAAGTCAAACTTTGACTTTTGGTCAAATTTTTCAAAACAAAACTTTTTCCAACATCAAAATACTTCAAATGATCCACCATGATCATAAAAAATCAAAGAATGTGAAAAGTCAACAAAAAGTCAAAAGTTTTTATACTTAAAATTTTTTCTAAGTGTTGAAATTTCTTACTTTTTCCAAACTTCAAGCCATTTTTTCACCTAGTTCCAATTGGAATTTGAAAAAACTCAAAACATGAAAGTTGTAGATCATGGAAAAATCTTTCCAAAATTTCCAAGAACTCTCAAATCCATGGAGTCTAGATACACTTTTGAAATTGAAACATAAGGCTCCATGACACTTGATTTTCAAAGTCAAAACATCAAAATTATAGGTCATTTTGCATTTTTCTCTTCTAGAACCTTTGCCACCTTGCCAAGAGAGGATAGGACTGATAAAAATCAGTTGGATGTAATTATGATAGGATTGGATCAAGTTGAATTTTTAACCATGGTTAAAAGGAAGGTTCCTTTTGCATTTAATGCCAAAATGACTACCTTGCCCTCTAAGGCAAGTCAAATTTACCAATGGCCAAACCTTGCCTAACATTTTCAGAACTTGTTTGTCTATAAATGGATGTCTTCCTTGCCATTCAATGGACACCAAAAACAATACAAATTCATGCTTTCTTTCACTTTCTTGAAAATCAAGTAATATAGTGCAAATTGAGAAAACATAGCATTTTGAATTTGAGCCAAAACCATGATGAAATTTGGTGTCCAACATGTTTCATGATCATAATTAAACTTGTTCCAAGCTTAAAAACAACTTGATCAAAGCTAAAAATCAGAAATCACATGCCATGGTTTCAAGTTTCCAAAACGCCATAACAATCGGCGAAGCTAGGCTTGATCAATTGATGTTGTAATCATCCATACACCTTCTCTATACCCCATAGACATGATCCAAAACAAAACAACAACTGTAACACTTGTAACCACGATTTCAGTTTCGTTTTCAAGCTTGTGCAGGTGAACTTGAGTAGAGTAATCCAAGCATGCTCATGAAGTGCGAGACCACTCATACACCATCCCTAGAGCCGTTGAAGCTTAAACAATCAAGAAACAACAAGCTGAAACACGTTTGCCGAATTCGATTCTCATTTTCGGTATGAACACGAACTTGGTTAGCATGATTCTTTGATTCTTTTGACAAAACTCTTGGCCAATTGTTTTACGCACTCATAACGATCCTTAACCCTCAAAAAATCCAAGAATCATCAACATACATCATTTAATTTGAGATTTTGATTAGGGTTCTTCGTGTTTTTCAAAACCTAAATCATTCTAGGCTGAATATAAATGAAATTAACAACCATATTCATGTTCGTGGTGCAAAATCGATCAACTTTGATGTTTACATCATTGGATTTCATTGAGAAACAAAGATTTTAGGTTGAATCGTGGCGAAAATCAAAATGCAAGCCCGAACTGGCGTGTTCTTGGTGTTCTTCAAATTTAAATTTTAAATGATCCAATATTATATCAGCGTGTGTTAGTCCACTAAACAGCTCAGTAGCGTTTGGTCTAGTGGTTCTGGCTTGGTCTTAAGTCTTCTTGCCACGCGTCCCTCAATGGTCATGGGTTCAACACCCATCGGGACCATTTTTCACTCTTTTACAAACTTCCAATTTTTCATGTTTTTTATCAAACTTTCAACATTTTTTGACCAATCAAAACTTCTCATTTTGAGATGATTTTTAAACACTTGTCAATAAATACATCTATTTTGTGATAGTGCAAAATTTTCAGAAAAACTTTCATCGATTAAATTTTAATCAAGCCGCAGCGTTCGAACACTTTTCAAACCTCCTTAAAAGGTGAATTTTTCAAGTTTTCGACTTCGTTTTTCAAAACTTCTCATAAATGAACCTCACATTTCAAAACATTTTCAAAACATTTTCAAATCATTTTCAAAACATTTCATCAAACTTGCATCTTTTACCATGATCGATCCGATTTAAAGCGATAAAACAAATTCGTTCTTTCTCGAATTTCTCGATCGATCATGGGCCACCCTTATGGTGTAAGTCCCAATCCTTTATGTACATACTTAGTTTTACTTGTACATACTCAAATTATCATTGTCAATATTCAAACATAAAACAAATTTCTTTCGTTTGTTTTCATTCGTTTGTTTATACACCGATACCATTGATATTGAAAGGAGCATTATTCCCTGTGAAACTGCTTTCAAATCAATGGGCCTCCATCATGGTGTAAGTCCCATAACATTCTTTTATGTACATAATATTTCTTTGTACATATCAAACTTTTGTCAAATACCTTTTTTACAAAGTTTCATACATACATATCTGAGATACTCCTTTTATACTCAATACGACAAACTTGATCGTTTGTTTTCACATCACTTGTGTATAAACAAAATAGTCTTGTGTGTATATATTCTCTTTGTACATACCAAATACTTTTCAAACAAACTTTTCATCTGTACATAACACATATACTTCTTTTTCAAATACTTTTTATCTGTACATAATACAGATACCTTTTACAGATAAAACTTTAATCAATCATTTCCGTTTCATCTGTACATTTTACACTGAATACCATTGACTTTGAAAGGAGCATTATTCCTTGTGAAACTAATTTCAAATCAATGGGCCTCCCTTATGGTGTAAGTCCCAAACCTCCTATGTACATCCATCTTTCTTTGTACATAAAAACTCGTCCGTGTACATATTCATTTCCTTGTACACATTACAAACTTGTGAATAATCAAGTTGCGCCCGTTTTAAACGTTCGTTTCACAGACACTTGTTTATATTTCATAAACTGCGGTAAATAAACATCATGCATTGTTTATATTTCCTTCATAAACTCCTGTGAATACATATCACACACACACCTGTTTATACAACTGTCTAGTTATAACATAACAATTAGACTAATCAATAGGTTCCCAGATAGCCTCGCTTGGGCTTCATACAAGATAACTCATCCCAGTTGAGTTTAGCCTCGCTTGGGCTTCATACAAGACAATCCATCACCAGCATAGTTTAGCCTCGCTTGGGCTTCATACAAGATATTTTATCTCCAACGAGTTTAGCCTTCTCTTGGGCTTTGTACAAGAAACTCTCCCTGAGTTAGCCTCGCTTAGGCTTCATATAAGACAACACTCCCTGTTGAGTCGGCCTCCTCTTGGGCTTCGTTCAAAAGAACTCCTCATTGAGTTTAGCCTTCTCTTGGGCATCATACAATGAAAGAGATAGGAAATCTCTTATGACCTCTATTGGGCTTCAATACAAAGAATCACCAGCTAAGATAGAACCACGAAAGGATGGTTTCCGGTGAAATCACTTTCAAATTCCCCAATGAGTAAAATTTCCGGTGAAATTGCTCTTATTCGAGAAAAGGATGATTTCTCGGTGAAATCCCTTTCAAGCCAAAGCCCATACCTATAGCTTCCTCTTGAGCTTCATACAAGGACCCTCGATGACCCTCGGAATGCCTCCTCTTGGGCTAACAATACAAGGACCCATGGGCTTCTTAAAAGCATCCCTTTAATCCAATCAATTTCTCCTCGAGATTTAGATATCTATCATCTCTATGGAAGAAGTATCTCATCTATCACATGACATACAGTCAAAACTTTTCAAACTCTTTTCAAACTGTTTTCAAACAAAAACATCTCTTAATTGTAAGTGGTAGCGCTTGTACACTCAAGCAAAACACCCAATACTTAGTTAAAAGGTTCAATCATCTTTTCAAACATCTTTCTTAAACATGTAAGTGGTAACGCTTGTACACTCAAGCAAAACACCTAATACTTACGATGAAAGATTTCAATCAAACAACTTTTCAAAAATGTATGTGATGAAATAGATTAGATACATTTTCATTAAGATGACATTTATGCATCTCTTACTAACATCCGTTGCTTTCCACTAGCATAAGTGGGAACTACGATTGCTCGACTTTCTCAACATCCTTTTGAGAATACGTGAGCACAAGGTCTCATCCTTGCCGAGCAAATTTCTATCTCTCTCGGACCAAACAAACCATAGAACCACAGATCCGAGCTACAAATGCTCGATTCCCACTAGGGGATATGTATGAGAAGATCCACGGATCTTTGCGAGCACAATAATAACAAAACCTAGAATCCCACAATCATTTCTTAAAAATCCAAGGAGAAACTTTCCCAATCATAGAAATAGCAATTAAAACACACAAACATATCAAACGTATTCATATATAAAGCTGTAGATAACTACATATATTTAGGGTGCTCCATCTATTCCCTTTATATAACAATCCCCCTTACTCAGAATCTCTACAATGCGTTATGTCTAGTTTGAGCTAGTCGTTACACATACCAATATCAATTGAGGGTATTTGACTTTCCCTTTTCATAATCATTAAATCATCTTTCTTGTGTTAAAAATAATAAAGCTTGATGCTCGCGGCATCTTTATAAACAAATCAAAAGATTTAAATCGTTGTGTACCAGAAGATCCGAACTCACGTTCGCATCCTCAGGCGCGTCACCTTTTAACGCGAACACACACCAAAGCATCACAAATCCATGCTTTCACTCTTTACTTTTGAAAATCAAAGCATTATAGTTCAATTTGCCAAAACTTGCAATCTTGAAAATTAATGAAAATCTTTGAGTAATTTGGTGTCTAACATATCATAATATCCATATGGAATCTGTTTGAACATTAAAATCAACATAGAGCAAGAATTTCACATCTCATGTCATTTTCTTGCCAAAGCGCCTTAAAGACGAATTCATGGCTAGGCTTGATTAAGCGAGTATTGATCATCAAACACCTTCCATGAACATCATATGGTGATCGGATCATTGGCAAGCAAGGTAAGGTTTTACATCAAAATCGAGTTTCTATTTTGTGTTTAGCAAGTAATTGCAATATTTGTATTTTCGAGGAACTTAAAAGTGAGTGGGTGTAGAACACATAAACCATCCGGCCATTAGGATGTAGTGCGAGATTATTCGGTGTAAGCCTAGAGTAATTGTCATGCGATACTACGATCAGGCGAGTTTCTCTTGAAAATATTATTGGACCATCGAGTATTCAACAAATCCAATAATGTTTTGAAGGGGAGTGTTGAGCCTGTATTATCAGTAGAATCCGATTCACAGATGAATAAGCCTTTAGAACTTAACCACGTTGATTCTTATCGTTGGCTTCATGCTCGTGACTTCGAACGCTTGACCGTGTGTATAACTACTAACCATGTTTGCTGCATTCATTCATTCAAAAACAATTTTTTTTTTTCATTTCTCTTCCCATTTCCAAAGAATTTAGAGATGTTTTCTTTGTAAAATATTTTAGGTTAGAGTGATGGACGTCAGAGGAAGATTCACCAAAAGATACAGTTTTAGAATTCCTGACGTAGGAAAGTTGAAAGAGTTAGCATCTTTGGTAGAAGATCCCTCGGATTTCAGAAAATGCTATGGAACTCTTTTAACTCTTCTGTACGCTGACGTTGATGAAGGACTTCTCAAAACCTTCGTTCAATTCTACGATCCAGTCTATCGCTGTTTCACTTTCCCTGATTATCAGTTGACGCCTACTTTGGAAGAGTATGCGCATATCCTAGGAATCTCAGTATCCGACAAAGTGCCTTTCAATGGTTTGGAAGCCATTCCCAAGTCACAAGTCATTGCAACAATGACTCATTTAAAGAAATCTGAGATAGACAAAAACCTAACTACCAGAGGAAAACTCTTAGGACTGACCTCAAAGTTCCTAATGGAGAAGGCTCTCAAATTCTCTGAAGCTGGTAGTATAGTAGCCTTTGAAGCTATTTTAGCTTTACTCCTCTATGGATTGGTGTTGTTTCCCAGCGTCCCAAATTTCGTTGATATCACGCCATAAGGATCTTCGATTGGAAATCCGTTCCCACCGCTTGGTGATACGTCGTCTCTATTCATCATAGGAATCGTCAAGGAGGCGGAACTATCGTGTGTTGTGTACCTCTATTTTCAAATGGATTACCTCACATTTACCTAAATCTCCTATCTTCCGCGAGAACAAAGGCAGTGGCATTGGTCAAAAGACTCATGTCTCTAACAAGCGGCGATATCCATTGGTATACTTTGGCAAACAATGAGATGGAAATCATTGAGAGCTGTGGAGAATTTGCCAGCGTACCTCTCATTGAGTGCGAAAGGAGGAATCAACTACAACCCATTCCTAGCAAAGCGTCGGCTCGGATCATAAATTGGTAAACCTCCGGTTTCGGTGAAAGCTACTTCTATCATGAAGGAGGATTCCCAGTTGAAGGCTAGGATGATTAAAGCTTGGCATCACATCCGAAAGAAAGGAAAAGGTAAGGCAAAGAATTGTGTAGCCATGAAACCTACACTTCTTGGATAAAGAAAAAAGCGAAGGAATTAGAATGCCTTACGCTTATGAGGATCCCCTGTTCTCAGTCGCTTCCAAATCGACAAATTTTCCCGTTGAAGCTGTGGGAGAATACCAAGAAGCCTTGACCAAGATAAGGCTTGAGAAAGAAGCTTTGGAAAACAAAATCCTTAAGGCTAACCTTGAGAATGAGAAGCTCAAGAAGCAAGTCAAAGATCATGAAAAGACGTTTTATTTCCAGGATGAATGGCTCATGGAGAAAGATGAGGAGATTCGCCAGAAGCATGATGCAATCAAGAAATTCATCAAAGAAAGAAAAGGATCGCCTGAAGATTTGATAAATAACAATCTTACTCCCAACGAATGGAAAAGAGTCATCAGCAAGCTAAAAGCCGAGAAAGCAGAACTAAAAGCTCGCTATGGAAAGGAAATCCTAAAGAGGAAGCTGCATCAAGCCTTCGGATCTTCATCAGACGAAGACGTTTAATTAGTTCAATTTAGTTTGTAATTTTATCATTTGTGTGAGCAATGCTCCAACAAAAAACAATTGTTGTAATCTTCCTTCATTAATCAATAAAATTCGTGTTTTCCATCCAAATATTTGCCAGAAATATCTCTTTTAGCGTAAATTCTTTGGAAATTTCTTTTCTTTACAATCATATTCATGCATCATATCTTGCATTTAGGTCTATTGTCTAAAATCTAACATTCCCAGTTGGAATCATTTTTCCAGATAAGCAGTTGTCAAGTATCGCGTCTTAGAGTTTCATTGCGTTGACCCGAGCGTCGATACTAGATCAAAAAGAAGAAAAGTAAAGGAAAATTTTGAGCAAGAAAACGTTGAACTCCGTAGTACAGTAACTACGCTACAAGAAGAAGTGGAAAGGCTCACATCTTTGGTCAACTCACTTGCCACAGCGCAAAGTCAACAAGCAGCATCGAGCAGTCAAAACCAAACAGCAACTTCAGAGGATACTACTACTCCAGTGTCAACTATCGCAACCAGTAGTTCACCTTTCAGCATGCCAGAAGGCTATCCATGGGGAATGCCTTTCAACTTCGGCATCAGAGTTCGCCAACCGACTTCTCAAACAATCTCGCTTGACATACCTACTTTACAGCAAAACTCTGCTTCACAGCGTGGAATAACTTTTCCACAAGTAACAATGTCGGTTTCTCAACCGATCATGTTGAACTCAACTTCCGTAGTGCACACTACCACCGACGAAGAAGTTCATCACACTCTAGGAAATAACACGAACGCTCGTGGTTCAATGGAGAATCTCCAGGAACAACTCCTCAAAATGGAGCTTGAGATAAAAACGATTCAAGGGAAAGAATTGTTTGGGAAAAGCGCCGGGATCTGCTTAGTCCTCGTGTAAAAATACTGCGAAATTCAAAATCCGGATTTTGAAAAGTACAAAGAATTCTTGTCCTCGAGTCATCTTACAATGTATGCTAGGAAAATGTCTACGTACAATGAGGATCATCAGCTGTTAATTCATTACTTCCAGGATAGTCTCACTGGTGCCGCACTGAAGTGGTATATGGGTTTAGACAGCACGAATATCCAAACATTCAACGACCTAGGCAAAGCCTTTATCCAGCAATACAAATTCAACTTGGATATGGCTCCTGATAGGGATCAACTCGCTCCATGTCTCAAAGGAAGAGAGACATTCAAGGAATATCTTGATGGAGGAAATTGCTGCCCAAGTCAACCCTCCCTTGGAAGAAAGAGATGACTAAGGTATTCTTGAATACTCTAAACTCATTCTACTATGGCGAATGATCGCTAGCGCTCCGGAGACTTCAACGAAATGGTAAGCATGGGAATGCGACTAGAAGAAGGGTTCGGACGGACGTCTAACCAAGGAAGTAGGATCTTCTAGTAATACCAAGAAAGTTGGAACCGGTTTCCCAAGGAAAAAAGAACATAGCGTAGGAATGGTATCCAGAAACCACGTAAGAATGTCATCCAACAACGACGGTGGTGCCATAGCACCCTCTGTCAACACAACTCGAGAATTGCTCCAATTTCAACAAAATCAACAAACTCAACGGCCTCGTCAGCAGGCTCGCGGTTTCACAACCAAAACCGTGCGCCTCGGGTCACTCGGTTCGACCCAATTCCCATGCGTACCAGAACTTTACCTGCGCTTATAGAAAGGAATCTAATACTGACAAGGTTACCACCTCCGGTCCACGAAAAACTACCATGGTGGTACAAAGCGCGTATCTTGCCCTTTTCACCAAGGGCACGGACCATGACCTTGAGCATTGCATAGCATTGAAGGCGGAAATGAGAGATTAGTGAAGGCTAATCTTCTTTCCTTCAGAAACACAAGTCCGAATGTGCAAGCCAATCCACTTCCCAATCATAGTGGACACTCAGTGAATCTTATGCTAAGGAATACAGATAGGTACCTTGTCACAGATGTAAACTTAGTCAAAGGAAACTTGGTGCATCTCCATGAAGCATACAGTAAAATGAGTACCTTCACTAAGCACAATTATGCGACTTGCTATATCGCTCCAAGAATATCCATGGATGTCCCACCATAAGCGGATATTCAACATTTGTTAGACATTAGTGACCTACAAATTTACAGAAATAGAGATGACCATGACGTAAATACAATAGGGCATTTTCCGCATGAGCTTTTAGTCTCAGATATCAACTCGGAAAATCCCGAAGTAAACATTGTGATCCCTTGTTTCAACATACCCGAGCATATGGAGATCGCGTCGATGGTTCCAACATTCCAACATCTCCTTTGGTGATTTGCCCACGGTCTGTTAATGCAGTTCTAGAGCAATTCCTTACCGTACAATGCAACCTTGATAGAGGATGGGAAGGAGAAACCCATACCTACACTTCCATTAATGTCAATATAACATCGGACGAGTAGCGAAGTGGGCAGTACACGCTCCATTGCCACCAAAATCGCCTTGACTCCATTGTTAAACAAAACCAAGTTAACATATCTTAGAATCCTGCAACGATTCCCATTGTTAACCAGTACAAACATTGGTTCTCTTGATGGAACCAACATCAACTCGAACTTTGCGAGATCACGAAACTAATCAAGAAGAAGCGAATATCGAGTCGTAGACCAATTAATGAGACTCCTTCAAAATTTCAATCATCTTTACTCCTTAACTCTGAAGCTCACGAGAAGCTTTGATGAGAGTACTAGACCGAGCTTATGTGGATCACGATGTGACTACAGACCAATTTGGAGGGATCATCTCCAACATAACAGCCTGTAACAATCTGAGTTTTAGTGACGAAGAACTTCCGGAAGAAGGGAAAGATCACAACTTGGCCTTGCACATCTCGATGATTTTCCAGACAGATTCCCTATCCAACGTATTGGTAGATACAGGCTCATCTTTAAATGTAATGCCAAAAACGACGCTCGCTCGTTTAGCTTACAAAGGAACGCCAATGAAGTTCAACGATATAGTAGTAAGAGCTTTCGATGGATCGAGAAAGTCAGTTATTGGGGAAGTTGATCTCCCAATGACAATTGGCCCTCACACTTTCAAAATTACGTTCCAAGTCATGGGCGTACCGGTGCGTCTGATTGCTTGCTAGGAAGACCTTGGATCCACGATGCGGGGTAACTTCTACTCTCCATCGAAATTAAAATTCACGATAAATGGAAAGTTGGTGACCATCGGTGAACAAGCTTTACTTGTAAGTCATCATCCATTTTCCTTCATCACGCCAATGACATTGAGCGCCGCATCTCCCGGAAAATCCGTTAGAAGATGAATCTATTAAAAGCGGATCATCTATCTCTTCATATAAAGCGGCACAAATGGTGAAAGATGGCAATACTCGAGGATGGGGACAAGTTATCAAACATCAAGAATGAAGCGAAAGCGGACTCGGGTTCACACCGTATCCTCAAAGAAAAAGAAAGATGAAACACTTTCCCGATCAAGGAAGTATTTCATAGTGGAGGTTTCCTAAACCCTATTCCAAGAGGTTAATGTTGTAACCATTGAAGAGGATGAAGATGATCCATCGAATCGAAGAGTGGAGCACTTACTTGAATAACCACGAGTATGTGTCCCAAGAGGAATCATATGCACCGGTGATCAATTCAAAACATGTTCTTGCGCAACATGAAAATCCACCATCCTATGAAATTTGGGATACCTTGGGAGAACCAAGTGGCAAATCGACTACATGGTGAAATACTCTGCGAAAGCTCGAAAATCCGGATCGAAGATATCCAACCCACGGGATGGGGTGATGACTTTGACTACCTAGTCAATCGAAGAGGAATACTCGTCTTCTCAAACTAATCAACGGATCGAGGTCCCAAATGAAGATCTGTTTCAACACGTCGTGGATTTCACCAAGCGGATCCGGTTACCACTACATCAACATGATCATGAAGATCAAGAGTATGATTCGGGATACGATGCGGAAAGTGTCGTGACAACGAGTCTCTTCACTCCAGTGGAAGGAACATCCCCACTATTCAACACAAAGATCAACAGGAAGTACAAAGGCTATCTCTCATACTTCCCAATATGTAAATCAAGAAGATCGCTTTAGCAGCACCAAAGGCAAAGGCCATCGTCGAGTCTCAAAGCCTGCTCACCAGAATCAAAGTTTACTCGAGGTTAAACCAGCGAAAAATTACCCGAGTACCTCGACTTCCAAGGAGTTCGTCACTATTGGAAACCTGTTGAAGTTAGGACTAATGTTCATAGCTCTAAGTAGTTTATTTTTGCTTTTTGTTTTGAAGTTTTATAGGGGTTTAGCTTTTAAATAATTTCTCTTTGTCTTGCCCAAGATGAATGAGTTTGTATTTTAGGGCGCTGTTCATATTGTGAAACATAAATAAAATGCGTTGTTTTGTTTCCACACTCTGTGTTTATTTTCATTTTTACCCTTTTCCGGAAATGATAATCCTAAAAAACATAATAAAAAAAATCTTCAAAAAAAAAATCAAAATAAAAATTAATCTGCGACATTTTCACATTAACTTTCAAAAAAAAATGATGATAAAAACTTTTTTTTTAATCAAACATAAATCAAAATTGCAGATTAACAAATGGACAAATCCATTGAAAAGAGTAACTCTACGCTTTCTCCCAACTTTGAAATCACAATGAATTATTTGAAAAGAAGTTGAAGAAGAGATCCGGATGAAATTTCTAGGCGCTAAGGCACGAGGAAAGGATCATTCGACCTCACAAAGAACCTCTAGAAGCAATTAACTTGGGTTACGAGGAAGATACAAAAGAAGTCAATATTGAGCTTCACTCAACAACGATGTCAAAAGCAAGCGATAAGTCTTCTCAAAGAATACGTTGATGTGTTTGCTTGGTCCTACCGAGACATGCGGGTTTGGATACCGGCATCGTGGAGCATCACTTGCCGTTAAGACCGAGAATGTCCGCGATTAAGCAAAAGCGAGGAGAGTTCATCACGAAATGGTGAGAAAATTAAAAGGAAGTTCAAAAGCATTTCGTATTGGTTTCCTTGTCATCGAGTATCCTCAATGGCTAGCCAACATAGTACTGTATCCAAGAAAGATGGAAAGGTCGAATGTGTGTTGACTGGGATCGAACAAAGCTAGTCAAAGATGATTTCCCACTTCCGCATATCGACATGCTAGTGGATAATCTTGCCAAATTCAACGTCTTTTCCTTAATGGACGGTTTCTCGGTTATAATCGGATCGAATGGCTCCGAAGACATGGAAGACATCTTTCATCACGCCATGGGGCACTTTTTGCTACAAGGTAATGCCATTTGGATTAAAGAATGCGGTATGACTTACGAGGGCAATGACTACTCTCTTTCACGACATGATGCACAAAGAGATCGAGGTCTACGTGGACGACATGATAGCAAAGTCTGACACTGAAGAGGAACATATAGACTATCTCTTAAAGTTGTTCCAACGATTAAGGAAGTTTCAGCTCCGCCTGAATCCTAACAAATGCACCTTTGGGGTAAGATCAGGAAAACTCCTAGGTTTCATCGTCAGTCAAAGAGGAATTGATGTTGACCCTGACAAAGTCAAGGCTATTCAAGAAATGCCTACGCCACATGCAGAGAAGCAAGTAAGAGGATTTCTTGGATGATTGAAATACATCTCAGTTCATCTCTCAAATAGCGCTACGTGGGCGATATTCAAGCTTCTCGCAAAGATCAAGAGGTTGTGTGGACGCCGATTGCCAAAAAGCATTTGTGATATCAAGGAATACTGTCGAACCACAATCTGATTCCTCGATCGAAGGAAGACCGTTAATCATATACCTTACCGTGCTAGAAGAATCCATGCGTGCTTGGACAACAAGGCGAAACGGTAAGAAGGAGCATGCCATCTACTACACGAGTAAGAAGTTCTTGTGAAACTCGTTACTCCATGCTCGAGAAAACATGTTGTGCTTTGGTATGGGCTTCAAGCGTCTTCGCCAATACATGATCAATCACACGACTTGGTTAATTTCCAAAATGGATCCAATCAAGTACATTTTGAAAAGCACATGCTTAGGAGAATCGCTCGATGACAAATGCTATTATCTGAATATGACATCCGATCCGTGCCGAGCGGTTAAAGGAAGCATTCTCGCCGATCACTTGGCTTATCAACCACTCAACGAATACCAATCTCTCAAGTTTGACTTCCCAGACGAGGATGTTATGTACTTAAAGATGAAAGGTTGTGACGAACCACTACACGAAGAAGGACGGATCCGAATCCGGATGGGTCCTAGTCTTGATGGAGCCGTAAATGTTTTGGCAATGGAATTGGGCGTCATCATCACCCGGGTTCTCATATCCCGTTTTCCGCCAGATTGCTATTTGATTGCACCAACAACATAGCAGAATATGAAGCATGCATCATGGGTATCGAAGAAGCCATCGACTTGAGGATCAAGATCCTTGATATATATGGGGATTCAGCCCTTGTGATCAATCAAATTAAAGACAAGTATGAAACTCATCATCTTGGTCTAATTCCTTACAGAGATTATGCAAGACGGTTGTTGACTTTCTTCAACAAAGTAGAACTGCATCATATCCCTCGAGAGCAAAATCGGATGGCAGACGCCTTGGCTACTCTATCTTCCATGTTCAAAGTCAATGATTGGAATGATATGCCTAGAATTCGCATCAGACGCCTTGAAAGACCTGCATATGTGTTCGCAACAGAAGCAGTCTTCGACGATAAACCGTGGTTTCACCACATCAAACGTTTCCTTCAAACACGAGAGTACCCACTCGGGGCATCGTACAAGGATAAGAAAACTCTAAGGAGGCTTTCCAGGAATTTATTCCTCAATGATACAAAAGAAACTTCGACATGGTTCTGCTCAGATGCGTCGACAGACAAGAAGCAGATACGATCATCCATGAAATGCATGAAGGATCCTTTGGAACCCATTCAAATGGGCATGCAATGTCCAGAAAGATCTTAAGAACAGGATACTATTGGATAACGATGGAATCGATTCTGCAAACACGTTAAAAGATGTCACAAGTGCGGATCTCGCAGATAAGATCCATGTGCCTCGACTCTACTCAACGTTCTCTCCTCTCCGTGGCCGTTCTCCATGTGGGGCATTGACATGATTGGAATGATTGAACCAAAAGCGTCCAACGGACATCGCTTCATTCTAGTGGCTATTGATTACTTCACCAAATGGGTCGAGCGGCATCTTACGCCAGCGTTACAGACAAGTGGTTGTGAGGTTCATCAAGAACAACCTCATTTGCGATATGGAGTTTCGAGCAAGATCATTAGACAATGGATCTAACTTGAACAACAAAATGATGAAAGAGCGTGTGAGGAATTCAAGATTGAGCATCATAACTCATCTCCTTACCGGCCAAAGATGAGCAGTGTTGAAGGCGCCAACAAGAACATCAAAAGATCGTCCGGAAAATGGTCATCACTTACAAAGGCGGCACGAAATCGCCATTTGCTGCATGGGTATCGTACCTCGATCGCACTTCAACGAACTCCTTTTCTCTAGTATACGGCATGGGCGGTGCTCCCGTAGAAGTTGAGATCCGTCAATGAGAGTTCTCATGGAAACTAAGTTATCGAGGCCGAATGGTGTCAAAGCGATCGACCAATTGAACTTAATTGAAGAAAAGCGCTGACCGCTACGTGTCACGGACAACTCTATCAAAGAAGAATGAAGAAAGCTTTCGACAAAAAGGTCCGACCTCGTGAATTCCGAGAAGGCGACGTCGTGCTTAAAAAGATTCTGTCTTTTCAAACAGATTCTTGGGGCAAATGGACTCCTAATTACGAAGGCCCGTACATCGTCAAAAGAATACGCAACATTCCTGGATAGAACACTGTCTATTATTCACAAAGCTGAATACGCAACAACTCATTTCTCAAGATTTACCTTGTTATAGTTATCACTTCACTGATAATTGGTAATATCTTCAAAACTCATTACCATAAACTATCACAGGGCTGATAATTGGTAATATCATCTTCACTTACCTTAAACATTGTCACAAGGCTGACAAAAGGTAATCTCTTTGTTTCCCAAAACGAAACAAATGTTCACATATTCTGTGAATCATTCTTTCCCTAGCAGGGACGTATTCACAAATTTCCCTTCACTGTGTCATTTCTTTGATATCCTTTAGGGTGAAACTTTTTACAATCATTTTGCATCATCCGCATTTTTGGTATCTTAGGTCCAAAATTTGCGTATTCTGATATTTAAGTCTCTTTACACCTATCAAAACGAAGATATTCATCTTCATATCTCAGGTTAAAGAAACTTAAATAGGGGCATCTGTCATACCCCAATTTTTGACCTAATATACCACCTTACATTTGCATCATTGCATAACTAACAGTTCAGATAGCATTAATCGGGTATAGCATTCACAGGTCAAAATTAGGGTTTCATTAGATTTTCATCTGATTCAAGAGCTAACCAATTAGGGTTTGAGATTTTCTCATCTTATTTGATCTATCTTGATCAAATCATCAACCTCTGATCATCAGATATCCAATTTTTTCTCATTGATCAATCGAGGATCGACCAATTAGGGTTTTGATCGGGCATGAGAATTCTCTGACTTTTTGAACAAGAAATAACTTTTTTGGATAGAGATTGGTCATTATATCTTAGATACAACATCTTGACCTAATTTCTGGATTCAAAACATCACAGAGGTTCACAGAATTCATCAGTCGTTTTCAGAAACATCTGATAAAATTTCATCTGCATAGAAAAGTCAAACTTTGACTTTTGGTCAAATTTTTCAAAACAAAACTTTTTCCAACATCAAAATACTTCAAATGATCCATCATGATCATAAAAAATCAAAGAATGTGAAAAGTCAACAAAAAGTCAAAAGTTTTTATACTTCGAAATTTTTCTAAGTGTTGAAATTTCTTACTTTTTCCAAACTTCAAGCCATTTTTTCACCTAGTTCCAATTGGAATTTGAAAAAACTCAAAACATAAAAGTTGTAGATAATGGAAAAATCTTTCCAAAATGTCCAAGAACTCTCAAATCCATTGAGTCTAGATACACTTTTGAAATTGAAACATAAGGCTCCATGACACTTGATTTTCAAAGTCAAAACATCAAAATTATAGGTCATTTTGCATTTTTCTCTTCTAGAACCTTTGCCACCTTGCCAAGAGAGGATAGGACTGATAAAAATCAGTTGGATGTAATTATGATAGGATTGGATCAAGTTGAATTTTTAACCATGGTTAAAAGGAAGGTTCCTTTTGCATTTAATGCCAAAATGACTACCTTGCCCTCTAAGGCAAGTCAAATTTACCAATGGCCAAACCTTGCCTAACATTTTCAGAACTTGTTTGTCTATAAATGGATGTCTTCCTTGCCATTCAATGGACACCAAAAACAATACAAATTCATGCTTTCTTTCACTTTCTTGAAAATCAAGTAATATAGTGCAAATTGAGAAAACATAGCATTTTGAATTTGAGCCAAAACCATGATGAAATTTGGTGTCCAACATGTTTCATGATCATAATTAAACTTGTTCCAAGCTTAAAAACAACTTGATCAAAGCTAAAAATCAGAAATCACATGCCATGGTTTCAAGTTTCCAAAACTGCCATAACAATCGAAACTGAAGCTAGGCTTGATCAATTGATGTTGTAATCATCCATACACCTTCTCTATACCCCATAGACATGATCCAAAACAAGAACAGCAACCTGTAACACTTGTAACCACGATTTCCAGTTTCGTTTTCAAGCTTGTGCAGGTGAACTTGAGTAGAGTAATCCAAGCATGCTCATGAAGTGCAGACCACTCATACACCATCCCTAGAGGTCGTTGAAGCTTAAACAATCAAGAAACAACAACTGGAAACACGTTTGCCCAGAATTTGATTCTCATTTTTCCAGGTACGAACACGAACTTGGTTAGCATGATTCTTTGATTCTTTTGACAAAAACTCTTGGCCAATTGTTTTCTGCACTCATAACGATCCTTAACCCTAAAAAAAATCCACGAATTATCCAACATACATCATTTAATTTGAGATTTTCAAATTAGGGTTCTTCGTGTTTTTCAAAACCTAAATCATTCTAGACTGAATATAAATGAAATTAACAACCATATTCATGTTCGTGGTGCAAAATCGATCAACTTTGATGTTTACATCATTGGATTTCATTGAGAAACAAAGATTTTAGGTTGAATTCGTGGCGAAAATCAAAATGCAAGCCAGTGCGTGTTCTTGGTGTTCTTCAAATTTAAATTTTAAATGATCCAATATTATATCAGCGTGTGTTAGTCCACTAAACAGCTCAGCGTTTGGTCTAGTGGTTCTGGCTTGGTCTTAAGTCTTCTTGCCGCGTCCACTCAATGGTCATGGGTTCAACACCCATCGGACCATTTTTTCTTTTTACAAACTTCCAATTTTTTCATGTTTTTTTATCAAACTTTCAACATTTTTTTGACCAATCAAAACTTCTCATTTTGAGATGATTTTTTAAACACTTGTCAATAAATACATCTATTTTGTGATAGTGCAAAAATTTTCAGAAAAAACTTTCATCTGATTAAATTTTAATCAAGCCGAAAACGACGTTCTGAACACTTTTCAAACCTCCTTAAAAAGGTGAATTTTTCAAGTTTTCGACTTCCGTTTTTTTTCAAAACTTCTCATAAATGAACCTCACATTTCAAAACATTTTCAAATCATTTTTCAAAACAATTCATCAAACTTGCATCTTTTACCATGATCAATCCGATTTAAAACGATAAAACAAATTCGTTCTTTCTCGAATTTCTCGATCGATCATGGGCCACCCTTATGGTGTAAGTCCCAATCCTTTATGTACATACTTAGTTTTACTTGTACATACTCAAATTATCATTGTCAATATTCAAACATAAAACAAATTTCTTTCGTTTGTTTTCATTCGTTTGTTTATACACCGATACCATTGATATTGAAAGGAGCATTATTCCCTGTGAAACTGCTTTCAAATCAATGGGCCTCCATCATGGTGTAAGTCCCATAACATTCTTTTATGTACATAATATTTCTTTGTACATATCAAACTTTTGTCAAATACCTTTTTTTTACAAAGTTTCATACATATATGATACTCCTTTTATACTCAATGCAGACAAACTTCGATCGTTTGTTTTCACATCACTTGTGTATACTCAAACAAAATAGTCTTGTGTGTGTATATATTCTCTTTGTACATACCAAATACTTTTCAAACAAACTTTTCATCTGTACATAACACATATACTTCTTTTTCAAATACTTTTTATCTGTACATAATACAGATACCTTTTACAGATAAAACTTCAATCAATCATTTCGTTTCATACATTTTACTGAATACCATTGACTTTGAAAGGAGCATTATTCCTTGTGAAACTAATTTCAAATCAATGGGCCTCCCTTATGGTGTAAGTCCCAAACCTCCTATGTACATCCATCTTTCTTTGTACATAAAAACTCGTCCGTGTACATATTCATTTCCTTGTACACAGTACAAACTTGTGAATAATCAAGTTGCGCTCGTTTTAAACGTTCGTTTCACAGACACTTGTTTATATTTCATAAACTGCTGTAAATAAACATCATGCATTGTTTATATTTCCTTCATAAACTCCTGTGAATACATATCACACACACACCTGTTTATACAACTGTCTAGTTATAACATAACAATTAGACTAATCAATAGGTTCCCACAGTATAGCCTCCGCTTAGGCTTCATACAAGATAACTCATCCCCAGTTGAGTTTAGCCTCCGCTTGGGCTTCATACAAGACAATCCATCACCAGCATAGTTTAGCCTCCGCTTGGGCTTCATACAAGATATTTTATCTCCAACAGAGTTTAGCCTTCTCTTGGGCTTTGTACAAAGAAACTCTCCCCGCAGAGTTAGCCTCCGCTTAGGCTTCATATAAGACAACACTCCCTGAGTCGGCCTCCTCTTGGGCTTCGTTCAAAGAACTCCTCATTGAGTTTAGCCTTCTCTTGGGCATCATACAATGAAAGAGATAGGAAATCTCTTAACAGCCTCCTATTGGGCTTCAATACAAAGAATCACCAGCTAAGATAGAACCACGAAAGGATGGTTTCCGTGAAATCACTTTCAAATTCCCCAATGAGTAAAATTTCCGGTGAAATTGCTCTTATTCGAAAAGGATGATTTCTCGGTGAAATCCTTTCAAGCCAAAGCCAACCATACCCTATAGCTTCCTCTTGAGCTTCATACAAGGACCTCGATGACCCTCGATGACCCTCGGAATGCCTCCTCTTGGGCTAACAATACAAGGACCCATGGGCTTCTTAAAAGCATCCCTTTAATCCAATCAATTTCTCCTCGAGATTTAGATATCTATCATCTCTATGGAAGAAGTATCTCATCTATCACATCACATACATCAAAACTTTTCAAACTCTTTTCAAACTGTTTTCAAACAAAAACATCTCTTAATTGTAAGTGGTAGCGCTTGTACACTCAAGCAAAACACCCAATACTTACGTTAAAAGGTTCAATCATCTTTTCAAACATCTTTCTTAAACATGTAAGTGGTAGCGCTTGTACACTCAAGCAAAACACCTAATACTTACGATGAAAGATTTCAATCAAACAACTTTTCAAAAATGTATGTGATGAAATAGATTAGATACATTTTTCATTAAGATGACATTTTGTCTCTTACTAACATCCGTTGCTTTCCACTAGCATAAGTGGGAACTACGATTGCTTTGACTTTCTCAACATCCTTTTGAGAATACGTGAGGCACAAGGTCTCATCCTTGCCGAGCAAATTTCTATCTCTCTCGGACCAAACAAACCATAGAACCACAGATCCGAGCAACAAATGCTCTGATTCCCACTAGGGGATATATATGCAGAAGATCCACAGATCTTTGCGAGCACAATAATAACAAAACCTAGAATCCCACACAGTCTGTTTCTTAAAAATCCAAAGGAGAAACTTTCCCAATCATAGAAATAGCAATTAAAACACACAAACATATCAAGCGTATTCATATATAAAGCGTAGATAACTACATATATTTAGGGTGCTCCATCTATTCCTTTATATAACAATCCCCTTACTCAGAATCTCCCAATGCGTTATGTCTAGTTTGCGCTAGTCGTTACGCATACCAATATCAATTGAGGGTATTTCAGCTTTCCCCTTTTTCATAGTCATTAAATCATCTTTCTTGTGTTGAAAATAATAAAGCTTGATGCTCGCGGCATCTTTATAAACAAATCAAAAGATTTAAATCGTTGCGTACCAGAAGATCCGAACTCACGTTCGCATCCTCAGGCGCGTCACCTTTTAACGCGAACACACACCAAAGCATCACAAATCCATGCTTTCACTCTTTACTTTTGAAAATCAAAGCATTATAGTTCAATTTGCCAAAACTTGCAATCTTGAAAATTAATGAAAATCTTTGAGTAATTTGGTGTCTAACATATCATAATATCCATATGGAATCTGTTTGAACATTAAAATCAACATAGAGCAAGCTAGAATTCAGAATCACATCTCATGTCATTTTTCTTGCCAAAACTGCCTTAAGACACGAATTCATGGCTAGGCTTGATTAAACTGAGTATTGATCATCCAAACACCTTCCATGAACATCATATGAGTGATCCAGATCATTGGCAAGCAACTGTAACAGGTTTTACATCAAAATCGAGTTTCTATTTCTGAACTGTGCAGGTGGACTTGGCTGGATTGATTTGGGAAGATTCAAAGCAAGCAGACCCTTCATTTAGCTTCCATACATGCCGATGGTGCTGTAGCAATCCTCAAACAAGTTCTGGAAACGCGTTTGCATCGAATTCGATTCTCACTTTCACAGGTAAGAACACGAAATCTATTCTCATAATTCTTTGATTCTTTTTGAAAAAGCTCACGGCCGTTCTCTTTCTGCACACCTAACGATCAATAGCCCTCAAAAAAATCCAAGAATCATCAAACATACGTCATTTAATTTGATTTTTTCAGTTTAGGGTTCAAGGTGTTCTTCGAAACCTAAATCGTTCTGGGCTTAATATAAATGCAATTAACATACATATTCATGTTCGTGATGAAAAATCGAGCAAGTTTGATTTTTATTTCATTCAATTTGGTTGAGAAACAAAGATTTGAGCTTGAATCATGGAAACTGAAAATCAAAAACCACGAAGAACACTGCGCGCGTGTTCTTCATTTTCAAATTTTTAAATGTTCCAATGCTTCATTTACACGTGTTCCAGTCCACTAAACACCCCAGCGCATTTGGCTCAGTGGTAGCTTGCTTGCTCTTAGTCTTCTCTGACACGTGTTCCACCCTTTGGTCATGGGTTCAACTCCCATCAAGACCATTCTTTTTATAACTTTTCCAATTTTTCATGTTTTTTTACAAAACTTCAACAATTTTTTTGACCAATCAAAACTCCTTATTTTAAGGTGATTTTTTGGACACTTGTCAATAAATACATCTATTTCATGATGGTGTAAAAATTTTCAGAAAAAACTTTCATCTGATTAATTTTTAATCGAGCCGAAAACGACGTTCTGAACACTTTTTCAAACCTCCTTAAAAGGTGGATTTTTTAAGTTTTCGACTTCCGATTTTTTTCAAAACTTTTCATAAATGAACCTCACATTTTAAAACATTTTCAAATCATTTTTCAAAACATTTCATTAAAACTTACATCTTTTTACCACGATCGATCCGATTTAAACGATAAAATCAAATTCGTTCTTTCTCGAATTTCTCAATCGATCACGGGCCACCCTTATGGTGTAAGTCCCAATCCTTTATGTACATGCTTAGTTTTAATTGTACATACTCAAAATCATCATTGTCAATATTCAAACATAAACAAATTTCTTTCGTTTGTTTTCATTCGTTTGTTTATACACCGATGCCATTGGTATTGAAAGGAGCATTATTCCCTGTGAAACTGCTTTCAAACCAATGGGCCTCCTTCACGGTATAAGTCCCATAACATTCTTTTATGTACATAATATTTCTTTGTACATATCAAACTTTCTTCAAATACATACAATTTTTATCTGTACATAACACATATACTTTTTATACTCAAGTACAGACAAACTTTGATCGTTTGTTTTCACTTCACTTGTGTATACCCAAATTAACATTCTTTATGTACAAACAAAACATTCCTTGTACATATCAATTTCTTTTCATACAAACTTTTATCGTATATAACACGGATACCCTTTTGTAAATACTCAAACACGATAAACTTGATCGTTCGTTTTGTTTCATCGTACATTTTACGAATACCATTGGTATTAAAAGGAGCATTATTCCTGTGAAGCGCTTTTAAACCAATGGGCCACCATCATGGTGTAAGTCCCAACCCTCCTATGTACATCCACATTTTTTCTGTACATAAAAACTCGTTCGTGTACATATTCATTTCTTTGTACACATTCAAACTTGTAAAACAATCAAGTTGCTCGTTTTAAGCGTTCGTTTCACGACACTTGTTTATATTTCCTTCATAAACTCCTGCAAATAAACATCATGCATTGTTTATATTTCCCTCATAAACTCCGTGAATACATATCACACACACACACACTTGTTTATACCATTGTCGATTATAACATAACAATTAGACTAATCAATAGGTTCCCATAATTTAGCCTCCGCTTGGGCTTTATACAAGACAATCCATTCCGGCATGGGTCCTCCTCTTAGGCTTCATATAAGAAAACTCTCCCACGAGTTTAGCCTCCGCTTAGGCTTCATATAAGACACACTCCTGTTGAGTCGACCTCCTCTTGGGCTTCGTTCAAAAGAACTCCTCATTGAGTTTAGCCTTCTCTTGGGCATCATACAATGAAAGAGATAGGAAATCTCTTAATAGCCTCCTATTGGGCTTCCAATACAAAGAATCACCCGCGCTAAGATAGAACCCTGAAAGGATGGTTTCTCGGTGAAATCACTTTCAAATCCCCAGAGAGTAAAATTTCCCGGTGAAATTGCTCTTATTCAAAAAAGGATGGTTTCTCGGTGAAATCCCTTTTAACACAAAGCCAGCCATACCCTATAGCTTCCTCTTGAGCTTCATACAAGGACCCTCGATGACCCTCGATGACCCTCGGAATGCCTCCTCTTGGGCTAACAATACAATGACCCACGGGCTTCTTAAAAGCATCCCTTTAATCCAATCATTTTCTCCTCGAGATTTAGACGTTTATCATCTCTATGGAAGACGTATCTCATCTATCACATCACATACAGTCAAAAACTTTTCAAAAACTTTTCAAACTCTTTTCAAACTCTTTTCAAACAAAAACATCTCTTAATTGTAAGTGGTAACGCTTGTACACTCAAGCAAAACACCTAATACTTACAGTTAAAAGATTCAATCATCTTTTTCAAACATCTTTCTTAAACATGTAAGTGGTAACGCTTGTACACTCAAGCAAAACACCTATAACTTACGATGAAAGATTTTAATCAATCAAACTTTTCAAAAATGTATGTGATGAAATAGATTAGATACATTTTTCATTAAGATGACATTTGTATGTCTCTTACTAACATTCCGTTGCTTTCCACTAGCATAAGTGGGAACTACGATTGCTCTGACTTTCTCAACATCCTTTTGAGAATACGTAGGCACAAGGTCTCATCCTTGCCGAGCAAATTTCTTTCTCCCTCAGACCAAACAAACCATAGAACCCTGTAGATCCGAGCTACAAATGCTCTGATTCCCACTAGGGGATATGTATGCAGAAGATCCACATATCTTTGCGAGCACAATAATAACAAACACTAGAATCCCACATAATCTGTCATTCTTAAAATCCCCAAAGGAGAAACTTTCCCAATCATAGAAATAACAATTAAAACACACAAACATATCAAACGTATTCATATATAAAAGCTATAGATAACTATATATATTTAGGGTGCTCCATCTATTCCCTTCATATAACAATCCCCCTTACTCAGAATCTCCCCAATGCGTTGCGTCTAGTTTGCGCTAGTCGTTACGCATACCAATATCAATTGAGGGTATTTCAGCTTTCCCCTTTTTCATAATCATTAAATCATCTTTCTTGTGTTGAAAATAATAAAGCTTGATGCTCGCGGCATCTTTATAAACAAATCAAAAGATTTAAATAGTTTCGAGCCAGAGAATCTGAACTCACGTTTGCATCCCTCTAGCGCGTCACCTTTTAACGCGAACAGTTGGTACTTTACTTATATTCCTAAGAAGTATTCAGGTCTCGCAAGCTTTTTCAGAACAAACTGATCATGAAGCTTGCTGACCAGCTTATGAATGAGTGCAGGAGAAGAGCCTGTGATAAGAATATCATCTACATAGACAAGCATATATAGAGTAACTCCCAAATGATTGTAAATGAAGAATGAATGATCACATCTGCTAGCAGTGAAACCAAACTGAAACAGAGTTTGATGCAATTTCTCATACCAGGACCTGGGAGCCTGTTTAAGGCCATACAAAGCTTTATTTAGCTTGCACACAAGGGCTTTATTCTTATGTTCAAAACCTGGAGGTTGCTGCATATATACTTCTTCATGAAGTGTCCCATTCAAGAAAGCATTGTTGATGTCAACTTGTTGAATTTCCCACTTATATGTCATGACAAGAGTAAGAATGATTCTAATTGTGGCAGGTTTCACTACAGGTGAGAAAGTATAATGAAAATCAAAGCCATACTGCTGGTTAAATCCTTTGGCAACTAACATGGCTTTGAACTTATTCAGAGTTCCATCAGAGTTTTCTTTGACTCTAAATAACCATTTGTTGCCTATGGCTCTTCTATGAGATAGTAAAGTGGTTAGTGTCCAGGTTTTATTGGCTATAAGAGCATCATAATCCTGTTTCATAGCTTCTAGCCACTCAGGTTGAGTCATTGCTTGCTTGGCTGTTGTTGGTTCAATACAAGCTAGGAAAGTTTTTGGTTTTAGTTTCCCTGTCTTTCCTCTTGTGAGCATACTGTGTTTGTTGGTGACAAGAGGGGAAACTTCTTGATAGTCATGAATGGAGGCAGATAAGGAATTATCTGTATTAACAGAAAAGTCAAGATTGGGATTGTGTTGAATGGACAAGGATTGATTGTCAGTGGAGGAGTCATTGGTTGTGTTTGCAGCTGATTGGATGTCACTGTTATCCTGTCCATTGAGATTATTGGAAATTTGGTGGTTATTAGAAATTTGGTGGTTGTTTGGATTTTCAAATGTGAGGTAAAGAGACTCAACAGAGTGTACATTTGTGTTTTGAACAGAGAAAATAGTATCAGACCTGCTATTGTCATCATTGTTAGTGGCAGGTGGCTTTATGACTTGAGGAGGAATGCATGGAAAAGGTAAAGACTTGGATGTACAGCTGGACTTTTCTTTTTCACATTGACTCATTAAAAATAACATCCTTGGAGATGTAAACTTTACCCTCTTTACTCAGACACTTGTACCATTTGTGAAGTGGTGAGATTCCAAGGCATATGCATTCAACACTCCTAAGTTAGAGCTTGTTTTTATTGGAAGGTCTTAAATGAGGGAAACAAGAACAACCAAAAGTTTTGAGAGTGGCATAGTCTAGTATTTGTTTATAAAGGGCATGAAAGGGAGAGGTAAATTTGGGTAATGTAGGTGTGGGTAGCCTATTTATCAAGTGCACAACAATTGTGAAGCTATGATCCCACAACTTTATAGGCAGGTTAGCATGAGCTAGCAGAGTTAATCCCATTTCAATAATGCTCCTGTGTTTTCTCTCTACTGTCCCATTTTGATGGGAGGTATATGGACAAGTTAATCTGTGCACTATGCCTAGTTCTTTTAGATAGGCTGTAAAGGATTTGAATTCTCCCCCAGAATCAGATTGAACCGCTTTAATTGTAGTTTGAAACTGAGTTTTGACATAGGCAAGAAACTGTTTAAAGGCTCCTACGGCTTCAGATTTTTGTTTTAAGAAGTAGACCCAAGTATATTTGGTGAATATGTCTACAAAGACAATATAATAGGAGTATCCTTGACCAGAAGGGTTAGGGGAGGGTCCCCATAAATCTGTGTGAATAAGTTCAAAAGGAGAGGAATACACAGTATGAGTTAATGGTGCATATAGTCTATGAGACTTGCCAACATAGCAGGAATTGCAAAATTCAACACAGTCATTCTTATTCAGAGGAATGTTACACAATTGCATAATAGTTTTAACAGCTAGACTATTGGCATGTCCTAATCTAGAGTGCCACAGAGAAAATTTATTTGAACCTGAAGAAACAACAGTTGAATTATTAAGGGAGACAATAGCTGAATTTGCAGATGGCTGAGAGATGGACTTCAAGGTGGAATTTTGAAAACAATAGAGTCCATTAGCATCAAGGAATCCCTTCAAGAACACCTCCTTAGATGCTTGAGATTTGACAAAGAAATAATTAGGGTGAAATTCAAAAAATACATTGTTGTCTTTTGCAAATTTTGATACATAAATTAAGTTCCGGGTTATGCTAGGAACATGAAGCAGATTGTTCAAGGACAACATATAGTGAGGTGGGCATGAGATGCAATATTTGCAGAGCCAATAGACTTAATCTTTAAGCTTTGTCCATTGCCTATAAAACTTTGTTTGTGCTTAAGTAAGGATGTGTATGATGTAAGTGAGAAGGATTAAAGGTTAGATGATGGGAGGCACCCGAATCAGCAAACCAAGCTTGTGATTCAAGGTTGGTTGGTATGTTGAATTCTTCTTGATGAGCTAAGAATGCAGATGCTTGTGTTGAGTCAGATGTCTGATTCTTCTGTTCTTCTTCTTTAGCATTTGCAGATTGCGCATTTGCTTGAGTTCATGGTTGTGATGGCCCAAAGTTCTCATCATAGCGATGCCAGCAGTCAATGACTGAATGCCCATACTTGCCACACAATTGGCAGGTAGGTCTGTTGCCAGAGGTATAGTTTGCTCTGGATCTGGCACGACCTCTGCCTCTGTAGTTCCCTCTTCCTCTGGATTGTTGAGCACCACCTCTGGTGGTTTTAGAACTGGAGTTCGCTTCTTTGAGCGCAAGATTGGTCGTTGCATTTGTAAGTGAGAGGTCTTGTCGATATTTGTCGAGCTGAGCTTCTTGAACATAGAGAAGCGCTTCAATGTCATAGAGAGTTGATGGTTTGATTCTACCGTATACCATCATGACAAAGGGATTGTATTCCTCCGGAAGAATGGCGCGAATGCGCAGGACATATTCAAAGATTGAGCGATTGGCTTTCTTCGTGATTTTCAATTCTGAACGCAATTGATGAACCCTAACTTTCATGAGAGCGTTGAAGTGTTTGTGAATTTGATCCCAGATCTGATAAGAGTGTTTGCAAAAGACAACACTCGTGGTAGAACCGCTTCAGAGATCATTGAGAGAAGCCAGGTGAAGAGAGCTTGATCTTGAACAATCCAAGATTCACATTTCCTCAGAGCGAATGTTAGCAAGACGATCTTCATTAGAGTTGAAAATTGGGGGAATTTGAGGATTCACGACGAACCTGTGAAGTTTGTGTGAAATGATGACTCCTTCAACCTGTTGATTCCATAAGAGAAAGTTGTTCTCTTGAAGCTTGATGGATAGCTTTGGCCCAAACACTGCGTGATTCGAGGAATTTTGAAACGGAGGGATCCGCGAGTCAGTGGGATTCGCCATGGACGATGGATCTGAGGAAAGGATGAAGGAAGCGATGGTGAAGATGATAGAGAGATCCAAAGGAAAGATATGCAAGAAGATGCAAAAAGATGAAGCGAGCTTCTTTGAAGCTAAAAAAATTAGTTGCAGATGAAGATGATGTGGTGCATGGAGGAAGACGGTGCCGGATCGTCGGCGATTGATACCATGTTTGATATGAAAACAGAGAGCATAAAGTGTGCACAAGAAAATTGATTTGTAGTGTTAACAATTATTCATCGTTCATATCACAAAGAGATTACAAGCAGTATATATATGAATTAGGACAGCTGGCACAGAAACTCTAACTAACTAATAACAAACAATAACTGCTAGCACTATCAAACTGCTAGCACTAGCAAACTTCTAATAGCTAGCACCATCTAGCTGCTAGCACAATCTAACTGCTAGCACTTAGCAAACTTCTAATAGCTAGCACTTAGCAAACTTCTAATAGTTAGCACCATCTAGCTGCTAGCACTTAGCAAACTTCTAATAGCTGGTACCCTCATCTCCTTCAACCGCCGTTGCAGCTTGGGTTGTGACGAACCTTCTGGTCAGGTTCGATCAAATTAAATTTTCTTAAAGCAAGGATGAGATTATAGCCCTTGTATAAATATAATAACTATATAAAGAGGGGACTAAGCCAATACCTCAAGATCTAATAATTCTAAACAATTCTAAAGTTAGAAAGACCTAGTCAATTTCTATTATAGTATATAAAAATATTGGTGTGAACAACATTTCAATAAGGGGGTTCGTGGTTCATTATCTGAATTTCATTGAACTTTATTAATAATTGAATTCAGTTATTAAAAACTATTTTAATATAAAATGATTAATCTATTAAACTAGTTATAATTCAATTTATAATTAGTTCAAACTAATTTATAATTTCAAATCAATTTAATATATTATAATTAATTTCAAATTAATTTTATTGAAAAAATTGAATTTTTTAACAGAATTTTAAATTAGTTTTCAGAGTTTTGCTTTTTACTTTTTTTAAATATTTTTTTCAGTTTTTTTTAAATATTTTTTATTTTCGAAAACATACTCTTATTTTCAGAAAATATATTTTTTTTGGCAAATATTTTATATCTTCAGAAAAATATTATTATTTTAAAAAAATATTTTTTCAATGTTTTTTATTTTTCGGAAAAATAATTAATTCTCAATTTTTTTCAAAACAAACTTTATTTCAGTTTTATTTTTTGAATTTTTTTTTTCAGTTTTATTAAATTTTTTGAAATTTTTTTTTCAGAATAATAATTTTTTTTATTTTTTATTTTCAAAAAGTTTTTTTTCAGTTTTTTTCTTTTAAATTTTCGGGAAAAAAATATTTCAGTTTTTGTTTTACTTTCGTTAGAAAAAATATTTTCCCAGTTTTTTAAATTATTTTCAATTTTTTTTCAAAAAAATATTATCAATTGTTTTTTTGAAATCAATTTTTATTTTTATTTTTTGGAAATTGTTTTTTTGAAATGAAATTTTTAATATTCTGAAAAAAATTGTTTTATCTTTTTTTTTTTTTGAAAAAGTTATTTATCTTTTTTATTAAGCACTAATTTATATAATAAATTTATAATAAAAATTGGTTTTGAACGAGTTCAAAATTAAATTTAAATTATTTTAATTAAATAGTTGATTTTATTAATCATTTAAGTGATTCAGTTTGTTTATGGTTCAATCCAATTCAATTCAAACATACAATCCAATTAATTATATTTTAAACATCCTTGAATTTCTCCAAAGAGAAATTACTAATAGTTTGTAATCCATAAAAACATTGGTGTGAACAACATTCCACCAAGAGATATAATCAATGCTTTCAACATTCAACCTACACACTGGAAGTCATGTCCATACCTCTTTTCAAGAGCATGTCACCCGTTGGGAGTTTATCATGTTGTAGTCTCCATAAGAAAAGAAAGGTGGAAGGAGGTATACATTTGTTCCACTGAATCTTGCCTCAAAAACCAAGTTGAGAAGTGCCCACCAAATGGAGATAAGCATCTTTAAGAGATACTTAACCATCCTGAATAGAACTTTAAACTAGATAATATTCTCCCCCTAACAATGATGGTATCCTTAATCAAGGTTGTAATGCTAGAAAAAGCACTAAAGATATTTGGAGGAATGACTAAAATTCAATTATGTATGAAAGATAAAAGTCTAGCCTTCATGTTGTAAGAATTCATCGGGAAATTCAAGTGTTCAACAAGAACAAAGCCCATATCTATTATATAACTAAAATTTGATCATGTCGCCCTTCCCAATAAACCATCTTGTTTTCTCCTTGAGATCAGGTATGGAGTACTTCAAACCTGTCTATTTTGAGGAATGTATGTGATACCTGATATGCCTTCCAATTCTAATAACTCTAGCTTTGATGACAATAGCCCAATGGTCATATGAGTTGAACATCTGCCAACTTCGGTATAACTTAGATGCCTTAATGATGTTGATTAGAGAGAAAATACCAAGGGCTACAGCCTCCAAAGGTTGACAACACTATGTCCAAGACACTATAATAATTTTCCTCCTTAATGTGTCTTCACTCCATATGAAGTTCCTGCACTACTTCTCAATTTTCTTCAGAAAGAACACATGCCAATCATAAATTAGTAGAGTTTGCGTAAGCATTCCTTGAATGAATTTTTTTGGCCATAAGGAACCATCCAATAATTGAAAAGAGGGAAGCTTTCCAACTTGTCATCTTATGATTGACTATATTTGCAATTCCTTGAAAGTGCATTGGTTTGGGCCTACCTTTAAAAACGAGGGCCAATCTAAAATCCAATATTGTCAACAATTAATTGGATTATGTGGTTTGACATTGAACCTAAATAGATTATGGACTTTTCAGGATTGATGTGTTTATCTAAGCAAGAAGCATATATAGAGAAAAAATTAAAAGTGGCTTCAATTAAAGACATGTTACCTTTAGAAAACACCAAGATATAATCAACATAAAGGGTATGTGAAGGAATGCTCTGGTTTCTAGTTTCTTTTTATCAGTTGAATCTTCTGAGAAGTAACAAGCATAAAGAGTCACCTACTTAAGACATCTTCATCTAGACAAAAGAACAAAGGGGACAATGGATCCCCTTGCCTAACACCTTTCTTGCAGGAGAAGAAACCTCTTTGTTGACCATAAATTGAAACAAACATAAGAATACATCTTATCCAATTGTAAAAGCTATCATTAAAACCAAATCTCTACATGACCTTGATCAGGAAATCCCAGTTGAGGGTATCAAAAGCCTTTGAAATGTCTAACTCCATAGCTATATTTCCACCAAAATATTTCTTCTGTAGTAAGTTAGCAACTTCAAAAGTTAAAAGAATGACAAAGTGACCACTAATGCAACACATGCAAAACAAAAGGCCAAATAAAGGGATGCCAAATGGATAATATTAAGAAGTAAATGAAAAAGTAGAATTTTTATAAATCACCTCAATCACCAAGGTAATTTGTCCTCATCATTTTGAACTCTCATCTTTTGTCTCTTGAGTTTTTTGACCTTTATCAGAGTTCACAATTATTCTTTGATTTTATTGCATTTTGACTAGAAATTTCAACATTTCCCTCTGTCCCTCATTCTGAAACTCCCTCCATTTGACCCCATTTACATAATAATACAATCAAATTTACCTATCACTCCCATAATATCATCATTAAAAAAAGAATAAAAAAAACTAAAACACAATGCTACATGTTCTCTGGATCGACCTCAGGCCCAAGACTAACAAGACTAAATTTCACCCACCATATAAATACCATAATTTGCACTGAAACAAATATAATTTTTTGATCCATAACTAACTCAAATAATGAATTGGACGTTGGATTACTAATCTTGCAGGTCCGCCCGCGCAATCACACTTGAGCAACGTGTAGCATCACCTCGAAGACTTACATAAAAAATTCTTGTTACAATATGTAACAATGCCCTCGTCAATGGGAATCAACCTTTGATTCCCATGAATTCCCACGACAAGATATTTGATCTAGCTACATCTTCAATTTAATCAGATCTCTTTTGGTTAAATAAAATCCCCTCTAATTCAGATCTCAAATAATTAGGCCAACATGCTCAGATGGAAGAAATTTCGAATTTCTCCTAATCGAGTCCTTCTTCCACTTTCGCCAGAGACACTATCGGTGAAAAATCGTTCAAGCGAACTAAATCTCCTCTTCTAGAATCTAAATAATTATCACCCTTAAGCTAGAAGTATCAAGATGATAGACTCTTCCCAAGGACTCAAGATCATGAGAAGGTCGATGAAATTCCTAATGTTTCTCTTCCAGTTATCATCACTACAACCACTGCTAATCATTCCATCTCGGGGATCCATCTCGGGGATCCTCGTGGACAACAGAAGTTTCTATAATTTGGTTTACTTTAGAACTTTCACCAAACTTAGTTTGAGGGAACATGATTTAAGGTCGTGCGAAGACCAAAGTCTCCTTGCCTTCAATGACTCTTCTACTCGTCCTTGTGGCTAGATATACTTATCAGTCACCTTGGGAGAAGGGGGTAGGAGAAGGACAATTGAGGTTCACTTTTTCGTGGTTCCATGTGAGAAAGTATACACTGATATCCTTTGTCGACCATTTGTGTTGGCTCTAGATGTTGTAATTGAAAGGATTTAAGAGGAGTTTTTCAAAAAATTATCCTTTAGCGGAACAATTACGATGAACATATCTTGAATAAAATATTAACCATAAATTAAACACAAAATAATAGTTCTGAATTACCTCTTAAAGCATGATTTAACTTTGATCACGAACTTGGAAAATACCACCGTCTCAACGAAGTCCACGCAAGTATAAATTGGTAGGATGTGCTTAGGGCTGGAATGAACCGAGTCAAGTTGAATTTTCCTCAATTTGACTTAACTCAATAAGAATTGTTTCATCTCAAAACTCGACTCGAGTTCGACACAAACTTTTCTTAAGCTCAAACTCAACTCGTTTTAAGTTAACGAACAACTCAGTTCAACTTGTTAGGTTCAGTCTGTTTGCTACACGAATTTATAATACATTTTTAATTTTTATTTATTTATATTTGACATTCTAAATTAATTCTTTTAAAAATATATTGAAATAAAATAAAAATTATAAGATTTGAAGAAAATATAGGACAAAGAATTAGAGTAAGTCTACATAACCTCACGAATTCATGAAGAATATTTCCATATTTATTATTAGAGTCGCATTGATAGTTTAATGGAAGATGATTTTGATTTCAATCATTGTATGGCAAGACAATTTAGAGCAAACATTTTATCAAATCCATCTCCATTGTGACAACAAAAACAAACAGGAACCTTTAATGACTACTACGGAATACACCTTTTGTAAAACAATATTACAACGGCCTTTCGTTAGCCATGGTGGAATCACGTTCTTGGGCTTTTTTTTTTTGTTTTCACTAAAAGACATTTATGTACAGTCATTGTTAAACTCCATAGTGAAATGTAATAGGAGTTACAACGTTCGAATCCCAACTTCTTTAATTTTCAATTTTATCGTCACAAAAAAGGAATGTCCTTGTATATCACGATGATTAATATTTTCAATCATGGTGTAAAGTACATTCATTGCACCACGGTTCTTCTAGTCAATCGTGATGATTTTTTTTTAAATATATAAGCAAAAGTATTTGTCGCTCAGTACATAACATTTGTTTCTCTCAAAAGAAAATTCGAACATATTTCACTTTTATCTCTCAAAAAATAACCCTAACATTCATGTCACACTTCACGCCTACTGTAACCTTCAGATTTGTCTTCACCAATCGCTACCCTGAGGTTCGTTCATTAAACTTATGCTCTAATTTTGTTTACGTTTCTTGTAAAAAATGGGTTCTCATTTTTTTCATTTGATGAATATTCTATGTAATGACGTTAATGTCATTGTGTTTATTTTTTACTTATAGGGGGAGTGATTGAAGAAAACCACCTTAGAAAAGCACTTTGGCTAAGGTACATATGGTTTGTGTTGCTATGAAAAAAATACACGTATAAAGCTATTGTGTAAACTTCATCCACCTTGTATTTCTTTTTTATAGCATCATAAACTATAAGAACTTCATAATTGATTCTAATTCCATACCAACCTTCCATAATGATAAAAAAAAATGGGTTGCCAAGGTGAGTTTTGTGTCACTTTGTTGCCAAAACAGTTGGTACATCAAAAAATTTCTTCCTACAACTTAATATTATGTTTTTGTAGATTTTGATTCTCATGAACGACGAAGGAGTGCACTGGTTTCTAATTGTTGTTGATTTTTTGGAGGAAAAATTGGTTTGGTTGGACTCATGGAATTGTCCTGAAAGACATAATATCAAACACCGCGCAATTAAAAAATTGGTATGCATATGTGTGAATTGGTTTTTATACTATCTAATCAACTATTTATCTTTTTTTTAACTTTTGTTTGTACTATGTGGAAGGCCATATTTCTTGAGAAAATTTTGATGCATGAATCCTTTTTGATACCAAATTACCTTGTCCAAGAAATTTAATAACAACATTTAGCATATGTCTACCGACATGCCTTCAACAACGAGCCAGATCGTAAGTACTCTCATACATTACTATTTTTTATTCAATTGATAATATTACCTATTATGTGTCACTAATGTACTTACTGAATGAACACGTAAATGATTGTAGAGTTTGGGTCTGTAAATGGATGATTGAGTGTTGCTTACAATGATGGTATTTATATGATATCACTATAATTTGAATTCATGTGAAAATGATTAATTTAATCATTTCTCTTGTAATTATATTTTTAATTGTCCTAAATGTTCATAATTATATATAGGTTTCGACATCGAAAAAAATGAAACTGGCATTATTTTTGTTACATTTAGTCAATAATGTGTTGCTAGATGAAGTGGTGTTAAAGTCAAAAGCTTATTGGAATAATCAAGAAAAGCTTCATAAGGCATCGGTGAAATATGGTTGAAGTTTGATGTTTAATGTTTGTATGATTGTGAAGCTTCATAAGACATTTATTAAGTCATTGGGATAATCCTTGTGAAAGCATTGACAATGGTTAATGTTTCACATTTGAAGTTTTAAAACATTGTTGCATTGTTTCATTGATATGGTTTGTAGGCTTATTTGTTGTTGGAGTGGCTGTTTCAGCTTATGTAATAGATGTGTGATATTTAGACATCAAATATCTAAAATTGTATAAATAAAATTGAATTTGGGTCATTTTAGACATCATCTTATTTGTTTATTATGTGTTTTGAACTTTTTGATAAATTCAAAACAAAATACTATTAGTTATAGTATATGACAAATGCAAACCAAATCACAAAAATAATGATATATTAAATTTGAGATTTAACATACCTCTGTTATCTAGCCATTTACAACTATTTATATTTACATTCTCCTTCTTCACAAGTTGACTTCACCTCTAATCAACACGATGCATACTCATATATGTTGTTTCAAAATGCAATAAAACTTAAGTGACCATCAAATCCAAATCATTAGCTCACCGTGATTATGAAATATTCAATTCAGACTTTCTACAAAAAAATATACTAAATAAAATTTTATACTAATTTTAAACACAATTTTTGACCAATAGAAGCTTACAACACAAGTGACTATTCTCCTTCACATTAATTACGCACCAAAAGTTGTATTTTTCAAGGTACATTGAGCACACATAATCCGACATGACTTCGGCATTCCTGTAATAATCATTATTACTTACAAAATAATTAATTTAACTTCCAAAACATTTCAAAAACTCTTCCAAAATCTCACAACTTCACAACTCAATTGACATCTGACTTCAGAAACAAAGAAAATGAAACAAACTTCTCCAACAATGGGAAACAAACGCACAAAACACAACAAGCTACAAACGAATGCAACAAATAATGAGGGGAGTAAAAGGACTTCAAACACTTTAACTCATTCCATACAAATTAGGGAGAGTGTAACACTCCATACATACATTGCCTAGGATATACGTATATGACATTAAATGGTACGCAAAACGCTCATACATAAGCAGCAGAACATAGATAAGTATTAGTACAATTTACTATAATGTTGAAACTGTCATGGCCAAAAGATACAAGTCTCGAAAGATACTAATACATAATCCCAAAAGAGGACATAAGCGGAAAGATACAAAGTGAATAAAACCACTGCAAGACTAAGCCATCTTACCCCTACCTTTGTCCTGTCTCGAAGATCCTGAAAAATAATAATTGGAATGGGGTGAGATTACTAAATCTTAGTGAGCCTCCCTATCTTAGGGGTTTGCTCGGTTCTACAAGGAACATGCATCACAAAACAGATTCACCTAGAATCTGGGGTCATGCCTCACGGCCAGGTACAAGTACATCACAAGAGAACACCACCACCGGAAGTCCCTTAACTAACCAGTGAAGTGGTAACAAACACAATATCAAAAACAAACAAATATGCAAACTCGTACCCTTGTATGAGGAATCGAGGAGTACATTAATACCTTTACCACGGCTACACTTTCACGTCCTCGGTGAGTACCCCAATGCCTAATGTCTAGAGACTCGCACCAATCCATCGCACGATGAAACAGATCATTCCTATATGGAATTCCATCTGCGATGAGTACACAAAGTGACTTTCGCCTACATGGCGTCACAACCACATCAATCATCTATACACTGATGAATTACACAAGCACGAAAATGCCTTCTCAATGCATGGCCCACTGGGTGATAAACTAGTGGTGTTGCATATGTGGCACCACTAGAGGTGAGTCATATACCCAAAGATTTCCTACATGGCATTTTCTTCCCCACCATACCAAGCAATGCAGATGAGTTCAAGGTGGTATGCCCTCTTTCACCTGCCCACACAAGCGCATCGCCTTTGGTAGCTTAGACGTGTACGACATACCCATTACACACAACAAGGTATCCCAGATCACACAAAAAGGCACAAACTAAATTACATAGAACATTAGTCGTGGTCATAAGTGATTTACATCCTGGTATAAGGTCTACTCCGATTTCAAGCATATGTTCACCGAGATCACACAACACGACACACACAATCATATGCATATCAACCCGTAGGCAACACATCCGAATCGTCTTCCCCGAAACAATTGGAACATAATATCATATAATTCTCAACAATAATGCATTTTCAACACATGGTCTTCGTCATACAAAATCCATCTTTCCTATTATTCACATCATGCTTAATCACACATTAGTATCCACGAAAATGCATATAATCAATTCAAGTCATTACAGGAAACAGTTCTTGAAATGAGAACCATTATGTACATTTGGGGACTAAAGTTGAAAACTGCTATATTTAGAGGGACAAAAACATATTTAACCCTATTTTTAATATTGTTTTTATGTTTATTATTCCAATTTTGTCATATATGATTTTGGAAAATGCTTATTAGTGAGAAAATGTGAAAACAAGAATAAATGTTAACCATTCATTATCACCACCACCCCATGATCCATATTAAAAAGAAAATAAAATTTAAAATCAATTTAAAATTCACCTCTAAAATAGTGACATGTGTGGATTCTTGCATTTCTTCTTCAAATTGTTTTGTACTAAATAGCAATACTCTATGAATTTTACATATGAAATGAGAAGTTATGGTTCAAATATGATGAGTTTTATTGTGATTTGGTAGTGTATGAGTGATTAAATAAAAAGTTACGTTGTCATACACATATATATATAGGGCATATCATATGAGAATGAGTTAATTATATGAGAATGAATAACAACCGTTGAATTTAAAAATGAATGATTGGGATTAAATTGTGATCTTCACTAAATCTCTTTCCTATTAATGACACATGATTTAGTAAATATCACAATTTAATCTCAACCATTCATTTTTAAATCCAACGGTTCTTATTCATTCTCACATTCTCATATGACATTCTCATTCCCATATGATATGTCATATATATATATATATATATATATATATATATATATATATATATATATATATATAATTTATTGATGAGTTTTATTGTAAATTACTCCAATAAATCTTCTGTATTGAGTTGGGTCAACATCATCTTCTTCTGAATCTTTCGATAGTTGTATTCTTGGTTCTACAGGTGTGGAAGTCGAGTTGCATTCTTCCATCTCAAATATCTTAAGAATTTCTCCAGCATATCTTCTTTGATGCATCATCAAACCTCTACTAGTCTTGTAGAATTCGATGTCAAGGAAATATGCAATGTCACCCAGATTAGACATTTCAAATTCCTTGCTGGGATCTCCTTTGAAGTCTTCAATCTCCTTCTTACAACTACCTATTATTAACAAGTCATCAACATAGAGACATAGTATAAACAATTCACCATTGCTTCTTCTTACATATACTCCATACTCAGTTGTGCGCTCCACAAATTCCTTCTCCGTTAAAAAACTATCAAACTTCTCATTTCAAGCTCTTGGAGCTTGTTTCAATCCATACAGGGTTTTATGAAGCCTGCACACATTTCTCTCTTTGTCATGTTTCTCAAATCCAACCGGTTATTTAACATAAACTTCTTCGTCTAAGGGTTCATTCAGGAATGCGCACTTTATGTCCATCTGACATATATGCCAACTATTTATTTCTACTAGTCCAACAACCAACTTGGTTGTTTTAATTCTAGCCATAGGTGTAAAAACTTCGTCGAAGTCTACTTCTTTATGGAGAAATCCTTTCGCCAAGAGCCTTGATTTGTGTCAATTCACTTCTCATTTGGGATTCATATTCACTTTGCATACCCACATGACATCAATTTCCTTATTTCCTTGAGGCAATTAGACAAGTGACCAAGTGTTTTTATCTTTGATGGACTTCACTTCTTCGTCCATTGCTTTCACCCACTTCGAATCCTTTAATGCTTCAGCTCCATTTACAGGTTCCACATATGCATAGAAAGCATAATATACCAGCTCACCTTGTTATCAACTACATCATTTAATGTAATCATACAATCTTGCAACCTTATTGGCATACATCTTGTTCTCTGAGGTCTTCTTGTGGTTATACTTGGTTGATCTCTAACTTCATCTTGTCGAACTTCAACTTATCTTTCGACTTGAGTTTTTGATTCTTCAAGCAATATTATCACTAAATCTTTCTTGACATTTTTAGTCCAATCCCATTATTTAAGCTAATCTATTATCACGCCCCTGCTGATCAAAATCTGCTTGTTCACTGGGTCGGACAACTTGTAACCTCCTTCCGAACAATATCAAATTAGGATCATTTGACTCGACTTGTCATCAAGTTTTATTTTCTACTTATCTGGCACATGTCTATGTGCAATAGATCCAAATAACTTCAGATGACTCAGACTAGGTTTTACACCAGACCAATGTTCTTCTGGATTAATTCCTTATAGTTTCTTCGTCGAAAATCTGTTCAGAATATATGTTGCAGTCGAAATAGCTTCACCCCAAAACTCTTTAGATAAATGCTTGCCTTTCAACATAATTCTCACCATATTCATGATGGTTCGATTCTTCCTCTATGCAATTAATTTCTTCTATGGAGTGTAGGTGGCACCACCTCATGCACAATCCTTTCTTTTTCACATAACTTGTCGAAGTATTTCGGCACATATCTCCACCACCATCAGTTCTGAAAAATTTGAGCTTTCGACCATCGATTTAAACTTGGTAAATACCTCGACCACATCACTTTTCTTTTTGATCAGTTAAGTCCATAATTTTTGACTAAAATCATCTATGAATATGATAAAGTATGTGTTACCTCCAATGAATCCACCTGGATTGGTCCACATACATCATAATATATGATTTCGAGAATAGCCTTCGACTTACTTTCTGCATCCTTGCTGAAGCTATTCTTGTGCTGCTTCGCTTGCAGACATTCCTCACACACTTTGTTTGGAATATCGATTTATGGAAATCCTGAAACCATATTTTTCCTCTTCAAATATCTGATGCCTCTGAAGTTGAGATAGCCTAATCGATAGTGCCATATCCATTAGTATTTTCTAGCTACAATCGAAAGAAACTGGCGCTCCATCATATTAAGTTCGATCTTTAAGGTTCTATTTTGAGACATAAAAGCCTTCAAGATTAATATTCCATTTGCGTAGACAACTCTCATCATCTTGTCTTCGACCATCACTTTGTAATTCTTTTCATCCAATTGCCCTATGCTGAGCAATTTTCTCTTCATGCTTGGAATGTATAACACATTCGAAATTACTGACCTTTTTCCATATTTCCTCATAATTAAAACATCTCCAATACATTCAGTTGCTAGAGTATTGTCATTTGAAAATTTTACCATGTTCTTCATCTAGGTTTTTAGGTTGACAAACCAATGTTTCCTTTCAGATATATCTGATGAGCACCCTAAATCCAAGTACCATTGATCCTTGAATTTTTCATCATATCTTGTTGATCCTTTGAAACAACATCTCTTGTTGTTGACGTTTCTACACAACTCTTGATTTAATTTACTAGATTCGTAATCCTAGTGAAGAATTCTGATATGCTTTCGTTGTCTTTCATATGAAGCAATTCGTACGTTCTTTTGTGAGTTTGTAGCCCCACCTATTTCACCTTCTCAACGCCTCCAAACGATTTCTTCAAGATTTCCCAAGCTTCTTTTGCAAATTCAACATCACTAACCTTTTCGAAATTATCTGGGCTGACACATTGGTGAATTATAAAGAGAGCTTTATAATTCTTCTTCTTTAATTCTTTGTATTATGCTTTTTTTTTTCTGAAGCTTATTCATTAAGTGGTTCTAATCCATATTTAACAAGTTCCCAAAGACCTTGAAAACAGAATATAACCTTCATCTGTTTGCACCAATTCTCATAGTTATCACCTTTAAGAATTGGGAGATTCGATGGAAAATTTTCATCAGCATAATTCATCCCTATTGATTTTCTTCTTTCCTTGATCGCTTAACCGACGTTCTTGATACCAGATGTTGGAAATCCACCAAAACTTATGATGAATTTCTATAAATCTTGATAAACAAGATTGTTATCACCAAACAATAACAATGACAATGAAAAGAATATTTAAAGAAGAAAAGAAAGACAATGATTTTCTACAGAGTTTCTCTATACCCACTGATCAAGACTTTAAGAGTCTATGGATTACACTGACTGCAAGTGCACAGTTGTGTCGTGTAGTTTTAAAGATTGTCGAACCTCAAATATTATAAATCCATCTATCATACTCTAACCCTAGAGTGAAAAGCTAAAGCTATCGAATAATTTGATTTGGGAGAAATTTTTGGGTAATAAAACTTAGATTTAATTGAAATACAAATAAAATGGATATCGGTATGCAAGTATCAATTTAGGCGATCCGAAGGTTTGTTGGCCAATTTTTCTGATAAATTTAAATTACTAAATTCAGTAAGCAATATTCATTTAAAAAATCCTTATCTCAAACTTCTGTTCTATTGACTTAGATCATGCTAATAAGCCCTAACGTACGCTTCCGCTGTCCCGCCGAATTTAAAAATAATTTTTGAAAATAAATAAAAACCTAATTCGTTTTAAAGCGCTTCCGCTGTATTTAAAACCAATGCCTAGTAATCACTATCCGGTTGAAAACCTCAAACTTCCGCTCTATTGATTTTTAACCTTAAACCGATTATTACTTTCGTAACAAAACTTTAAAAATTATAATTGAAAACTACACCAGAAAAAGCAATTTTTTTTATAAAAATAATATTTGGCCAATTTATTTCGGATCCCTTAATTCGATTAACCTTCATACCGATATCTAGGTGATTTAGCCAGACATAATATTAATTTTCAGAGCAGAGTAATAAATAACGAATGACAACATAGAAGGCAACAACATATTAATGATTCTCATGCAAAACAATATATAATAAATATCAAAACAATAATAGAAACCTGAAAATTAAATTAATTTTGGAAACAGGAACAAACTTCGAATAGGTAGTATCTGGCAGTACAATATTGCTGGAAAGGAAATAACTTGAAAATAACCTAACACATCTGGAAGTTTTGAATCAAACTATGAGGGTAATGATTTTCCAGTGTAGAAAATTATTACTAATAGGTAGGGATTGAAAACTACTTAAACACTAAACTAGGAGAAAGTTCTGAACGATAGTACGAAAGAATAAGGCAAAACTCTGTAAAATTCTCTGACCCCAGCTTGATTTCCAAAGCATTATATTTATAATGAAGGCTCGTAACTGCTTCTCCTATATTCTCGTTGCTTCCAATCCCACGTTCCAATTTAATTGTTCAGTCAAAGTAGGAACAAAATCCTCTTATGTGCTGAAGAATCGGAGGAAATATAGGCTGGTTTGAATTTGAACTAGAGAAGAGACTCTTGGCGGGGGCCACAAGGTGGGCGGCGTCCCAGCCAAATGACAGTTGTTGAAGTTGTGGGCGCCCCAATGCAGGGAGAATGGGCGGCGCCTTGGCACAAGGGCTTAATTGGACGTAAGCATGACTTTGTTCGTTTGGGCCCTCATTTGTTCTCAAGTTACTGCTAGCCCATTGCTCTTTCACCCCGATTGTGCTATTTTAACCTCCCTGCCTTCTTTAAGTGATTTTTCCACATAATTCTCCTCGATTTTTTATCTTTTTCTCGATCATTTCTGAATAGAATTAATACCTGAAACACAAGAGATACCAGTGTAATATTGAAATAAAACAACGTAAATTGAGAAAAAAACAATAACATTATTTATGCGAATTAAGTCGAATAAACGCTATAATTTCGTGTTATCACCCACAAACTGTGGAAAATCTTTCTTATTCACTTGCAACTGCAAATACCGTGAATACAACGAGTTTCTTACAAAAATAAGGGTTACTCCCTCTATTTATAAATTTAAGTTGACTTACTCCCTTAGCTAAAATTCAAAATTATAAAAGTTCAAAATATCTATTTTGGAACTAAATCAAATCTGTCTAATTTAGACTTAAATCAAATCTATTTTATTTTAGATCTAAATCAAATCTTATGTGTAACTAAATCAAATCTAACTAAATCTAATTCGACATACACCTTTTCGACGCTATGAAATACAATTCAACAAAACTGCACCGCAAATACTTATGCCTAAGCCACTAGAATCTTTGTGACACCGTTGCTTGAACAACATTAAGCTCACAATCACATCCAAATTTCAAATCCACAAGGACATAACATTAAATAATGAGAAATTATTTCTTCTTCACTGCAAAAAGGGAAAGTAGGTGTTAAGGAAACTCTATGATGACACAATATACTACTAGTAGGGAAAGACTCATAGCATGTTTTCTTAGAAAAAATTGCACCTTGGCTTAAATATGTAACTTCCATATCTACACTCAAGATTCTTGAGAATTTTCATTATGGTGAAGAGATAAGAGCCAATTGTAACCATTTTCATTGTATATTGATCATAGCTACAAAGAATCAAATGTGAAATGAAACAATTCTTTTTCTTAAGCACCACATATAATATATGATGATAATATACACAATATAGAAACAAAACAAATCAAAGTCACATAGACAAATCAGAGTTCAAACTCTCAACTCCAACCTCAACACTATCCATTTCCTTCAACTCCTCAATCTTTGCCACTGCCTCTCTCCAACCAAACCTATTCTCCAAACTCCATTCACAACAACTCATCCCAATCCTCATCAACTTTAACATCTCACCTTCCTTATCCCTACTCCCACCAATGCTTTTATCCAACACTTCCCCACTCCATCCTTCCCTCACTATAGATTCCACCCACATTGCTAAATCCTCAGTTGCTCCCTTCCCATGCCTCAAATAATTTGCAGGAAACTTCCCTGTCAAAAGCTCTAGTATCAGTATCCCTAAACACCATACATCACTCTTCTCGCCCGGCCCTTCGTTTTGACTCACCTCCGGGGACTTGAAACCTACCATGAATTGTTGAGCATGTTTCAAATCAGTTACTGCAACTAGTCCATACTCCGTTAAACGAGGCTCGAATGAATGGTCTAACACAACGTTTGAGGATTTTAGATGTCCATGCGGTAACTTTTCGTCTGGAAATTCTCTGTAAAGATATGCTATACCTCTTGCTACTCCTTTTATTATCTTCAAACGTGTTGGCCAATCCAAATCACTCCCATGTTTACCGTGAAGATGACTAGCCAAGCTACCATTTTCTGCAAAATCATGTATCAAAAGCTTCTCTTCTTTACCATAGTAGAAAGCAACAAGAGGGAGTAGATTAGGATGCGTCAACCCTCCAAGCCTTTTCATATGATCAAAGAACTCTTTCTTACCAACTTTGTTCATGTGCTTGAATCTTTTCACAACCACAACTGGTCCAGTCAATACCATAGCCTTGTATGTTGATCCAAAGCTCCCACTTCCCAAAACCTCAGCTGAAGCCCTCAACAAATCTTGCAAATCAAACTCAACCCTTTCGTTCGTAACAAAGTTCAAGTCTTCATCTTTGCTTTTCTTGGACTCAGCTACAATGGATTTGTCCTCACTAGTAGAAGCTGTACTAGTTTTGGTGTTCTGGGACTGAGATTGTCCATTCTCATTATTCCAACTGGATTTTGCAGCAGTTTTTTTCCTGCGGTAACGGATGAATAAAAGTGCTAGTATTGAAGCCAATACAAGCACTGCCACAAACACAATAACACTAATAAGGACATGGTGGTTTTTGTTTTCTTCTTTTCCTTCTTCTTGTGGAACACTTACAGTGCTTTTGCTGCAGGTGCGTTTTAAAGGAATTCCACATAGACCTTTGTTGCCTGTTGCACAAGAAATCTTTTAGCAACACGAAAAAAGTTATAATAACACTAATAAGAACAAATAAGAAACTAATGGAATACCTGCAAAAGCACTTGGATTCTCATTTCTTAAACCTTCTGGTATTGCACCTGTCAATTGATTGTTAGATAAATCAAACACTCTAAAACCAGTCTGTATAAATTCAGGTATAGAACCATCAAACTTATTTCCATGTAAATCAACATCATAAAGTCTAGGCAATTTAGCAAGTGATATAGGTATATCACCCTTAAAACCATTTTCTGCTAAGAACAATCTCTTGAGCCATCTTAACCCATCAAAAGCATCATATGGTATTTCACCAGAGAATTTGTTATTAGTCAGAAACAATGCCCTTAATCCCACAAGTTTATTGAATGCAGGAATTGAACCCTCAAAACTATTGTTGATGACACTAAAACTCTTCAAAGTGGACAAGTTCATAAGAATATCTATATTAATTGTTCCACTTAGTCCCATATTCTCTAGTCTCAAACCATGAAGTGTAGTTTGATTGATGCATATTAAACCAGTCCATGTGCATACATTAGTTGAATCATTGCTCCAGTTGTTTAAGGCTTCTGCATTGGATAAGAAGCTTTTGAAGTTCATCAGGATTTGAGCATCTGTGTCAGCTGCTAAGGTTGGTAGGAAACAAGTGGCTATCATGAAAAGAATGAGCATAGATATGTATTTTCTTTCGTGAAGCATGATTGGAATTAGGATGAAAAATGATGAAATGAGAAACAATTATAGAATGTGAAGAATTAGTTAATGTTGAGAAACATAAGAATTTGTGGGGTGACATTGACAAGGTCATGTCTTGGTTAGGTCCTGTAAAGCATGAGCTGTTTAGGCCGGCTTATGAGCATTTGGACTTCATTTCCAAAGATTTGTTTTTTTTATAGTCGTTTTAATTTATTATTATAATAATTTGTTTTTTTAATATAGTCTTTTTAATTTATTATAATAATAATAATTGGAGGTGGCCAAGTTACACAATGTTTTTTCTTGTTATTGGTGAGGATGATACTTCAGAGATACCTTTGTCTTCTCTAAAATAAGTTCTTTTTAAGGGATTGTATATCTAGAATAATTTGATGACAGTTTTTTTTGTAGAAAATGTTTGTCTTTGTCTGTATAGTCTATTAATTTATTTTGAAAGAAAATGGAAAAAGAAAGAAGCTCGCGGAGCGAGAAATAAATTCGGTGGCACCATTTCTTTGGTTATATATTAAAATACAGAAAAGTTTACTTGGTACTAACATCGTTAAACCCTTGCAATTTTGTAAAAATGTCTCTTTTATCTTTAGTACATTTTAATTATTTTATTTTTTTATTTTTACTATTCATCAAAAATTTAAAAATTTACATAAAAAAAATTGGTTCAGAAAACTTTGGGTAAGGATCCGGAAAGATGAAACAGCATTTCGGAAGAGTTTATGAAAGTGTTCCGATGACAAGACCGGAACACATATGGAAAGTCTTCCGGAATTTTACAATATACACTGGAACACTTTTTGGAAGTATTTCGGAATAAACTATTATATATCGGAACACTTTGCAGATGTATTCCGGTTTGTTATTAAATCTATTTCGGAACGCTTTTCTGATGTATTCTGGAACGTGTTTTTAAAGTATTATTTTTTCGTTTCAGGTATGGAAATTTCGGTCCCCGTTTGTCAAAAAAACGAGTCTTCCATAGATACCACGTATGTATTTACTACAATACAAACATTCTCTAAACGAGAAGATGTTACAAGCTGGATCAAAAAGGTTGGATTAAGAAATAAAATCATCGTTATTATCAAGCGTTCGGGCACTGAAACCGACAAGAGAGGAAAGAGTAACAATAATTTTTGGGTGTGATAAAGGGGGAAATACAAGGATAAAGTTGAAACTCAAAGTACAACTAAGAGATGTGGGTGCCCGTTCAAAATCAGATCGACTCAGTCAAAAGATGGGTTTTGATGGAAGGGAGATGTAAAGTGTGGAGTTCATAATCATGGATTACCTGATAGGCTTGAAGGTCATGTGTTTGTTGGCAGATTGACCTCAAATGAAAAACAACATGTTTTTGATTTAACAAAGAGACATGTTCCTCCTAGACACATCTTGACTTCTCTGCAAGAGAGGAATCCTGAAAATATCACTCGGATCACTCAAATATATAAGCAGAATAGTGTGATATAAAAAGAGATAAGGGGTCCAAGAACTGACATACAACATTTTCTAAAGTTAATTGAGGATGCAGGCTATGTCTACTTGAGTAGAAAAAGAGATGGCTAAGATATTGTGAGAGATGTTTTTTGGGCGCATTCAGACTCCATCAAGTTGCTGAATATTTTTCCCATTGTCTTAGTTATGGATAACACATATAAGACAAATAAATATAGGCAACCTATCTTTTAAATTGTTGGCATGACATCGACCGAGTTGACTTTTGCTGTTGCATTTGTTTATATGGAGTTTGAGCAGACATATAGTTTTTGTTGGGTCCTAGAGAAGCTAAAGGAATTGTTTGTGCAGAAGGATTTGCGTTCAAAAGTGATTTTGACGGATAGAGATCTAGCATTGATGAAAGCGATGGAAATTGTGTTCCATACTACATAAAGTTTGCTATGTCGTTTTCACATTAACAAAAATGTTGGGATGCGATGCAAGCAATATGTGGCGAAAAAAATGCAAGAGACCATTGGCACATTATGGGAGGAAGTTATATGGGCTAGTCATGAGGTTGAGTATGCTCAAAATTTGGAACAACTTGAGAAGACAAGTTTTAATTGTAGGGACTTTATTGATTATGTGAAAAACACATGGTTGACTCCACATAGACATAGATTTGTTGGAGCATGGATTGATCGAGTACTTTATTTGGGCAACACCACGACTAACCGGTATGTCTTTTATTTTAATTTTTTTAATTATTTTTTATATATATTATGCATTAATATTTAGAATGTTAATTATTTTAGAATGTTTTTATTATTTTTATATATATTATGCATTAATATTTAGAATGTTAATTATTTTAGGTTTTTTACTATGTTATATATTTATCATGCATTCATTTTTAGGGTTGAGTCCGGTCACTGGAAGCTAAAGTAGATGTTGGAAAATAGTCTCGGTGACATGGTCAAATGTTGGGAAGCTGTGAACAACAACCTGAGGATACAAATAGGCAACATTTGTGCTTCGTTCCAAAACAGTTTTTATGAAGTTGAGCATGCATATGTTAGTCCATTGCATGGTAACCTGCGTAGCTTTGTTTCTAGAGCTACTTTGAGACGCATTGCACAAGAGTTAAAGAGTGTTGATTATGTTGGAACTTCTAGAGAAATATGTGGTTGTACTCACAGAACAAATTATGGGTTACCTTGTGCTTGTGAGTTAGGTAGATATGTGCTTTGTGGTGTACCTATACTTATTTAGAGTGTTCATGTTCATTGGAGGAAGTTAAGTATGGAAGGTGAGTTGCAGCCAAATGAAGAAGATGGATCGGAGATTGACATGAATAATGTAATGGAAGAAATATGGAGAAAGTATAGATCATCAAATGTTGTTGGGAAAAGAACATTAAAAACTAGGGTTAGTGAAATTGCTTACCCCACAACAACTTCCTTATGTCCACCACCTAAGAAAATAAAAACCAAGGGAGGAGTCAAGAAGAAAGGGAAGAAACCAGTCAGATCTGATGTTTATAGGGACCCTTCACAACATGAGTATGTTGAACAAGCATCTCAAACTCCACAAAAGTTGTCTCAGAAATCACAATCAAAGAGGGATTCAAAATCAAAACAGCCTTCACAGCAAGACTACACTCTTCAATTTCCAAGTCATATCAGGTCATATATATTTATTATGCATTAATATTTATAATGTTAATTATTTTAGGTTTATTATTATGTTATATATTAATTATGCATTCATATTTATAGTGTTAATTATTTTCGGTTTATTATTACGTTATATATTAATTATGCATTAATATTTACAATGTTAATTATATAGGTCATATATTTAGGAGATTATGAATGTTGAATCAGATGATAATTGTTGATTTAGAGTCATTGCATCATTGCATGGGTATAGTCAGGATGGTTGGGAAATGGTTCGTCAAGAGTTGGACACGTAAATAAGGGACAAGAAGAGTTTGTATGAGAAGTTATTTGGAGATCGACTATCAGAAGTGAAAAGTGGGTTGATGATACAGTCCATTGGTAGAAAGCCAGAGGAGAAATGGTTGACACTACCAAACATGGGTTACATGTTAGTGAATCGCTATAATGTCATTCTTGTTCATTTAGGCAATCTTTGCTTGACTTTTTTCCCTATGACATCATCACCTTCACATAATCCTACTATTTGGTGTTTAGGTTTAGTCAACGGTAACCATTGGGTTCAGGTAATAATTTATATATCCGATAATACTATTTTCAATTATTTTTTACTATATAAGGTGTTGGATTAATTGTTTTTTATACTCAGGTAAACATGAAAGACGGATTCCCCTTACCCCCGGTGCTTACAGATTGGAAACAATTCCGTCACCCGGATGCAACTGCTTGGATGTTATCATTAGCGAGACGTTTGCAATTATGGCTACATCTTTCGTCAGTTTTACCTTCATATGTTCGCTTAGCATAAGCTTATCATAAAATTATATTTTGTGTAATGTAGAATTAAATTGTTATAACATGTAGCAAAGCATTACAACAACACACCGACGTTCTTTATTCATCCAAAAAAATTTAAACAACACACATACTTAACTTAAAACAATACACAAGAAGATAACTTAAAACATCATACGAGAATTAAAAACAACACATCTAGGCTCTACGAGATGATTCTGGACATTAGAGTGCTTTTATAACGTCTTTGGTAAGTCTAATTACCTCCACTTCAAACTCAACAGGGCCTTTAGTTAGTCTATGATGATATGATGTCATCATTCCATCAACATCCATGTTCCAACTTTCACGGTGTGAAATCTTCTTCACCCTCCTAGTATCAGTCACGGGACGCATTTCGTAGTCAAACATTTCCTTCAATCCCTCGAGGTTTATAAATCCCTCGGGGATCTCAAACTTCACAGCATCTTTCTTCTATTGAAGTACACTTCAACATCTATTAACCAATTTGGGAGAGACATTTTGAGATGGATATACTAAACAACACATGACTCTTTTTTATATTACTTTTAATTTATTCTAGACCATTCAAAGTGTTGGTCAAATCACAACCATTCAAAGTGTCGGTCCAATCACATCCATTAAAAGTGTTGGTCTAATCACAACCGTTGAAAGTGTCGGTCTAACCACAGTCGTTCAAAGTGTTGGTCCAACCACAATCTTTCAAAGTGTCGGTCCAATCATAATCATTCAAACTTAAAATAATGCATAAATCCAACGATAACATTAACATAAATCATACAAATAAATCATACAAATATTCAAAGGGTTACTAAAATATTACATCAATCATAAAAACATAACATACAAATCACTCTTCATGGCATAAATGCAGCGTCGCAAATAAATCCACAAATTACGGATCATCCTGCTTAGCACAAAATTTATGGAGGTGACAATGAATCAAAGCGGAGATACGAGCCAATTTAGGATCGGATGGCCCTGCTGCAAACTAAGGAACGGGCACCTCTCTTAGTTCCTCCATAGGCGGTGGTACTAATCGAGGATGACACCCGATAATACCAATCCAAATAATTTCCACAGTCCCAGAGGGAAATGTGACGGCTGATGTGGGATCAACCACAATTGCAACACTCTGGTCGTAACCACTTTGAATGTAATTCGACCCTTTTGATTAAGTGGAAATGGGATTTCATATCTAATTCTTCGGGTCTATCGTGTGATTTTTAATGAGATTTTTTATTACACTATATATAACGCTATATATGTGAAAAGAATTTTAAGAAAATTTAAAATTGTCCCAGTAAAATTTTCAAACGCGTCCTTCACAATATACGAACGCGACTAAATATGGTGCCACATGTAGCGGTAAAAATATTAGAGACTAAATTATTGATTAAATTAACTCGTAATCAGTGAAAGTCGTCACCACGTTTTATTATTTCCAAAGAAAATGGGAAAAGAACGAATAAAATACAAAGAAGTTTTTAAAGCAAAAAAATACTAATAAAACTAAGATCTAGGTACGGGGGTTGGTTATAAAATATATGTACAAAATAAATGGTGGAGGTGAGAAAAGAAGTATATTTTATAATTTTTTATTTGATAGAGCTTACAATGAGTTCTAGGCCTACATAACAACAATGTGCAATGTTGAAATCAAAACCCTTCTAATTCGGGTAAAAGAGACCGAAATTGATGTGTTGGTTAATTTTTTTAAGAAAGAAGAAACATCTCATCATATCCGAGTGGAAAACATACTTACTATCCACAATTATGAGAAATGAGCATTTCATCATCTCAAAGTGGAGGATATAACTTTCATTTTCATCAACAAAACATCCCTCAATATCAAGTGAAAAATGTATCACTTTACTACATATCATAGAAGTATAATAGTTTGCATCACTACAAAGAATTAACAAGAGTCTAGTCTTTTGAGAAAAAGTTTTCAAACATAGAAAAGCCAAAATGGCTAAAAAAGTTTAAGTGAGGTTAATTACTTTTAGTATTAAGAAAGATGTCAAAAAATTATTAAATTGGTCAATTGTTCATTAAGAAAAGAATTTTGAAAATACATGGACTTAAGTCCAAGTTTATTATGAAAGCGGTTCAAGTTAGAAAACAAGAAGAGTTTTGAAAAGGAGGGAGAGGATTTTGAAATTAAAGAAGATATGAGGAGATGAAGGGACTATCCTAAAGTATAAGGTAAAAGCTAGGGAAAAGAACGGTGTAACCAACAAGAAGTCAACACTTGACATTAAGAAGTAAATGTAGATTCTCATCCTTTGGATAAAACCAAGTCAACCAAATAAAATACCAAGAAGAAATCAAGTCTCGGATGAAATTAAGTCTTCAAAAAAATTGGGTAGAGTAACGACTGTACACAAATGAATCTCCACTCACAAATGAGTATAAAACAAAATAACCTGCACATATAGAAAATAAAAGCACAATACCTTGGAGTAAACCCCACGGACTTCAGATAAAATAACAACAGAGGCACAAAATCTCCAAGCCAATGTCCTAAGCCTAAGTACAAGATCTAATCTCCAAGCATAGGAAATAGTAGTCAAGTCCAAGTTAACATATTTTATGGTTTAATCCTTTTATTAATGTTTTAGGCATAAAAAAAATAAAAGGTCCAAATGGAAAAAGAAAAAATGGCATAAACATAAACATGATAATGAATGCTAAAAAAAATAAAGTAAAGCAATAAAAGGCATAAAAGTAAAGTTAGAAGTTAATTGTTAGTAATTAGTTGTTAGTATTAGAGGTTTTATATGAAGGATCCATAATGATTTGAACGTTGAGCCTAAGTCAAAAGTTATGAGAACTCATTAGAGGATTGATAGAATCAAAGCCTCTACACAATGAATAGTTATGTTTAATGGCCATAGCTTAAAATTTATTCATCTTTGGGCTTGCAAGTCTAAAGCTTGTGCCACGAAGAATCAATCCCATAAAAAAAGAAGGAGAGAAATCCATATGGTTCGTGGTAATTTGAGCCTTGAGCCTAGGTCAAAGGTTATGAGAACTCGTTAGAAGATTGATAGAGTTAAAGCCTCCACACAATGATTTGTCAAGTTTATCGGCCATAGATCAACACCTAATCATACTTGAACAACTTCAAACATAAAGTTTGGGCCACGAAGAACCATTTTTCTGATTTATGAAACACAAGAAAAGAAAAAAATTGTAGCACTATATTAAGTAATCACCAAGTAACTTATATAAAAGTCACTCTACAATGAGGTCGGTCAATAATAATCTATGTACCATACATGTTAGAGACATGATAAAAACCATGCTCAGAAAATATGTAGCACAAGTAAAAACAAGAATAGGATAAGATGAAGAGGGAGGGGAATGTTAAATTACATTGGATCACATTGTCAAAATTCTTTCATCTTCAAGTTCAATCACTCATCTTGGTGGATTAAAACACTAAATATATCACTAACTCAAACCACCAAGAATGAATTAAATAATTCACTCTAAGATAGATTTGAATTAATGAATATTTATCCAACTTCACCAGCACCCAAAGTCCATTGAATTTGAAGAGAAATTTGACATTTAAAATTGCAATCCAAAGTAATCAATCAAAATAAGTGAGTAGAAAAAGAAAAAAATCAAAACAACCCCAAAACAAGGCAAAAAAACACATTGTGTCAGTGGTAAATCGATTTATCTATCTGGTAAATCGATTTACCAGTGTGTGTTTTCAACCAAAAAAAACTACGCAAAACAACAGTGGTAAATCGATTTACATGTCATTTACTACTGTGAAAAACATAAAAAATAAAATTTCAAAGGAAAAATTCTTGATCAAAATTTTTATTAAATATCTTGTAATCTTGGATTCAATTGAGCACAAAAATTCCATTAAATTTTAAGAAATTAACACCAATGGAACTAAAAAAACATGGCTCAATGAATCAAATCACAAGAATTATCAAGTGATCACGTTGTAAAAGATGAAGATCCAACTTACCAAAATGTAAATCTTGAAAATTATATACAAAACTTCTTCAATTAATTGCTTCAATTAAGCTCCAATTAACAATATCACAAGCTTTGATCTATATAATTGATGAAGAAAAAGTATTTGGATGAAGTTTTAGCTCAAACATCAGTAAGCTTCAATTAAAAGCTTACTAACTTTAATGCAGAAAGAGCTTTAGGTGAATTTGGTAGTTGGAGAGAATAGAGAGATTTTTTTTAGCAAGGTGATTTTGGCTATCAAAAGCTTGAGAATTGAATGAAATGAAGCCTCTATTTATAGAATTTGGGAATTGGTTTTGGAGGCGATATTGAATCAAGTTGTGTACATGTGATCAAATGATAATGTATGATGGAATTTAATCATAATGATGTAGGAAATTATTTTTTTGGTAATCAACTTTTTTTTATATGTCAAGAATATTTCCTAGAAAAAGAATTTGGAGACAAAATGCTGAAAATTAGAAAACAACTTCTTTTTTTCCTTTCAAAATTTCACTCAGGAAATCAATTTACCTATATGGGAAATCAATTTCCACAGAAAAAATTTGAATTTCTGGCGCAAAAATAGTGAGGGAAATTGATTTACATGTATGGGAAATCGATTTCCACTGAAGAGAAGTGTCAGAAACTTTGTTTATTGGATGATTTGGCTTGAATACCTACAAAATACAAACATACAAAACAAAGGCAAATATTTTTGGTATTTTTTATTAAGGTTAGTAAAAGAAATAAATGTAAATCATACACATACACAATCATGGTGTTTGGCGATCCCTCAAGGGAAAACTTACAGATAAGAGATAGTAGGCGAGAAAACCAATAGACACATGTGTGATCTTGATGCATTGTAATGGTATGAGATGATAGGGAATCTTAGGTGAAAAAATTGGGGTACAATACCACCCCATAATTAATTGATTTAGAACTATTACATGGATATGACCAGAGATGTATCTCTCGTAAAAATGCGAGAAATTTAAATTCCTGTCACCTTTGCAGGTAAGATATTTCTGGAGATGTATTTTTGAAAAAAATTAAAAGTCAAATTGCTAAAAATAGCAAACAACATGATCACCTTCATTTGTAATAGTTTCCTTAAATCCTCTCCAAAAACTCTTTCATTCTCAATCAAGTTTTTCACTACAAATCTTCATTCTTGTGTTTCAACATATCAAAAGGAGTTAAAGGAAGTGAAATTTAAGGTAAAATTCATTCATTTCAATCCCAACTCATTACATTAATATGATTTTTCAGTAAAATTAAGTTCACACTTATACCAAAAGTATATTTCCAGAAACACAATAAACTTGTTCGGATATACATTTTCGGCATCTGTTTGTGCTGATTTTCCAACAATTTTGTTATTGCTATGGATGTTTCTTAGTTTATATGTTCTTTTCACATTAGTTATGATGCATCCCGATGCTATCCTCAAACATATTATGTCTCAAGTTGTTTCACCTCTCCTAGTGAATATGGTAGATATTCGGAGCCATTTTAAAAATGAATAAGAGTATGAATTTCGTGATGACATGCTGTAGTGGATACATACATAGGCCACCAGACTTGGGTTTAGTGTTGTGATCAGAAGGTTGTGAAATTCTATTATTCAGATCATAGATGTCCTAAGAGATGTCGAGACACATTTCTTAGAACAAACACACAATGATAATGTATATGATTAGCACAATGCAAAAAAGTAAAGAACATATAGGATTGTTAACCCAATTCGGTGTACAACAACACCTACTATTGGGGATGCCAATTCAGGGATTAAGTTAACTAAAATAGTATCAATTCGGAGCTAAACTCATTTTTAAAACTTCTCACTTAATTACTACCCTTACTTATTCACCTAGGTATGAGACCCTTCTCAAATCCCTCCCAATCACAGACAGTGATAGAACAATTCTAAACACTTAGAAAATTACATAAGACACACTACAAAGACAAACAATCATTCGCTGCTTAAAAGATTTGGAATGACTGACAGAACTTTCAACTCAAAATATAGTCCTACTCTTTCATCAAGATTATAATCGAGTGGCTCACAAATACAGACACAAACCCTAATAAAAACACACTGTAAGTTCCACTTGATACTAGGGTTGAAGCCTTCTATTTATAATCTTCAATGAACTGGATTTGGGCTTCACATATGTAGTTGGATATAACAGAGGCACTGCAGAATTATCTCCTCAAAGATAGGACATCAACCGTTAGTTTCCTAAATTATCTCCATAATTAGAAACTAACAATTCTCCTTGAAATTAGCTTGAATCTTTTTAATCTTCAACCTGTGCGCCACATAGGCTAACATAATATTCACAAAATTTTCTGCACCTGTAACAAACTAAAAGATCCAACGATCCAGCTGTACAAAATCACGATGCCAGAAGAACATCCGTATGACATCACACTTGTCATGTTGCTTTAGTTGATAGAACATCTTCATTCAACATGTCTAAGCTAAGTTAGTTTTACCAAACATAATGCCCATACCAAAAATATAGAATTAACAATATCCCCCCTTTGACTTATTTTGGCTAAAAATAACTTAGCACTTCTTCCACACATAAACAACCAAACAAGTGCTCAGGTTTGACCAAATTCAAACACACAAACAATCATAATCAGAGGGACATCAAGAAAAAACACTACAACAAATATCAGAGCAACAACTAGTGGAAGCTACTCAACACAACACTCAAGAGAATACCAAATTCTCAACATGTCAGGACATCATGTGTGACAACTCTTCACCAAGGTCTAGAATAGAAAACCTAATAAAATTTCTAAGCACCACTTCAGCGAATGATATTTTCATAACTGCACAATACACCCAGGATAAATATAGAAGTTCTTGTATTCATTTTGTGTACACAACCTACATCTTCAAGAACAACTAACCTACCACCCTCAAACTCAAAACCTACTCTTGAGATAGAGTCTCAAGAGAATTTTCCTGTACAATCAAGATGATGACTCAGGGGAGCAAAGTTCAATTTTGGGTAACTCAGAACATATGATACAACTGTGTTTAAAAACTCATATCACAAGACATAAGAAAAATCTGGAAACATCAGAATCAAATCCCCTATACAACATCCTTTAAAACTCAAATCCTTTATACAACATAATTTATGCACAACCGAAAGCAAACTCTAGACCTCCAAGATGAATAGAAACAGATCCATAAAACAGAACCATGACTCCTTCTTAATTGTTTCACCCTAGGATAAGAGCAGCAACACTCAATATCCATCAACAATTACTATTTTCTCAATACCCATAAATCATTACTCTTTTCTCCTCCTTTTTAGTCAAAAGAAGACTAACATTGTTTGTAATGACATAACCAGTCAATGCATGAGTTTCAAGAAAATAAAGTCCTCCTTGTTAACAGAGCACGATTCTCTCTTATCAAGCCTTGACTATAGAGATATTCCAACATCGGTTGTAAATTCCCCAACTCAAGGGAATACTTATTCACTTGACACTAGATGTAGATATTCAGTCCACTAGAGCCTAGACTCAATCTTTATCACCACAATTTGATATCTTCCCTTGAACAACACTTGATTCTCACGTCATGATTAACATACCTCATTCTTTGAATGCAACATCATGACACCCGGTTGAGCTTTTCAATCTTTAACGCCTCCAAATTCATTGAGAGATCAAGCTACCCCCAATCTTAACAATATTTCAGAGTCACAGTTGAACAAGGATCTGCGGAGAGGAATTATCTATTGATACTTCCTCCATCAACCTTGAACAAAAGAATTACTCTAGTAGCTTCTGAAGCTTTAAAATGTTGATATGGTCTCTTAACACCAGCTCAAACAATGGTAAATTTCAAAATGAAAATACCATTGGACTTACTTCTGAGATTTTCATCCACAAACACCCAAAAAAACAAGGATAACACAACCACTTCATGATGAATCCCTTGTAGAAGATGTATTCTTCACACTAGTGCTCTACCATTCTCCCTTGTCCTTAGACGATAAAATTCCCCTTCAAGATAAAATCTAGAAGCAATAAACCAATATGAACTTCTCAAGTTCATACATAAGAAAAAATGTCGTAACATTTGGTAGGACATCTTTCACACAAATAAACCACCTTGGGGTTGTCACTTAACTATCCGTAGTTGGACTCTTGCTGACCTAGACCATCATCATCATTTATCACTCTACATGCACCTTTATCTTTAGCTTTCCTCGATAAGATTTCACTACATCTGGTCAACCATATTTAGATTTGAGACCTCCCTTGACCAAAACTCCTTAGCTGAACACCTAAGTTTACACACCAGGAAAGATATCATAACAATTTGTGGGACATTATGCACACCCAGACGCCTCTATCAATAGTAACAACGAAGACCTATTATTGCATTGAGGACAATAATAACCAGTCAAATAACCTCACGTATTCCTTGATTCAGTCACAGGTTATAGGAGGGTGATCACCGACTTCACTGTTCATTACCTTAGAAAAGATCTTCTTCCAATCATTCCTTTGCAGAGACCTTTTGTTCCATCCTTTGACAACTTTAACTATGGAAACTTAGAGGAGGGTAGAGAATCTGTTGCTTTCCTCCTAATCTATAATTGCTATAATTTCTTATGAACTTCAACACCACTTTACTTCTCTTTGTTAAAGTCCACCCACTCGAATTTTGAACAGTCATCAGTAATTACACCAACATATACTTGATGAACCAATTTAGGATATACCATTTTGGTTTGATATTCACCATAGAATTTTCCTCCTTCAATCTTTAGATTGGGAACACCTCTATTTGTTTCCTTTTATTGATCTTTCTTCATTCCTTTCAATGTAACTGGTTAAGTTTCTTTCACAGTAATATCATCCAAGCTTCTTTTAACTTTAAACATGTGGAGGAGCAACTTGTTTCTTGGGAAACCTACAAGTAACAATTATCCTTTGATATGATTCCCTTCATGATAAATTCATTCTTTTTATTAGTTACCAGACATTTAAATGACCTAAACTTTCCATAATGATGGCATCTTCGTTGTTGATTTCTTCCTCCATCGTATATCTTTTGATATCTGAGATGATGTTGAAACATACGGTTCAACATCCTCAGCTGTTTTCTTTTTGGAGGTACACCCTTTACTTCAAGTCTTTATCCTTTGTTCTTTACAACTTTATTCATAAACAAGATTATTAATCTTCACATCATTCTTCTCAATTAAAATAGTAGATACATTATTTCCTAAGTGATTCTCCTATTGTCCATGTTGACGTTGGAATATTTTATTTGACATCTTATGTTCCAGTTCTTATATTATTTTTATAGTTCTCAATATTACAATCACTGGAGATATTAATAACTTCACTCTTATCTCAATGGATATCCAACAACTTCCTACGACTGTTTATTAAACTGTCTCCTACTCCTACACCTCTTCTTAACCTCTCACTTGATTTATATCTAGTTAATTGCCTAACACTTTCTATTACGGTTATTTTTCTTCTTTTGCTTTCTTTCTTAATGTTATTATAATTTTACGAGCTCTCTTTCTATAAAGAGGCTATATTTGATCATCATTAAAAAAATTATGACATGATAACTTTCTGTTTTGCACAAGACATATATTTGGGATTTAGTATGATTTCATCTTGAGAATTGTATTATTGGGTATACAAAATCAAAATTAGGTATATATGGTCAGTTGAGCGCTACAAAGAATGCTTAATTGTTAAGAGACTCTATCAATTATATGATATGTATTATGAAGAAATATTTTCTCTAGTAGGATAACAAATATTGGCCTTCTTATTATAGTTGTATTAGTTCATCAATGGAATATTTTTCAAATGGATGCTAACAAATATTTTCTAAATCGTGATCTTCACGAGGAAGTTTATATGGTCCCTCTGCCAAGTTTCTTATAATAAAGAGGAAGTGTGTAAGTTGAAGAAAGATCTATATAGTTGGAAGAAATCTTCATGAGCTTGATTTTAGAAGTTTACCATTAATACCAATTCTTTTGGTTTCCGCTCTAGTGATTATGATTTTTCCTTATTTGTTAGGATTTCTTCTCATGATCATATTTTACTCTTATTATATATTGATTAAATGATTATTACATATGATGATAGTGATAGGATTGATGATTTGAAATTACAGTTATCCAAGTAGTTTGAAATGAGGAACTTAGGTACTCTTTGCTACTTCTAGAGGATTGGAGTTGGCTAATCTTCTAGAGGATACCTTCTCTCTCAACCAAAGTAAATTGGCAACAACCATGAACATTCTCACCTTTATGATTCTAGAATAAGATATAGTTCTCTTGTATTTAATATAAAATATTCTCCCTGTGATAATGTTCCTCTATCGTATCCCATATCGTGGTGTACTTTCACTATGATAAATAATATATTTCATGACAGAACATTTCATTTCACTCAATAAAAATCTGAAGTGTAAACCATAGACGCATCACATTTTATTTTATTTTTTAAAATAATATATATTCCCTCAATTTTGCTGGAAACCGAGCGGAAATGTATTTAGAGGACGCGCCTTCAAATCCCAGCAACTACACTTTATCACTTTTTAATTTTTTAAATTTTTAACAGGACTTTACCCCTCGGTTTTGATTAAAAACTGAGGTAAAAAGTAGCGCAATTCTAAAAATAAATAAAAATCAGTTGTTGGGGATCGAACTTATGACCAATATTACCTTGTAATTTATTTAATAACATATTAGCTCAGTTTTGCTAAAAATCGAAGGGGGGTAAAGTAGCGTATTTTATTTTTTAAAATATTTTTTAATTATGACTAATTTGATGAAAAAATTAAGTAATGAATCTTTACCGTCCATTTATAAAGTAACAATCCAAATGAAACATTAGTGATCCGCGTGAAACTCTCACTAGCCAATCAAAACGTGAATGCCACAACTATTCATCTTGGATGAAAAATGCTGAAATTTAAACTTAACATATTGAAAACAATGATAATGAAAGCATGAGCAGAAAAATATTTCAATGTTAGTTTCTTAATGTAATATTTTATCTAGTAATTCCTTGTTAAAATTGTTAAATGTTATTTGTAGTTGTATCTATTAGAGATAAAAATATACTTTTGTTTTTAACTCATTGTGGTGTCACTCTTTGATTAGAGAAGTTTGAGACTTATCTCAAACAGTATCAAGTAAAATGTTGAATATTGTTGTTGTTATAGAAATTTAGTGTTTAACAATTATATTGACTAAATTAATACCCGCGCAATGCACGGTTCTAATATAAATATATTGTTAATATTAAAATAAAATTATCTTATAAAAAATATTAATATTCTTTTATTTTATTATCAATTTAATTTAATATTTTAGCAATTAATAATTTTTGTAAGTTATGATGATTATATTTGTATATATTATATGATAATTTACTTATACATTTGTTCAAAAAAATATTTTTAAATTTTTTTTTATAATAATATATTATTAACACTATTAATACTTAAAATTTTCTTTATCGAATACTAATTATTTCTTTAAAAATTACAATTCATAATACTTGAGAGTGTTACGTTATATTTTGCGAAAGTGTTGATACAATCGAATAGCATTAAATTTTTGGAAAAAGAATATAATAAAATTAATAAGCAATAAAAAAACGACAATACTTTTTTTTATTACATTATAAATTAAAATTGAATAGATAAAAAGTGGTGGATAAAGAGAAGATAAAACAAAAAAAAATATAATGGAGCTGGAATTGAAAGACATGAATGTTACATTTTATTTTGAGAAAATTTTTAGCCTACTAAAAAATAACAATATAATTAGAGTTATTGAGTTTCAATAGAGAAGAAAGAACATAATTTATAATTGCACTACTTGTAAAGATACATGATTTGTTAATATACAAACTATGAATAACACCAAACTATAATACCAACAATGAAGATTCTTTATTGGACTTAAAAAGCAAAAGATAATTTAAATAAGAAGATGTTAAGTATATCAACAATTGATAAATGAAAGGGATCTAGGGAGATTTGAGAATAACCACATGTGAATCATATATTCATAGCTAGCTCTTGATATAAACTATCAAATATCCATTACACATAGTTAGCTCTTGATATATATAGTATAACTATTTGAAAGATGGATATTCTATTATCTGCATCGCTATTATAGTATATTATGGATGTAGGTAGAATAGAGAGGTCTAATGAAAAGATATAAAGATGATATTGAAGATAAACAACATTGAAGATAAATAGCATAGCTAAATACAAATAGACACAATTTAATAGGTAAATTAATTTGATAGCTTACATACTAAATAGGTTAGATGAATATATTTTATAGAGTTTTAATATGATTTAATGGAATAAATAAAATTAAGTAACGAAAAAAAAGTATGGCATCAAAGAAGAAACAATGAAAGAATATGAGATTTATTGTGGTAAAACATTATAAAGAATGACACATAAGAAAATGAATGATGTGATGTAAATGATATTATGTGGCACAGAACTAATGAGATGTCAAAAAAAAGATTGGGAGTCTGTTTTAATAAATTATAAATAGATTTTGCTTATTTGTCGTTGTTGTTGAGATTTAATGTTTAAAGATTTCATGGATTTTGTTCTTATTGTGTTGTGTTACTTCTGTTGTTGAGATTTAATATTTAAGTATTCTATTGATTTTGTTTATTTGTTATTGTTGTTGTTGTTGAGATATAATATTTAAATATTCCATGAATTTTGTTGTTATTGTTGTTGTTTTTGTTGTGAGAATTAATGTTTAAGGATTCAATTGATTTTGTTTTTGTTGTTGTTATAGATGTTGTTGTTGATGGTGATGAGTAAGATATATATTTTGTCAAAAAAAGAAAGAAAGTGATTTGTGTATTTAAACGTAAGAAAAACAAGTTAAGTTAAAAAATTTTAAACACGATCTTACCCCCTTGGTTATTGTTAACAATCAAGGTAAAAAGTAGCGTAGTTTTGAAAATCCAAAAAATATAGTTGTTAGGGATTGAACCTGTCACTGGTGCCACTTTTCCCCCTCGGTTTTTAAATCACGGAGGTGAAAGTGTTGCCGAGATAAAACGCATTTCACAACTAAGGTTACAAACGTTATTTGTAGTAGTGTTTGTTTGGAAGCATGTTGTACCTTACGGTTACCAAATCATATATTTCTTATGTTGTTCATGTTGTCAATCAATTTGTTGTCTTTACTAGTATTGTACATTAGAAAGATGTTATTTTGCATCCTTCCCCATCTTCACATAACTCAATTTTAGAGCCTTGTATTTCCCTCAACGTCCTCATTATAGTTATAAACTTATTTGGACGCTATTTGGCTTGGTGACTCCATAGATTATAAGTCTATCTCATGTTTTTTTTATCTTTCTTGAAGACTCTCTTATTTCTTAGAAAATTACTATATATGATATTGTATCCCACTATTCTATAGAAGATGAGTATTGTGTTATTCCACCACTCTATCATTTGTCTACTCTTTCACGCAAGTCATTGACTTATTTATAAAGACACATTCTATTAAACACATTGAGAAACTCTTGATGTTCTCTATTTAATGTATCATGATTTTGAGATAAGATGTAAAGATAATACTATTATAATATTGTTATATATTTTAGTGGTGATATTTTAATTTTTTTTAGATCAAATAATCTAGTGACAAAATTTCACTCTTAATCCTTAAAAACAAATAAGTAAAATGTCATGAATTCAAATTTGAGTTTGTACAATCGAAATTCATTGCACAACTACCCATTAACCTTACTTGACAAGACAATTTAGTCTTTCTCTAATATCTAAGGATAACAAAAGAGAAAAGAGACTAAAATTTTCATTTGAATAAATAAAATTCATTTGAGTAAAATTACACTAGAGAATAAATAATAGTATTTTTTTAATCATGCTCTTAAATCAAAGAAAAAATATACGGAAAACGAGAATAGATAACAATTTACCAAATTTTATTCATCTGCTCTATATTTAGAGCTAAATTATAATATGAATATATTTGTAAATCATATCTCAACCTTGAATCAAACATGTAATACCCCCATTAGTGCCTTTCTACGAGAGTGGAAGTAAACAAGCATATTGTCTCTTGGAGGCAAGTTCTCCTTAATCACAGGATGGCTGAGAAAATTTGGCATCCATGCAGTAATGGCTGGACATTTCAATGAGTCTATTATCTTCATAGACCCAACTTCCTCAAAAACAGGGAGCCAGTAAGAAATCCATCCAAGAGCAAGATCAAGGTATCCAATATTGTCTCCTCCAAAGAACTTCTTCCCTTTAATCTCCTCTTCTATCTTCTCTATTGCTTCTCTGGCAAGTTTCACAGCCTTGTCCTTACCTTCCCCACTGCTACACATTGCAACAAATGCTGTATGCAAAAGCTGTTGAAAATAAGTTATTAACTAACATTTTTATTAGGATAAAGAAAAGGGACTTAGTATATATGTATACTACCTTTTGTTCACCAAAATCAGACCAAAATCGAGCACGAGATCTTTCATAAGGATGGAGAGGCAGCAATGGATATTGTTTCCATGTTTCATCAATGTATTCAAGGATGATCAGTGACTCTGCAATTGATTTCTGGCCATGAATAAGAACCGGAACTTTCTGATGAACCGGGTTCAATTCCAAAAGGAGTTTGCTTTTGTTGAAGATATCTTCTTCTATATACTCATAATCAACACCTTTGAGTTTTAGAGCCCATTCAACCCTTTTAGAATATGGACTCACCCAAAAGCAAACCAACTTCACGTCTTGGCTTCCCATTTTCTTGTTTTAGAATTTCGGTTTCCTCTGTGTTTTTTTTTGTCCTATATATAATACGCGCCATTGTAATAAAGTGCTTATGTGTTATTGTTTCTCTCCACACAATTTATGGACACCATCCATGACACTTTCAAAATTTTAGGTATACAATTCAATTGTCACATTCATTTTCAACAGTACTCTTGAGGTGATAAATTTGACTATACGTCGTTAGATAAAGATGATGTAATCACTTGCCTCACTTTTGTCCTTATTAAAAATTATTTAATATACAAAAATATTATTTTATTTTCTATTAAAAATACTCTCTTTCTCTCTCTCCTCTCCTCTCTAAGTATTTACAATACAAAAATATTTTTTTGTCCATAGTAAAAGTTAATTAAAGTACTAAAATATTCTTTTTAATTTTTGTTGAAAATATATTAACTTTCTTTCGCTCATCCTCTTCTATTAATATTTACAATATAAAAATACGAAATTGTCCTTTTGCTTTAATACACGTTATTTAAAATACGAAAATGCATTTTGTCCTTAATAAAAGTTATTTAAAATATGAAAATAATCTTTTATATTCTATTAAGAATACTCTCTCTCTCTCTCTCTCTCTTATAAACACACACACTCTTTTTATCTCTCTCTCTCTCCCTCCCCATCTCTCTTTATCACACACATACACACTCTTTTTCTCTCTCACACAATCTCTCTCTATCTCTCTCTCCCTCACCATCCATCTCTCTCTTACACACACACTCTCTGTCTCTCTCCCAATCTCTCTCCCTCTCCCTCTCTCTCTCCACATTTAGCCATGTGTGGAGGTTTATGAAGCTATTTAAGGGAGCAACTCATGTTTGGTGAGAGGTCCCACTGTTGTTCGGCTTCTAGGCCGCATGTAGATAATTGGAATGACGTTGTTAGAGTTACTCGAAGCTAAGGGCTCTCGGAGTGGTGTTTGGAGGTCTATCAATAAGTGTTATTTGAGAGTCGTCCATTATCCCCTTGAGGGATATTGTGTTTATAGGAATTCTTGACTCCTAGGATTTTCTTGAAAAAGGTCATCGCCCACCCAGTCAAAAGGTAGACAGTTGAATTCTTATTTTCAAGGGATATGTGGGTCAGTAACTATCTTAACTTTCCCATTATCCATTATCTAAGACACTATTTTCATAAGTTTTCCAACCAACATCAACATGCACATTCACAATATTGCACCTAACAAGAGGGATCACATATGTGTTATCTTATTGCACATATAAGCGAAAGTCATTTTCATAAAATTTCAAATCTCTAGAAATAAAGTATCATCTTGATTATAAATCATACAACTCCTACCCCTTTTCCTTAAAAATATCTCACAATAATACAATTTAATTCTACTTGCAAACTTATCTCCCATCACGTCTTTGATTATGAGTGCAACACAAGGACGAACCTAGTGTGAGGTAGGATGTGGCTTTATATATATATATATATATATATATATATATATATATATATATATATATATATATATATATATATATATGTGTGTGTGTGTGTGTTTTTTTTTAAGTTTATTATTATTAGTTAAATTAATAAAAGAAAAAAATACTACTAACACTAACTCATTTTACTCTCTCTTTCAATATCGCTTTCCTTTACTTTTTTCTTTATCTTTCACACAGTAACTTGTTTTCTCTTCTCCTCATACCCCACCATCTCTATTCTCTCATATTTGTCTCTTATTTTCATATTTCCTAATCAAATAATCCCCTAATTTTTTCTACAATATTTTCATTTGACTTGGTTGGATTTATTTGTGGTTGATTTAAAATCAAAGGTAATTTATTATTTCAAATTTCCCTAATTCTTTTCTCCATTTTGAGTTGAACCCTAAAACCCCAATTTTTTTAAAAATATCATTTTTTTTAATTTCTCCATTCTCAAGAGAGATATCTACTTCTTCGGATAATCTAGAAGCATCGGAAATTCAACATACAAGTGATAGTATCAAAGTTGTTGATTAGGAATTGTTAGAAACGGTTCTAGAAATTAGGCCTCCAATTTTAAGTTATCATCATGACATCCAAAATGAGGTAAGAAAAGATTATTTAAAAATAGGTCGTCATCAACCTCCTAACAATTTGGTTTACCCTTGGTCTGTTCAAGGTAAACAAAAACTTCGATTTTGCAAAAATTGATTTGACTTGTATGATTGGATTGATTATAGTGAATATAAGGACCTAGCATTTTGTTTGCCATATTTTTTTTAAATGTCTCTAAATATGGGGGAGATCACTTTGTGGGAGACAATTTTGGTGATTGGAAGAATTCTAATAGATTGACTAATCATGCTACTTCTTCCAATAGTCATGTTGATTGTGTGCGGGTTATGCTCCCACGAATTCAAAATAATGCATTAAGGCCGCGCTTGTTAATCAAACTAAGCAAATGAATGTTGAATATTGTGTTCTTGTAAACACATCTCTTATAGCTACTAAGTTTCTTTTGAGGTGTGGCATGCCATTTAGAGGGAGTGACGAGTCATTTGACTCTATATTTAAGGGGCCATTTCTTGAGTTGGTGGACACTATAAAGGAAATTAACCTAGAGATAGCTAGTGTAATAAATTCTGCTCTGAGAAATAACCTTATGATGTCCCCTAAGATTCAAAAGGATCTTCCCGCTGCTTGTGCATGTGAAATAACTAACCAAACTATATGAGATATTGCGGATGATGTATTTTGTGTTTTTATTGATGAATCTGGTGATGTTGTTGGTAAAGAACAAATGGATGTTGTTATTCTCTATGTTAATAATGAAGTTTTGGTAAAAGAAAGGTTTCTTGGAATTGTAAGTGTTAAATAAACAAGTGCTAAGTCGCTTAAGGATACACTTGAGAAGTTGTTGTCTATTAATGGCTTGAGTGTATCTAGCATTAGGGGGAAAGGGTATGACGAAGCTAGCAATATGAGAGGTAAGTTTAGTGGTTTGAGAACTTTAATCCAAAATGAGAATCTAATTGCTTATTATGTGCATTGTTTTGCCCATTAACTTCAATTGGCACTTGTTGCATGTGCAAAGACTCAAAAAGATGTTAGTGGTTTTTTTTGGTAAGGTCAATATGCTTGTTAATTTCATACGATCTTCTAATAAGAGACAAGAATTGCTTCGGGACAAACAAGTAACTCAATTTTCTAAATTGATTGATGAGGGCCAAATAAACACTAGTAGTGGGTTAAATCAAGAACCATCTATTGCTAGAGTGGATGACACTCGTTGGGGTTCCTAAAATCACCCGGTTGAACTTTCGACCGACAAGATATATTAATGGAGTCGCCATCAAACGTCTTTTATCTCACGAAGGAGAAAGGAAAACATCGAGTAAACCCGAGAGGGAAGAAATCACGGTCTTACGACCGAGAGATCTGGGTAAGGGAGTTTGTTATGCGAGGGGAAGGGATTAACACCCCACACGCCCGTAGTACTCTACGGTATCCACTTCTATTTTCTAGCTAAAGGGTGTGCTATATCTATCTATCACTTAATCACTACAATGCATGCAAAAGAAAAGGAAAATAAAGAAACCACAGGGAAAAGAAGGAAGTTTTTACAAGGTGTGCTCGATTGAGCCCCGTGACAAGATGCCTACGTATTCCCTTGTGCAATGGAAAAGTCAGAGTGTCGTAATTCGGCTCACTTATTTTGGTGGGTTGTGTTTTTTACTTATGAAAAAGGTTTTAAACACAAAAGAAAATGGCGCCCAAAGGCGAAAAAGAGTTTGTCATGGTTGGTTGCTTTTACCTTTATGAAAAGAGTTCAAACCATTATTAAGTGTTTTTGTTTTCAAAAGAAAAGAAAGCAAGTTTTAGTTTTAATTACATGCAAGAATGCAAAAAGAAACTAGTAAAACAAAAGGGGGACTAAACTAGTACTAGCCATAATATTGTCATGCAAAGATTGGACCTATGGTGGAGGATAAGAGAAGTCTCTACCTATGTAAACATGCAACGAATGTAAATCCTAATGTATAGGCTCGAGAGCTATCCTAACCGAGCGGTCCTAAGGGAAAGCTATCATATATCCGTCTTGGTTGTAAAACCAAGGGATGCATGGGGATGAAGCAATCAAGTGCTTTGGAAGAAGCACACAGACAATGCAATGCACAAACAAATGTCACACAAGCGCGAGAAAAAGAGGATGTCCATAGCCTACAACAGCAAGCCGAGGGCCAGAAGCAACCAAGAACCAACACATTCTGATTCTCGTGAGTGGTATCACTGCATGACATGAATTGTCAAGTGTGAAGAGCAAATGATGCAAGTTCGGCAATAAATGCAAACCCCATGAAAGTGTGGAGAGTCAGAATAGGGAACTCTTGCCACTTTATTATTGTTGACTCAACAGAGGAAGCAACACGATTCACGTGCGTTGAGCTGACACAGACTAGAACTGTGTGGGGGTCGATTGCGGATCCTTTCCGCGTGCCCATCATATAATCATCATATAGCAGGAAATATAAAAAGCGGGACTTTTCTTGGTGGTGTCATGTCAAGTTGCCTAACCACTCTTGACCTATGCAAACAAAAATGTAAACACTTACTGAGAATTACCTCCTTATGCATGTTGGAGGATTTTAAACAAGCCAAACACAATTAGCACACATTTTGCGGAATGCCTTGCTACCGGTCTTTAAACAACGACTTTGAGATCAACGCTCATATCCTAATCATGGCAATAGAAAGCTGTATAACCCCTACTTCTCATGATATCTAGGAAAGCTGTAAAGAATGCGATAAACAAGGGATAGCTAGTACCAAACGGATAGCAAATCCGTAGAGCAGTGCAAGCTAAGAATACTCCAGAAAACTTCAAGTACTGCAACCACGCAATAAGAGTAAATCGGTGAGAAATTCTTAAGGCATCAATAGCATAGACGGAATACGCGTTCACGCGTATCCGAAGCAATAACACCTGCGAGAGGGTAGAAATCCCAACAAACAGACAATAGAATGTATGCATATGTGCACAAGCCAAGGAACATGTTTATACACATTCCAATCAAGTGTACCTTCAAGAAAACCACACAAGCAGAAAATAGAATGTACGCATATTTGCACAAGCCAAGGAACATGTGTATACACATTCCATACAAGGATATCTGCAAGAACGGAGTTAGACCGAAAAAGCAAGACAAATAGAATGTACACGTGGGTGTACAAGCGCAAAAATTGAAAGGTTGTGTCATATGTATAAGAATAAGACATGACAAAGCGATTATTTAGTCTTAAGCATGCAAAAGCAAACAATAAAGTGTCAAACCAATATCCATGTGCAACGTGATGCAAGAGCAAATATCACAATATGAAGAATGCATGTCGAGGCGAAGCATGAATTATCCGTAAGCCGCAACGTATGCATAAATATGTAAGGAATGCAAGTTAAATTAACAATTTTGATGCTCATAAATGTGCAAACCAATGCATGAACATGTGAGGAATGTAAGTTAAAATAACAATTCCAATGCTCATGGATGTGAAAAACCAATGCATGAACATGTGAGGAATGCAAGTTAAGCCTTAAAATCACAAGATTATGTGCCTGTATATGAGAGATGTACAATGCAAATGCACCTAATAATCAAAATGCACTTAAATCGACATTCCGACACACTTTTGCAAACAAATCAACCTTGATTCACAGAATTCAATACATGTTAATCTATCTATATGTTTTCTAATGCATGAGCATGTAATAGACGATGCAAAATACACAAATCGAAGACCTAAATGCAAAGAAAATGCAATTACACAAGTGTATGTGTGTGTTGTGCACCAAATTCTTCACATCGATGCGAATAACGTCATAAAATTCGATTCAATTCAAAGAATTCGAAGATGAAAATCAAGAATCGGAATCCACACAGAATTTGCAACCAATTTCAATATTCAATTTCAAGAAAAGATAAAAGTGAAAAATAGCTTAAAATAAGTGCTTAATTGAACTAAACACTTACTTGCACTTGAAGCTTGAGTTAAATTGAAGAGGAATTCCTTGAGATCTTCGGAAAAAAATACTAAATCAACGTTGAATTGATGATAATACTTGAAATCAAGCTTGGATCCTTGAAGATCTTGAAGCTTCAATGGAGAATTGAAGAAGATGATGAAGAATTGCTTAATTCTTGAAAAATTGAAGAGGAATCAAGAGAAAAAAGCTCCTTCTAGATTGAATTCGACGAGAAGGAGAAGAAAAGGAGTAGAATCTGATGAAGAAACTGCTCCGATGAGAAGATGAAGTTTCGGCGAGATCGCAGGCTGCGCTTAACGGCAGGTGGCCTATGGTGGTTTCTTGGAGGGAAAGTTATTTTCCTTTTGATTTTTGTACTTGTGAGTTGAGAGAGAATTAGAGAGAGTTAAGAGTGATTTTGAGTGTGATTTGAGAAAATGAAAGTCCTTCCCCAATTTGTGAAGGCAAAAATATATTTATAGTGTGAGAGTTTGGGCCTTTGAATGTCTTGGATCCACAATTAATCCCAAATCACGATTATCCCAATAATTTTCGTAATTAGTCCAAAACAATCAAATCCCTCATGAATTTGAAGTTGGAATGTAAACGAAAAATGACCAGAACGTGATTTTGCTTCAGCGGGGAACATATTTCGACTCAATGGGACGAACGGTCCAGGAGATATGAATTTTTGAAGCTTCAGCACAGTTTTCAGGCATCTGACACGTGCAAAAATTTATTTGCGCACTTCGGAGAAATTGCCTCGAACGAGGGCCTTCTGATCAAAATTTGAACTTGAGTATCTTTGAGACAAATGAAGCCGACGAAACTTGTGAACTTTTGGCACTGGTCCCACCATGTTTCGATAAAAATCGAGCGAGATATGATTTTTCGAAATTCGCATACCAGATGAAAATTGCCCGGTTCAACTCAAAATTACGTCCGAAGAATAAAAAACTGATCTTAAACGATGAGGAATCAGCTCCCGATTTGTGAATGAAAGTTGTAGAGGACTTTGATATGGAATTTTAGAAATCGGCCCCTATCAATTTCGAGTTTCCAGCTAGGAGATATGAATTTTTTTAGTGCGCAGAACACACGATTCAACACTAAAATTCAGTTTAATCCTTTTGAGAAATCGGTTTTTTCGGGGACCTTCCTCACATAATTTACTTCCGACTTTCAAAAAAAAGTTGCGAATAATAATGAGAAGGACTTTCTGGTCAAAAACATAAGAAAATACCCGACGAGCTGAGAGATACGCCTTCTGGAGTGCCCAAAACGCACTGAAACCCCAAAATTCACTTTATTGAGAAATAAGCAGATAAATTCTTTTTCTTTGACGAAACGGCCTCCGATCTGAAAAAAATAAACTGGAGAACATATTGAAATGATCCCATAGCTTATGGAACCAAACCAAAATAGCTTTCCGACCATAATATGTTGTATTGAGCATGCAAATCGAAGAATATCGATATCGGATTCAAAGTGATTTGAGACAACCGAAACGCGTCATTTCTTTCACCACTTGGGATACTTTGAACCTGGTAACCCCATGATCAATGATATGCATGTGATAACATGTATGTTTATGAAATTGAATTATAAGCCAGAAATATGGAAAAGAAGAGGGTAAATTTTGGGGTACAACAGTTCCCACTTTAGGACTCTCACTAGTTTGATGACTTTGTATGGTGCCATTATTGGGGTATTTGAAGAAGTTGGGAATGATACTTCATTTGAAAAATATGTTGAAACTATGCTTTTGTTATATGTATGTCAATCCTTTGATTTTATCTTCATGTTATATATGATGATTAAGATTTTAGGATATACAAATGATTTGAGTGTAGCATTACAAATGTTTGGTGTTTTATATCTGTAGTTGCATGAGCTCAATGCTAGGTTTGATGAAGAGAATACTAAACTTTTAGAATGTGTTTCATGTTTGAGTCCTTCATCGTCATTTGCATCTTTTGATGTGAAAACATTATTAAGGATGATTAAATTTTATCCAAATGATTTTGCAGATGTGCCAGAAGTGGTGTTGCGACATCAACTTCAAAATTATGTTAGAAATGTTCGATGTGACCCAAAATTTGTAGAGTTAAAAGGACTTTCAGATCTTTGTGCAAAGCTTGTGTAAACAAATAAGTGCAACACACTTGATATGATTTATAAGCTTCTGAAATTGGCTTTAGTTTTGCCGGTAGCAACTGCAAGTGTGGAACATGTTTTTTCAGCTATGAAGTTTGTGAAAAGTCATCTATGTAACAAAATGAGTGATCAGTGGTTAAATGACCATCTTGTAACTTTTGTAGAAAGAGATGTTCTTGGAACAATTAACAATAATGTTATTTTAGCTTATTTTCAAGAAATAAATGATAGACGATTTCAATTGTAATGTTTTGCATTAAAAAAATATTATTATTCATTTTTAATATGATTTAGTTTGTAATTTCTTTTATGTTTAGCCACACCAATATATATTGTCCGCCCATGGTACAACCAAAGCAAAAATAAATAAATTTTGTCAAATTTTACGAATATTTCAAATAATTCTTCAAAAGGTTTAATATATAATTAAACACAATAGATGATGTTTAATTAATTATATAACAAGCTACAAACACCCATTCTGTAAAAAATTGTATTAGTAAATGACCTTAAAATCTAACTACTTCTGCGACATTCATGATATGTTATTGTTTTTGTTCCACTCTACCATTTTGTTGAACTTTACCAACACACAAAATCTCAATACATACCAATTTTAAAAACCAATCATGTAGGCAACTAAACTCAATGTTGTTGTCACTTTGTACATTCTTTAGTTTCTTATCAAATTATCGATCAACGAATGCAACACAGTTCATTATCTCAATATGAGTTTTATTGCATAACAAATAAACCCAAACTACATGCCGATATATTGAGTTTCCTGATGAAATATTGCAATATAAACCCCAAAAATCAATATGAACCAATTAAAAAAAATTATTGGCATCATTCTCACTTGAAAGAGTAAATGATTTAAGGCTCTTGTGGAAATATATAAAAAATTAGTCTTATTGTGAAGACGATCTTTAGAGTTTAGACTATTCAAAGCATTAAGAATTCGTTGCATCACTCTTTTTAGGTGGAACAAGAGGTTGTTTAGTGATATTGATGATATATGTCTTGTTAGCGCGTACACGAGGGTTGTGAGAGCTCCTACCACACCCATCAAAATGATCATTTCTTCTTTCTTGCATTGCTTCTCTACGAACAAGACCGTGTCCACCCCACAATAGTTTCCCCACCATTTAGGTAGCCTATGAAGTTGAAGCATAAATTCTCGTTGTGCCTTTCTTTATTGCACTAATTACAAAATTTGTCAAAATTTTCACATATTTAGATTTACCTCAAGCACCAGGTGTGACTCGAAAGGCACGATGTTGTCATGATTCTCATGATTCAAGAACTCTTCTCGTTGGAGCTCTCATCTTGCATAATACGCTGATATGCTTGCTTTTTTTGTAGGGGATCTTGTGAAAGCAAATTTGAGCAGATACTAGCATAATACCCATCGAGACCAAGTAAAAAAATATGGGAGGTATTCTTCATCACACCTTTCTTTGTCACATCCCACCATCCATGATAGAATCCTGCTCACAACCATTGTAAAATGTAGGGTTAAATAAATTTTTGGTCCCTCTAAAATTTCCAGATTTCGTTTTTAGTCTCTCCAATATTTTCCTTCAAGAATTGGTCCTTGCAACATATTTCGTCTGAAGAATTGGTCCCTAACATTAAATATCACTAACTTCTACTAAGTTGACAATACAGGTGGATTATATTTTTTTGTTTTATTTTTTTCCATGAATGACAACATGCCCTTGATCCCTTTGCCTTATAATTGATTCACAGATTGGCCGCCTCACAAATTGGGTTGACCTAATTTTTCTCCCATTCTCTCTCCTTTGTTCTTCTCTTCGTTCACTTTGTTCTTTCTTCTCTCCGTTCACTTTCTGCACTCTGTTCTTTCACATTTATTCGTCTGCTTCAACTCAATGTTATGTCGTCTGCTTCAATAAAATCGCGAGTTACAAAGCTTTGTGGATGTCATTATCGGATGGTATCGTATTAATGCAGGAATGGACCAAATAAGGGTAGGTTGTATTGGAGATGTCCTAATTGGAGTAGTTTTGAAACCTGTAATCTCTTTATATGGGATGAAGATCTTGTTGAAAAACCTGGAAATGAAGATGGTACCATTAGGAACTTAGAGTTGGATGACTTGGCATCTGTGGGTTTTATGAAGTCCTTGTATGAAGATGAAAGAAAGAAGAAGAAGAAGAAATTGAAGAATAAGTTGAAAACTCAAGAATTCCATGGAAGATTAAAGATGATGTTTCTTGTTGTGTCGTTTTTTATAAATGTGTATTTTATTATCAATTGTAATTGTTGAATTGTGTATTGTAATGAATTTCAAGTAACTTGGTTCAATGTACTTGGCTTAATTTAGTTTTTTAATGAAATGAAATGCAGTTGTTACAATTTGGTTTGTTATGATTGTTGTTGAAATAAATTGCAATACTTTGTTTGTTATCATTGAGTTGAAATAATTTGCAATACTTTGGTATAAAAAGCTTGTAATCTGACTGTAATTGATAAGGTTGAGTTGACATAATTTTGAAATTCCTGGCAGCAGATACGTGATGTCACAGAGAATGTTATGACACAGTATCTGACACTATGTTAACAATTCACACAAGAAATCAGTAAAGAACATAATAAGTTGTTCACCCAGTTCGGTTCAACAAACCTACATCTGGGGGCTACCAAGCCAGGGAGGAAATTCACTATTAGTAGAATTAATTCAGGAATAAACCACCAGTTTATCTCCTTCACTTAAAACCTACCCAATGCAACTTCAACCTAAGTCCTACTTAGATCCGAGTACCCACTCCCCTCAATCACGCGGTGATATCAACCTATTGACTAATTGAATTGTGAAGACACACTTCAATAAAATATCTTGATCTTGCTTCAAAGCTTCAATCAAGAGACACTCGTGCTTTAAAGCTTTGAGTGATAAACTACCTTACAAATCCTAGTCCAATGCACTTATCAATTGATAGTTGCTTGGCTCACAAGAGAAACTAGAATTACACAATATCAATGTTACTAATCCTAACGACACAAACACAAGTGCTATCTCTTCAATACATTCAAAGGGCGTGCAGAGAGTAAGGGTTCTTTTCCTTTTATAGAAGCAGTCCCGAAACTTCGTTTGGGCTTCCATAAAGATAGCTAGGTTCACTTAATTTAATCCTAAAAACATGGTCTTTTCAACAACCAATTTAGGTTTAATTAAGATTAACCTAGCAACCACGTGAGCATGCTTTCTAATAACAAAACAACATTTAGCAGCTCAACAAACTTCCGAAAAATCTCAGAACAAGCAGTTAGTCACTGAATGTCATAACATCTGTTATGACATCGATTCTGCGAATTTCCAACACTTTAGCTTCGATTCGAATGTCTTTTAACATCCTTAGCGGTAGGATTTATCTTCAATCTCGAATGTCATGACATCTATCATGACATTGCTAAAACCTAGTTTTACCAAAATTAATGCCAACCTAAAACACTAACAAACTCCTCTTTGGCACATTTTGGCTAAAACTACTTAACCTATCGAGTACATATGCAGAAGACAAACTAGTTCTAATCTTAAATAAACTAGAACCTAGAGAAGAGATAAATTCTACCCATACAAAAATTCCACAATTCCCACAATTGCCCCATATACAAAATTTTAAACAGGCATACAATTTCCCCAAAGTCCCAAGTCCCATACTCATCATAGAGTTCTTCTCCCTTTAGCCATAAAGGGCCAAAGGAAACCATACAATTGCCCCAAACATTCAAGCAAATAATTAAAGGAGGTACCAACAATTGTCAAGAGTACAATGCTGTCAACAATAAGTTACAATCATCCAAACAAAATTGGGAAAAGGAAACAACACAAGAACAAGGAAAAAAATGACAAGAAAGCATCTTCAGAACCTTCTTCAGCAGCCATCTGACTATCATCATCTTCAGCATCACCAACAGCATCACTATCAGCTTTCCCTTCATCCTTAACCTCTGTATCCTGCTCTAGTTGAGAGATTAGCTCTTCTAGACTCTGCTTTCTTGCTTCAAGCTCCTTGCAAGTTGCTCTTAGCACAACAATGATATTTGCCTTCTGAGAATTTTCTTTGACAGTTGATGTCTCAGCAGATGTCATGACAATGTCTGGGACATGCTTCCCTTGAAACAGTTTGTAGTGGAATCCAAGAGCAGGGGCTCTCTTACAGACTGCATCTCTTTCAGCTAGAATATCAGGGAATTGGTCAGTGATAATTCCACACAGTAGGGAGGGAAAGGCTATAGGTCCTTTGATTGCATAGCTTTCATGCTTGAGGTCTTGAAATATGTATGATCCATAGTCAAATGCACGAGTACCTCGCATATATGAATCTTCCCAATCCATTGGAAATGGTGGATTTGTGATTGGTTGGGACCAGTTTGCACCAATCTTATGCGGATGGCAAATTTGACACTCAACTTGCTTGCTAAGAGTTTTCCCTTTAGAGGCCCATCTTACTTGATTTGCGGTGATGGTTTGACAAATCTTGTTGTCGGTTTCCTCCTCGGTCGAGTATTATCGATCTACCGAGAATCTATTGATCACATTTGGAGAAAACGACTTTCCTCCCTCACATACGTCGGTAGTCATCGAATTCCTATCCCCACGATCATTTGTGAGATTGACAATAAACTCTCTCACCAAAGCTTCATAACACTTGAGAGCTTCTTCAATTTTCATCATCCTGCCTCCTTAATCGGTTAACAATCTCCTTGCATTCTAAAGCACTTTTGTTCAACTCTTTCTAGTGCAACCCTCTTTAAGCAAACATACTTCCACCTTCACTTTCGGGATGATGGAATGAGATGTTATCAATTGCCACTTGGGCACCTTGGAAAGTTTTCCAAGAGTTGGCTTCTTTCTTGAATGTATGTCGGTGACATTCTCCTCAACATCAAACTCGAGTCACGATCGGACTCCACGTGTTGAGTTCCTTCCTCTTTTTAACAATAGGTGTTCTCTTTTGTCTAGAGTCACCAGAAGTTTTACTCTACATTTCTTTGTAGAGGTTCCGATATGGAATACTTTTCGGTCTTATGCACATCTTCCACACCTTTTCTTTGACAAGGCTCGTGAGACGACTTGTTTTCCTTTCTTCTCATCATCCTCTTTGCAATGCTAGGATTAACATTGGCAATAAGGTCATTGTCGAGAACACTTCATCCGTGTCTATGACAAGGGTTTCATCAAATTCTCGGAATCTTGAGCAGAGACTTTTCAAGATTATCACAAATTGGTTTCTCTGGAGTCTCTTCTAGGATACTATCAGAGATATAGTTAGATGGTTTCATCGAAATACACTTAGTGGAGATTCCTCAAGAACATCATAAATCACATCTTCATTAGCGGAGGTTTCATTACAAGCATCATTAATACTCACTCGAATCTTTAATGAAGGATCAACGGATTCTTGGCAGAGAATCAACATGATCACGGATGTCTTGACATTCTGTGACATCGGATCAATGCTAAGCTAGGGCTAGAGACTTTTCATTTAGAGGACTGAAACCCGAGCAGTTGGTCTTCATTGAGGATCCGGTTACCAATCTAGCAATGGCTATATGACCCCTAGACTCCTCTGTGTTTACCATTTCGAGGGAACAAGAGGATGGTGCAAGTCTTACCGAAGGTGATGCTTGCGTCCTTCTTGCATTCCTTGTACGCAATTTCTTGACCTTTTAAGGTGTGGCCATTCTTGAGTGATTCTCGAGCTTCAACATGCATGTCATCGATTTGCCCTAACTTCATCCATGGCGGAGATGATGAACCGATTTTTGAGAAGATGAAGATGATGAAGACATATTTTCTTTGGAAGATTTTGAGGAAATGAGAGTGAGAATGGCGAGGTTTTGAAAGTTTCTTTTAGATGAAGGAAATATGATACTTTCAAAAGAAGAAACTATTATATGAAGAGTCTCTTCCTATTCTTGGACCTTTTAAAAATAAGAGGAAAATACTTAAATAACCTACTTATAAATACTTGAAGGAAAAGATCCTTTCCATTCCTTGTTGTATGCAAGGTTAATTGCTACACCTCATTTGGACAATTACCCAACTTGCCCCTTATCATTTCAAATCGGCTAGTCTCAAGCACTTTAGTAAAAGTGTCACAAGACAATGTCATGACATCTGTATGACATTGTATTCATCAACATCCGCTTCATCGGATCATCGAGAACAATTGCTACCGGCTATGTGATCATCTCAACATTGTACAGAATACGGTTTTGCTTCTTTGACCCGAAAGCAGGATGGTTTCTCAAGATGAACCATCCTTCAAAAGAGCTTTCACACAAGCATTTATCAACACTTTCTCCACTTATTTTCTTGGACAACTTCAAGTGTGGAAGGGTGAGAGTCCTAGTGTAGCCATGATTCAATCCAAGCTTCTTGACATAATTCCTTGCATATTTGCTTTGTGAAGGAATTATTGAGTCTTTCATCAATGTGTCGACATTCCTCCGATACTATGTTATTAACATAGATGGATGCCACCATGATATTTTTCCCTCGGTGAAAGGGTTTCATTCGGGACTCCTCTCATGTATCTTTTGACAATAAGACACTTGGTTATCCTTTCATACGGATCCTAGTACTTTGCTTGAAGCTTTACAAGTGGTCGATGTCTAGACATTGAGAGTGACATTCGACTTCTGTTACCTTATACTTACCACGATTTTCCTTTTGTCTATGAACAATCTTGGTATCCCGACTCCCCATGAACCGATCCTTTTCATGCTTCGAGGTGTGGATGACGGATACTTGCTGCCACAACTTTACTTCCTCTTCATCTTTGTCTGTGGGACTCATAGAGACAGTGGTGCTGATTCCCACTTGTAGCAGTTGTTCTTTGATCGACTCCTCTAATCACTACTTGATCACCATTGATTACAAGACACTCGGACTTAGTGAAGGCGATTGTGAATCCCATATCACAGGTGACTTATGCTAATGAGATTTGCGGTCAAACCTTTTAAAGAATACTCCATTTAGGCTTGGAACTCGGACCGTTTGTGTTTCCAATGCCTTTGATTTCTCCTTTAGCTCCATCTCCAAAAGTAACAAAGACGAATGGGGTTCAACATCTTTAAGAAGATTTACATCTCGATCATGTGCTTGGAACACCTTGTCAAAGTACCAATCTTTCTTGGTAGACACACTAAGAAGAAGTGTTAGCTACCGAGGCAGCATCTTCTTCTTCCTTGAGAGTATGATACTGTTGGTTTTAGGCTTCACATAAGACCCTTGATTAGGATATCCATGAAGTCATGTGAGAAAGATTTTATGTGACCAAACCTTCCACAATAATGACATCTCCATCTTTGAAGCTGTTTGTTCATGTTTCTATGATTTTGAAGTTGCACCCAATGTTGTGACATCCGCTTTGACATTGGTCTATTAGGTCATTCTTCCTTTTGTTATAGACAAACTTCTTAGTCTTCATATACCCCGAGGAAGACACATTCCTTTGCTTGTGGTATGACATCTTCTTTGTCATTGACTTGTGTTTGTTCCATTCTGGTTATTTGCAAATCTCTTTGCGATCACATGCGAGGGACACATTTCTGTTTTGGGTTGTGACACCGCTTTGACATCGTTTTCCTATGTCTCTTCTTCTTAATGTCACCAACAGTTGCTTTTCACCACATATCCTAGACCATGCTTATTTCACGCATTTTGTCCAAGTCAAGAATTTCTTCCAACTTATCAACGGATGTCAACATTTTGATGATTTAGACATCGATCAAGTTTGGAATTCAGATAACAATATCACTATTGAGGTGATTTATAGTGGTTGTGTTTTCCTCTTTCGACCTCGACTTCACATTCTCGACTTCAACTTCTCAATCGACTTTTTGCTCCTCATTCACGACATGCTTCACCATTTTTATACACGCTTCATAGTTTTCGAAGCTCTTCAAATGTCACTTCCTCATCACTAGAATCCATATCGAGTTGTACACTCCAGAGAGCGGTGACAAGTTTGGCACCTTCTTCCTCGATTCACTTCGAATAACCATCGGTCAAGTGCGACCATTCCTTTCTTTTGTTTCTTTAGAAAGGTGGGACATTCACTCTAATATGTCCAAATCCTTCACATTCATGACATTGGACTTTCTTGCCTTGACTCCCTTTTCTTCGACTTGGATCTTCTTGGAATCATAAGATCTGCGATGTCGATCGATGTCCTTGACATGTGACCTTGACTTTGGATCAATTCTCCGATCGGTTGTTGAATTGTCTTCAAGCATGGCTATAGCGGATATCTTCTCCTCATCTTCCTCCTTGCATCCCTCTTGAATTGGATACAAGTGTTATGCCTTTGTTCTTCTTGTCAGCAGTTTCACCGATTCCCATCTCAAAAGTCATAAGAGATCTATCGGTTCTTCAACCTTCAGGTGCCGATGTCACAGCCTCCTATTGCGGTGACTTTCATTGCAAATCTCTTAGGCAAGGATCCGAGAATCTTTCTCACCAGCTTCTCTTGACATCTTTTCACCAAGTGCTCCGAGGCATTGGCAATTTCAAAATATTCATGTGAAATTCATGAATATTCTCATCTTCCTTCATCTTCAAATTCTCAAATTTGGTAGTGAGCATCTGAAGTCTTGACATCTTCACCTTGGATGTTCCTCATGAGTAGTTCGAGAGTGTCCCAAACATCCTTGGCCACTCACATTGATGAACCAGTCAAGATATTCTGTCAATACCATTGAGCAGGCATTCAATGCTTTAGAGTTCCTAGAGCTAGCTCTTCTTCCTCTTTGCTCCATTCCTCCTCGGGTTTCACAGTAGTGCCATCTTTCTCAAGCTTGGTGGGATATTTCCATCCTTTATCGGCTCTCCAAGCTTTAATGTCCATCGATCTTAAGAAGGCAACCATACGAGGTTTCCAAGAATCATAATTAGACCCATCCAAAATAGGTGGTCTTCCTCCAAATCCTCCTTCTTTATCCATTACGAAACTATTATCCCTAGATCTCACCGGAAATAAGCGTGGTGCACCTTTGATGCCAATTGAAATTCTGGCGGCGGATCGTGATGTCACGAGAATGTTATGACACAAGATGTCGACACTATGTTAACACGATGCATCTAACGATAAAGAACACAATAAGTTGTTCACCCAGTTCGGTTCAACAAACCTACATATGGAGGCTACCAAGCCAGGGAGGAAATTCACTATTAGTAGAATTAATTCAGGAATAAACCACCATTTTATCTCCTTCACTTAAAACCTACCCAATGCAACTTCAACCTAAGTCCTACTTAGATCCGAGTACCCACTCACTCCCCTCAATCACGGTGATATCAACCTATTGACTAATTGAATTGTGAAGACACACTTCAATAAAATATCTTGATCTTGCTTCAAAGCTTCAATCAAGAGACAAACACTCGTGCTTTAAAGCTTTGGTGATAAACTACCCTTACAGAAATCCTAGTCCAATGCACTTATCAATTGATAGTTGCTTGGCTCAAGAGAAACTAGAATTACACAATATCATGTTACTAATCCTAACGATTACACAAACACAAGTCGCTATCTCTTCAATACATTCAAAGGCGTGCAAGAGAGTAAGGGTTCTTTTCCTTTTATAGAAGCGATCCGAAACTTCAGTTTGGGCTTCCATAAAGATAGCTAGGGTTCACTTAATTTAATCCTAAAAACATGGTCTTTTCAACAACCAATTTAGGTTTAATTAAGATTAACCTAGCAGCCACGTGAGCATGCTTTCTAATAACGAGAAAACAACATTTAGCACTCAACAAACTTCGAAAATCTCAGAACAAGCAGTTCTGAGCAGAATGTCACTTGAATGTCATAACATACATTATGACATCGATTATTTTCTGAATTTCCCCTGACTTTAGCTTCGATTCTGTTGTCTTTTAACATCCTTAGCAGGTAAGATTTATCTTCAATCTCTGAATGTCATGACATCTATCATGACATTGCTAAAGCCTAGTTTTACCAAAATTAATGCCAACCTAAAAACACTAACAAATTTCACTAAATCTTGTTTAGATTCAACATACAAAACAAAATAGATTCATAGTACACATCAGAATGACTGCTATCTTCATTGTACAATATAGATGCATAGTACATAATTTCACTAAAGTACATAACAAAATAGATACCAAAACACTTGGTTCATAATACATCATACATTTTTTTTTATTCATAGTACATAACAAAACACTAGGTTTAACCAAAACAGTCTTCACTGAGTCATGCTCTTCTTGATATCACTCTATTTCTTTTTCCCATAAGCACTGCCAATAGTTGATTCTTCTTCTGAATTACAAATGGATCATCTGGATCCCTTCCGAGCCACTTTTTCTACTTGGAGACGCAACAATCTTTGACTTTTTCTTTGGTGATATCATTATTTTCACCTGTTATGAACACAAAGAGTTACATACTTGTTTGACAATATACCAATAAAGCATCTATTAGTACAAGATACAAACTTACAGGGTCACTCATGGCTGGCTTGTTGGTTGGAGTAGATACTTGTTTGCGAGCTAGTTTAGGAGACTTTGAGACCTTTGGACATTTACTAATAAAGGTTTTGGAACCAGACTTAGTCTTTTTTGCAGGACTAGGACCGAGACTAGTATCAATTCTTAATGGTACAATATCTAGTATTTAATCATCATTCAACAAGGCTTATAACTCATCAAGATCTATACCACAGTACATCCTCATTGCCTCAACTGAGCTAACAAAAGTCTGTGACAGGTTTACCCCAGCTTGAGTTGGTGCTTCAGTAACACTAGTTGGTGCAGGGTCAGTAACATGAATAGGGGCAAGAGTAGATGCAAATTCAATAGTTTGACTTGGTGCTTCAGGGGCATGAGTAGGTGTAGCTTTAGTAGCTTGACTTGGTGCTTTAGAGGCATGAGTAGGTGCAGCTTCAGTAGCTTGACTTGGTGCTTTAGGGGCATGAGTAGATGCAGCTTCAGTAGCTTGACTTGGTGCAGTAGATTTTGTTTTCTTTATAGCAGTAGACTTTGTTTTCTTTGTAGCAGTAGACTTTGTTTTCTTAGATGTGCCTCTTATCTTGGTTGTACCTGTTGGCCTAACCTGCAACGAACAAAATTGTGACATTTCATTGAAAATTATACATGACATAAAAGAAAAGCTTGGGTTCAGTTTGAGATACTAACCCTTTTTTGGGTATTGCAGTAGCAACATCTTGTGGGAGGCTTCCTTGGGTGGATGCAACATCAATAGCAACTTCACCTTCAGTAGCAACATCAGTAGCAACTTCACCTTTAGTAGCAACTGCTAACTATTTGTTTTTCTTACACGTCCTTTTATTGTGTCCATATTCCAAAAAAGTCTTGCACATGTGGCTTGTGTTTGTCCTTTTCCACGTTATTTGAGTTTCCTCATCTGTCTCTCTTCTTTTGAGTTTCTTTGGTCTACCATGACCTCTCTTGTAACTTGGTGGTAAGATTTCAGGGTCAGTAGTCCTTGGCCATTTGTTTTGGCTATTAATGGGACTGATAACCTCATTGTAACATGATAGATAGGTATACTTGTGGTAACACTTATCTACATACTTAACGGGATTATATAGCTTCCTATGTATGGCTGTAACAACATGTCTACATGGGATCCCAACCAAGTCCCAACTGTTACAAAGAACAAGTATGTTTTTTGAAATCTACAAAAAAAACTATCTGTGAACTGTACATGACTTACTTGAAATGTAAGTCTACCTTCAGAGATGAAAATTCCATTCCCACCTTGATTTTCTAAGGTTTTCATCTTCATTAAACCTTATCCCTACATGCCTATCATCATCACTATCATCATCTGCCCCTATCTAGCTCATATGTGATGTAATCATCATCAATGACATGTTCCCTATCCATCTCTGCTATAGTGAACCCTTTATGTATGCCTTGACTCGTGCTATTACCATCTACTTGACCTGAGCCATTACCATCTACTTGACATGTACCATTACTAGTATCTACTTGACCCTCACCAATATCATCATCAGAATCGTGCATCCTCTCCTCTTCACTATCTTCAAAGTGTATACCATTCAAAGAGTATTTTGATGATTAACTACCCTCACCCTCTTCACTTTCCTCAATATTAACATGTCTTTTTTCTTTATCTTTTAACCTCTCCATATAAGTCTTCCCACCACTACATGACTTTGCCTCTGTATATATCTCAACACCACACTTATTCTCCTCAGCACATATAGCTAACAAACTTGCATCCTCATCATTAACAAGGGGTTTTAGATCATTTTCAAGTGACCCATGTTCAGACTTCCACCACATCTTCACATCTTCAAATTTAAACGATGAATCCATACCCTTAATTATGTCACATGCTTCAAAGTATGACCAGAAATCAGGGTCTTGACCACACACATCATAAACACCTCCCTTCGTATCTCAACCCTTCATCCTTTACAAATGACCCTTTTGTATGAAAAACAACCTCAAATAACCCTATTTCCTACGAAATTGAAGAAAAATAAGGGTATATGAGACATCACAACCAGATTCAAACCAAAAACCCTAGATTATGGGACCACAGACAATCACAAACTCAAAAACGTTATACTATAGATAGTGGGACTTACCTAATCGTTCTTGGGACCAAAACAACAGGCTCCATCTTCGTCAACGCTAGGACCACACCACAAGCTTTTGAGTTTTAGAATGTGTTTTCTCGAGGAGGGACCACAAGCATGGAGAAAGGGGAATTAGGGCTTCACGAATGACTTAGTGAAAGAAATTGATTTAATTGGATTTCTATGCCATCTAATACCATCTAAGTTAAAAAAACAAAAAATATAATCCACCTGTATTGCCAACTCAGCAAGCGTTAGTGATTTTTAACGTTAGAGACTAATTCTTCAGACGTAATATATTGAAGGGACCAATTCTTAAAGAAAAATATTGGAGGAACTAAAGACAAAATTTAAAAATTTTAGAGGGACCAAAAACTTATTTACAAAATGTATATTCTACAACTCCCCACTAATCATACCTATAATTAGTGTATTAACTAAGGTAAAAGTAACAACCCCTAAATACAATTTGTAACTACCTTCTAATAATACAATAATAATGTTTCATCAATAATCTTATCTCAATATGTCAAAAATCGCAAAATCCTTAATGAAAGCGCAACCTTGACGGGATCACTATTACAAACATTCATATCTACAGTAAGTGTACTCAGATTACGAGAAGAACTAAAACATCTCCCAAACACACTTCAAGCAATTTAGCACACCAAAAGTGTCACCAAATATTTCATTATTTCCAATAGTTTACTAGTCTTCCACACTAATTTATTTAGCAGTACATATATAATTCACAAGCCAAGTACAATATGTAACTCACTCAGAAATATCAAATGAAACTCAAACATGCATGCATAATAAACAATCAAGGTTTAACCAATCAACCTTGATGAGTTGAAGAAAACTCCTCTATGCGACGGTGACAATAAGCAATCATTTTATCCTTTGGTGGCAAGTTGTCTTTAATGGCAGGATGATTCAGAAAATTGATCTTCCATGAAGACATGGATGGACATTTTAATGGGTCAAGTACCTGCATTGACCCAATTTCCTCCCAAATTGGAAGCCAACAAGTGATCCATCCAAGAGCAAGATCAAGGTACCCAATATTATTCCCTCCAAAGAATTTCTTTCCATTTATCTCCTTTTCTAACTTCTCCATTACTTCTTTTGCTCCCTTTAGAGCATTTTTCCATTCTTCCCCTTTCCATACCATTGCTCTCCATGAACCCAACGCAAGCTAGAATTTATACACACAAAATAGGCTTTTGAAATTGATAACATATTGATAAGTTATAATATTCAAATTCGATACAATAAAATATTTCTCTCAAAATTATTTCATAGATAGTTGTTAAATTGATTCAAATCTTTGAATGAATTTTTATGTAGGTTATAACAATATATAATTTTAAATAAAAATTAGGTATATCTACTTTCATAATATACTATTATTTATAATGTTATTGATCTTCGTAAATATCTTATATTTCATTTTTAATCTCTCAAAATATTTTCTTTAAAGAATGGTCTTTTTAAAAAAAAATATTTATATTTTTGTTAATCTCTATAATTTAAAGACAGTTTTTACATTTTAATAATAATTAATAATTGTTTTAATGAGGATTTCAATTTAACAATTTAGTTAACTTGGTTTTAACATTAAAGATGAAAAGTGTCGATAAAATTTTTAAAAATTATTATTTAAAAAAGAATTTATAAAATTTAACACCAAATTTAAATTATTTATAGAAATAAAAAATATATTTAACCCTTATTTATAATAAGATCAGTTAAACTTGATGCACATAGAGAGAAAGAGAAAAATTGTTACCTTTTCATCAGATAACTTAGCCCAAAATCGAGCACGAGATCTTTCATAAGGATGGAGAGGCAGCAATGGATAGTGCTTCCATGTTTCATCAATGTATTCAAGAATAACCAATGACTCTGCAATTGATTTCTTGCCATGAACAAGAACCGGAACTTTTTTATGAACCGGGTTCAATTCCAAAAGGAGATTGCTTTTGTTGAAGATATCTTCTTCTATATACTCATAATCAACACCTTTGAGTTTTAGAGCCCATTCAACTCTTCTACCAACTGGACTCAATAAAAAGTTAAACAGCTTCACATCTTGGTTTCCCATCCTTTTTGTTTCATTTCATGTGTTTTTCAAATCTTGTTTTTCTTTTACGTGTAAATATAATTTTCTTGTGCATGTTAGTTTATTGTTTATTATTACTTCTCGAACTTTCTTCATTTTCGTATGTCATTTTGTATATTTTAGAGGCGGCGATTTTGACCAAATGTCATCGAATCATTTATGTTTTCCGTTTTTATGTTTTCTTTGTTGGCGGAAAGTTACTTTTGACAATGGTGTATAAAAATGTTATCCAAGTTAAGTTAGGTTTGAAATTATGAAACAAATCAAATTAATGCATCACAATTAAATGGACGTAGATTTGTAAAACACGTGTTATGATTCAACTCGATGACCTTTAACGTTTGTGTCTAATTTGTTGTTGATATGATGGAGAGAGTTTCACAAAAAGGATATGAATGTTAAAATACATTAGACTCGTATGTATCATGTATTGACAATTTTTCTTAGGAGAATTCTAAGGTAAAATCATTAAATTAACTATTTTAGTAAAGTTGTGAATTTGACCGATCAAAAAGCGCTATTGACTTATTTAATTTTAGTTGGGATTATATGGTGTACACAATTATATTGTACCTTATGTGTACTCTTGTAGATCTATCGAATGTTAAACATTTTACTTTATTTTGATTTTTTTAATCTTATTTAAACATAAAAAATAGCTAAATAATCAAATTAGTAATTATTAATTTTATTTTTAATTTTCATCTTCTACTTCTTTCATCGTAAACTCACCTCAATTGTCAAATTTCGAATATGTCTATGTACCAATATTTTCAAATCTGTATATTTCGGATTTGTTTGCAAACTGCACAACCTATTTTTCGGTTAAACAAGTTCAAATCAATTGCATAAACAAATGAGAAAAACATGAAAATTTTAAGTTTTCAAGTGAATGTTAAATAATTGCCATACTGAATTTGATACCTATTTTTCGGATTTGTTGTCGTGCTGAACACTGAATTTTAAGTTTTCAAGTCAATGTTGTTGCTTTGCTGAATCGTTTTCAAATTTTTGAAAATTTTAATTTTAGGTTTTTTGTTTTTAGATCATTTGAATCAAAATTAAAATTATAAGTGTATTGTGAATGATATTTGTGATGTTAGTGACTAATTTCATTGTTATTTTTATGTTTAAATGGACCTGAAACTGTCGGATTTCATATCGATATTACGCGTCTAAAACCGGGTTGAAATGACCCAGCTAAAGGTTGAAGATGATAATTATTTTTTTTTAGGTTTTTATTGGAAAATATTTTTTTTTTCAGTTTTTTTTTGAAATTCAGTATTTTTTTTGGAAATAAAAATGTCAGTTTTTTTTCGAAATTAAATTTTTAATTTTTTGGAATTATTTTTTATTTTTCAAATTTTTTTTTTAGTTTCTCTCCAATTTTGATTTTGTGACTCACCATTAGATCAATCCAAAGGATGAGTGTTGCATACCATTGTAACAGTGGATCCATTTTTTAATGACTTTTTCAAAACAATATTTTGACAACTTCACCATAGAAGCTCTCTTTTTCTTAAAGCAAAACCTAATGACCCCACTGAAAGAGAGTGGATAGTTTTATTTTTTATTTTATAACATGGAGGTCTAAGTCTAGAAAACAAGAAAACTACACAAAAAGATCTCTAGAGTAGAGATTTTTATCGTTATCATAGTTACGATAAATGTTCTAATCTAAAGTGCCAAATAACATACTTAGAGATTACACAATTATTTTAAATTGATAGAAAGTATAGTTATTGGATGTGAAGAACGTTATTCTGTAGAGCTTGATTATGACGAAGTAAGTCATCCTTGTCAACGCACATTTCTGCCATGGCACCCTCGTCGCCATCATACTCACTGTTGGTCGGAGTAGCTACCTTCTTGTCCACCACGACGGAAAGAGGAGTTAGACACGAGGATAACAATCTAGCTAAATTTGATGGTGACCCGGGTCGGTTTTATCGAGTCTCATAAAAGGTGCCAATTGTACTTGCTAAATGTACAATACGTGACAACCCCTTGCGGTTAATGGCTATCAGAGTTTTTTAGGACTATTGGGGTGTTAGAGTAAACTCACACAAAAATTGTGAGAAGCTATTTATATGGTGTCTTTTAGAGTGAATTGAATGGCCCTCTCACCCTCATTATTTAGGTATTTATAGGAATCTCTGAGGCATGGATCTTAGACTCCAAGAAAGTAATACTCACTCTCAGGAGCATTATAAGTGGTTAGTTACCTCCTCTATTACTATGAAGAACGTGGCCTTTTCTTTTTACTTTCTCTTCCACATCGACAGGGATATGGATACGTTACTCCCACATTTTCATAGAAAGGCGAGTGATATAGACGATATACGTTATAACCAAACAATGAGTGTCTGTTTCAATAAGTGGACAACTAAGAAGTTGGCAAGGGTGATATATTATGCCGTCTCTCTTTAAAGAACTTCCTAACCGCCTAAGTAAGCCTTTTACGAATATACTAATATACAATTTAACAAAAATATTTAAATTTTTTATTTTTCAATCTATAATGTTAAAATTTAATAAAATAAAATAATATTTTCATTTACTTTGTTCATGTATAGTGTATATTTGAGTTATGTATATAACTAGAAGAATAAATTAATTTAATATTTGTTTGAAATAAAAGAGATTTAATGAAAATGCAAAAAAATAATCTTTAATTCATGAAATTTATTTCATTCTAGTATGTTATATAAGTAATTTAAAATTTTTAATATGATTTAGTTAGATATATGTCAGTGATTGATTGACATAATAAATATTTTTTATATTATCAACACATCATGACGATAAAATATCAACCAAAAAGAAAAAAACTAGCACCACTTACATTTCGAAATTTTTACTCAAATGTCATACTATGAAACATAATATACCATTATGCCACCTTTTGAAAAAAATTCTAAAATGCCATGGTTGACACAAAGTAGCACCGGTTCGTCCCTCCGTTGGACGACCGGACCCCACCAAACGCCTCCTGTACCGGTTCGTCCCACCCTTGGACGACCTGGTACTAGGAAATTTTTTTTTCATTTTTTATTATTTACCGATTATAATATGGTTTTATTTATTTAAAATTGTTTTTATATATATTATTAATTGATAAATATTATTTTAATATAATAAAATTTAAAAAGATTTTTTTTTGTCATTATATTATTTAGTTGTAATAATATTATTTATTTGTAATAATATCATAAAATATTTAAATAATAAAATACAACAATAATGATATATTATTTATTTAATGAAAATGTATTACATAGTTCATTTTTTTTTGGTTTTGGTGGTTGAACAACATGTGAGCGAATGTAGCATTTGGTAGGAAATTTTTGGCGGCATCCTTTTCCATGCGTGAAGCAACTCGATTTTCAAAAATCTTTTAAATTCTCGAAAACTAGTGAAATCGCCACCTAATTTTATTCGTTCTAAAAAAGAACGGGGAAATATAGATAAAACCCCAAGCATGCGGATAAGGCGGTCTACGTGACCAAAAAGTGGGATCGGGAGTCGGTTATGTAAGGGGAAGGTATTAGCACCCCTTACATCCATCGTACTCGATGGGACCCATTTAATTCTACGCATTTGTGTGTGTGTTTACTAAGTTATGGATGCTAAAAAGAAAACAGAATTTGTTATTATTTTGAGTTTGACACGGTTTCAGAACCGTGTGCCTACATATTCCCTCGTGCAATGGGAAAGTCAAAACTCTGTAGTTCCTCTTAAAAAGGCTTTAATTGGTTGCATTGATTTTATCTGAAAAATCGTGCGTTTAGACGTTTCAAATGCTTTGAGCTAGGACTTGTTTTGTTTGTTTGAAAAGCTTAAGTCCTCGCTCGTATTTGAAACGACTATTGCACACTCTTTGTCGGTAAAGAGTTTTATGATCGCATATGAGCGATAAAAGAATTTGAGTGAGTTGAGTTGTTTTTTATGTGGATGAAAAAGTACCGAACAACGAGGCTAGCGTCTCACGATTCAAATACTAGAAACCCGAGGAACGAATGTCCGCCCGAATCGTCTATCACCCAAAAAGATTTTCTTATGAAAGAGTGAGGTGAAACGAGTTTCACGTTGTTTAGGAGTCTTTAAGCCACAGGTCTAGCGTCCAACGACTTAAAGACTAAAGTTTGTTTGGTTACAAGTTTTTTAGCAACTAGGCTATCGTCTAACGACTAAAAAACTTGTACTTTATTATGAAAAAGGTTTCGAAAATGCGCTCGACGTTGGATCGAGGTTTGAAACTTTAATTGCGAAAGTATTCTGATACGCGTGCTGAGATGAGATGGAAGTGGGTTATGATTAATCAAGTATATGGACTTAATTAACCTCGTGAGGATAGGTGCTCCTATCCCCAACCATGAGACCCTGGTTCATAGTGATTGGTATATAGACCAATGTTGTTTTCGGGTTATGATTGATTAAAGCAACAAGGGCTCTAATCAATCTCGTGAGGATGGCCATGCCCATCCCCAACCATGAGACCCTTTAAGAAATCGGCGTATGAGCCAATCAAGATGAAATCGAATTGATTTGTATTTTAATTGTGTGCAATGTGTACATTGGTGAATAAATACTGAATGAGTAAATAAACAGGCAAAATACCATACAATACAATCGGAAATTTAAATAATTATTAGAGACGATCTTTTCTGTTTGATGAAAAATCGGCTAATAGATTAATCGATAAATCATCAAACAAAAACTATCAGATCCAACAATTATTTATTACATCGCAACAAAATATTATTTACAATAAATAAATTAATCGAAATAGAATAAGTTCAGAAATAGCCTGTAATGCCGTGATTCTGGACGGTGTGAAAAGAAATCCATCTGAACTTTTGACCGGTCCGAAATACCTCCACGTGCTGGTGAACCTGGTGCAATACTTCCATCCCAAAGCATTTCAACGGTTCCAAAAAAAACAACATCACCCCACATATATATTGTTCAACACTTACATTTTTTCTAAACTAAATTTACTAAGAATAATAAAAAGGGTTTTCATTGAAAATACAAGGTGGTGACACTTGTCACCACCAGGTTTAATATGAAATTAAAAGAAAAAGAAATAAAAAAGAATTGTTTTGTATATTTTTAAATTAAGAAAAGGAAATTAAAACAAAACAATTTTCAAAGGAAAACAATCAGTTTCCATTCATCTCTCTCGCGTGTACCCGTTCTGGGCTCTCTCTTCTCTCGCGTTTCATCTTCTTCCTCACCGTCACTCTCCCGTGACTCTCTCTTCTTCCTCTCACTGGCGCGACCGCTCTTTCTGTCTCTCTCTCACCGACGCGACCGCGATTCTGTCTCTCTCACCTTCGCACGGCCGATCGCGATTGGTTTGCATGTGATTGGGTTTCTGATACGTTTATTTGATTTCGGTTTGTTGTTTGATACAGGTTTGTTGTTGATACTGAGTTTGTTTTGTGATTGTGAATGGAAAGGAGAAGGATGCCCTAAGCTCGACCGATTCCGGCGACGGTGGGTCAGCCGGAGCCTTGGGAGACGTGTCAATGCATGCTTGCCTCCTAACCTTATCCGGGTGAGATCGTTTCTGACTCTTCTTCTCTTCTTTCTCAATACAGAATAGTTTTTGAGAAAACGTTATCTGAAGGCGTTGGTTGTGTGAAAATGATGAGTGTTGGATGTTTGTCTTTGTGTTCTGTTGGCTGCTGGGTTTTTTGAACTGTGTTTGGTTTTTGTTTTGAACAAAACAGATATACTTTTTTGTTTGGGTTTTTGGAACCGATCCCTATATCTCTGGTCAGTTTTGGTTATGTAGAACAAATATTCCTTGATCTTGGTCAGTCTGTCCATGTTGCTTGTACTTTGGTTTAGAACCATGCTGTAATGATACTTCTGAGTTTTCCATGCTTGAGGCCATACTGTCTGCTCTGAATTTTGGGTTTGACCATGCTTTTCTGCTCTGATTTCCTCTGATGCTTGTCTTATCTTCTTTCTCTTTTTGTCCCTGTCATGTCTTGATACATGTATGTGGCTTGCTTTTCTTATGCTGGACTGTGATATTATACTTGTTGCCTTGCTGGAAAAGTGTTATAAATTGATGTATGCTTGGCTGCCTGGAAACTATGAACTGAACGTATGCTTGTTCGAAACAAACTGTCGCTTTTGCATCTTTTTCTTGCTTCCCGGAAACTATGAACAGAACGTATGCTTGTTCGAAACAAACTGTCGCTTTATTCTCTTGCAGCCCTTTGCGCTTGCTTGTGAACCGGGTTAACCCGCGATTTGCAAGCAAGCCGTTCGCCGATGATTAATCTTTTTAAGATTCTGAGGCTTATCGTTTGAAACCTGATTCCCGCCTAACCGCCTAATGATGATGTTTCGACCAAAAGAACAATCTTTGACAATTTCTTGCTTTGTTTGAATTTATGCATTGTTACTTCTAACTCGTGTTTCTCTTTGTTTCATGTGGCGAGATGATAACAATGGTCAAGTGGTTTAGGCACGAAGATGAAGAGGAAGCCAGGTGACCGCGACGTTGAAAAGCTTTGGAGGACGACAACAAGTTTGGAAACAACTTCGGAGATTGTAGCATTAGACTAGGGACCTTTTAGAAACTTGTAGATTCTTGAATTGTAGAATTTAGGATTTGTAAATTTGAGATGAAATATTATGAATTTGTAACAACCCTTGTAGTTTGGAAACGATACAAATGTAAACCGCTTGAGTTTCAATAGATATTGAACAAATCTTATTACTACTTGTAACAAACTTGAATCATCATTGAGTAGTTTTAACAGAACTTGAGTTAATACTTGCAAATGTCCTACTTTGTATAGCTCGCACCATTGAGTTAATTGAAGCGAATATTCGCTTTTCCTTTGTACCCTTGATCGTAACACAAACGTTCCATGCTTGTAGGGATCCTTAAATGAATTTGGATACAAATCCCAATGAGGTACTTGAAACGGTAATAATGACGTATTCCAAAAAACTAAGAGCTCCAAGAATTTCAACACAATTTTAGCATTATTCACTCGAGTCACCAAACTTTGAATCCCGAGCAGATTATTCGCCTAAAATCTCTTGAACCACATTTTTTCATTTGGTAAATTCAGATTAACTCAAACTAAGTTCTTTCAACATCACAAAGTTTCGAATGAACTTGATTTTTCCATCGTGCAATATTCGAACGTAACCTGAACCAAAATTTGAATTAATTCCGGTTGAAACAAGGAATTAAGCATGGATATGTTCCAAGAAAATTTATGGTAAGGAGCGTGAATTTTGGGGTGCGACAGTTGCCCCTATTCAATCATCTTAAACCTGATAAGTGAGAAAGATTGACGGCTTTTGAACGTTCAAGGTGGAAGAGGATTGAATACTAGAAAAATTTGCCGAGCGGAAACCAAAGCCACGAAAGCAGATAACAAATCTTGACTACGGAGCCAAGAAAAGCGGCAGAGAAAACTTGCTAAGCATCAGCGGAATACTTTAACACGATTACTAGGAGATTTTAACAACAGGGGATAACTGTAAAATGACTTTGACAACAATTTTTAACGAAAATGCTATGAGAAAAGCGAACTTCTCGGCGAAAAGAAAAACAATCAAAATTGAAAAATTGACAAGGCGAGAACTTACCAAAGAGTTCTAAAACTAAGGAATACGGAGACCTTAAGAATTGAAAACGACACGATTGAGAACTTAACAAAGAGTTCTACGATCTAAGACTACACGGAGACCTTACGAGAATTGAAAAATGACATGATTGAGAACTTAACAAAGAGTTCTCTGAATGACATGATTGAGAACTTAACAAAGAGTCCTCGAATTAAGGAATACAGAAACCTTGAGCGAAATTGAAATAGCGATTGAGAACTTAACAAAGAGTTCTTTGATTGTGAGGATTGAGAACTTAACAAAGAGTTCTCGATTGATTGAGAACTTAACAAAGAGTTCTACGATTGGCGATTGAGAACTTAACAAAGAGTTCTCGATTGGCGGATTGAGAACTTAACAAAGAGTTCTCGATTGAGATTGAGAACTTAACAAAGAGTTCTACGAATAGATGGCTTAGAACAACATCGAATTGTTGGTGCGAAGGTGCGAGGAGCCATGGCATCTTGAATGTCTTTGACCGTGTAACTTCGAGTTACCCGAACAAAATCGATGGCGCACCCAAGAATACAATTCTCGGGGATAAACATAATAATATCCAGCACCGGCGTGATATAGATGTTTATGAAGTCGGTAAATCTTGTTTCGACATTTACGCGATGAGAGATCTTCTTGAACATGTATGGACATGTTGAACAACCGATTTGACAAGATCTTCAATTTGTATGCGAGATAGCTTTACCGTTGATAGAAGAATCGATTCGATGCTGGTGAAAACTTCTAGGGTAATGAGCTTGATTTGTCGACATTGTATGGACAATGCGTTGCAGCAAGTGGATGTGTAGATCAGCGTCGAGTTGGAGAAATATCTTGAGATTTGAATAAACATCCCGCCGGGTGGATATTTATTTGTTGAGTAGTTGATAACTTACTGGGGAAATAAACGCACCAAAAGTTTGATGTAATTTTCTGAGAACACCTCAGAGGAGTATATTGTGGAAGCCACTGCCAATAGTATTTGCTGAGAAGATTCTTGTCCGAAAGAAACCTTTGAAAATACCAAGAATAATGTTGTAGTAATCCTTTCTGAAGGAGATTCACTTGGGGAGATAAATAAGCTTCACTGGGGAAACTTCGTAAGAAAACCATGTGGAAAATTCGCTGGGGATTCCCGGTTGATAATCTTGTTGACATTAGAGTCTATCTGAAAGAGAGGACTGTTTCGCTGGGGAAGAAATCTCGATTGGAGACACCATCGGTTGTTGAGATCCATACAAGTATATCACTTGTGCTGGAGAGAAGAGGATAATTTGTCGTCTGAGAATTAATCCTTCAAATTTTGATCCTTACGAGGATATCTACGGTTTCAGTTGATAAACCTGCAAAACAAATAGCCGAAGCTAATGCATGAGTATGATATGCATGATATGATGTTTTTCTAATGCAAATGATGCATGATTTCCTGACTGTTGGGAGAAGGAAGATATCACTGGGGAATCCAATTGAACGATATTGTTGTCATAAGAGTTCACTGGGGATGATTGATCACTTCTCTGGGGAAGAGACTTCATTGGAGAGTTGACATTATTGTCGATTGTCTTTCACCCAAGCATTCTCCTGGCACTGGGGAGAAGAACTAAGTTGTCATTTGAGAACAATCTTCTGCTTGTAATGGTGTACTTTTAAAAGGAACTCTATGAAGAAGAATCATTGGGGAAATCCTGAGTAAGAAGCTTCATTGATACAAGAGTTCGCTTGGGGAAACCCAATCACTCTGGAATAGATTCGATTTGAGAATCGTCATCGTTGTAGACCAATTATGGTCGAGCCCTCAAACTTGTGATCGGAAGAACTAAATTTGTCATTCAAAACAGTCTTCAAACTATGATTCTGCTGAAAAAATCAATAACCGATCTTGGAATAACCCGAGTCCTGGCTGAGGTTTATGAATGAATGTGCTAGGTAGTATATGATATGAATGCATGAATGGATGAATGCATGAATATACTGGTTAATGCACACTGGCTATCAAACTGAATCCTCGACACCGTTAGTCCGGAGGATAAAAGAACATGGCACAACAAGATGATTGACCAAGCTCCACATGTTGAATTGCCGCTGGAAGGGCTGCAATGCTAATTCTTGTAGAAAGAAGAATAGCAAACTTTTGAATTGATCAGACAATGATGATTAGAGGCGTGCCCCATGCGTGGGAATGCAACGGCATTAGATTTTGCACTTCAGAATCTCAATATGCCCCGGTCTGGTAGACCTTCTAAAAATCTTTCCCGAAAAGGAGTGCCCCGGCATCCTGTATTCTGACGCAATACTTTACTGATCATCAGTATTTCAAAGGAACTGGATATTATGATATGGGCATATCATGCCTCGATAGGAGCTTTGGAGGTATTTCCACATCTCAAAATAACCTCCTTAGATTTATTGAACCTCAGAGTGACGGACTTGGCATAAATGGTTGACTTGCTCCACGGTGAACATTGGAGAGACTCCAGAGTCTCAAAGTAGTTGCTTCAGATGAATCTTTTCAGCAAGCTTGCTTTAGAATGAGTCTTGGAAAGACTTCTACGTCGCAAGTTGTTTCCTCAGATTGACTGCATCTGAATAAGGAGCTATGCGAGCATTGGGAAGACCTGCCCCAGGACGAGCTTTAGAGAGACTTCTGCGTCTCGAAGTAATTACTTCAGGCTGACTGATTCTTGAACGAACACGTGCTCCAATTGAGATCTTCAACATTATGAAGTAACTACTTCAGATCAACAACAAGTGAGCGACTAACTTGGTGGAATGAGAGCTTTCTGAAGGCTTCAACATCTCGAAGTAAATGTCTTAGATTGATTGGAACTGATTGGTTCGAAAAAGATTGAAGCGAAATGCCCCAATGTAAACATCCTTAGAGAGACTCCCATGTCTCGAAGTGATTGCTTCAAGTTGACTGAAACATGGGATGACAGTTGTCCCAGGCTAAATTCTCTTTTGAGAAGGACTAACTCAATTATGATTGCTCTTTAAGGATTTGCCCCGGATTGGCAGAAATTCGAGGAGCTGAATTTCGATTGGATTGCCCCCAAATTAACAGAATCTTGAGAAGACAACTTGTGGTATGCTCAAAGGAGTCCTTAGACGATCTGCCCCTTGCTACAAATAACTGCTAATTCAGCAGGAAAATCAAGTTTCTCTTCTTTGGACAAAGTTAAACTCTTCACTGCTGTTCATTATGAGAACTTCTTCAATGTTAAACAAATGTTTTACATGTAGAAGAATGTTTGTTGTGACAATTTAATGCAATATTTATGCGTCTTGAAGTTTTGTATGAAAAACATGACTTTTTGTTCGAAACACTTTTTGGAGTGCAACATTGAAAATTTTCTTTCTGAAAGATAAGACGAGCATATGATACCAACACAGATGCTTAGCACACACTGTAGGAGTCAGGTAAACGCGATCTATTTGTTTTACGCTTTTGAATTAACCCTTGCTTCAATTAGGAATTTTAAGGGTTGTAACGTGGCTTGGTTCACGGTTTTTTCAGAAAAAAGATTTTTTAGGCTCAAAATATTTGGTGCCCGCCCATTCTCCATGATGTCCTTCAGCCCTAAGTTCAACTATCCTGATATGAGCACTCATCTTTCGAGAGGAGTTATGATGGTTGAGTAACCAATATGAGGTTTCTTGGACATAACAGACACCCACATTTTGTCTTGACCACACAACTTGTTCTTGGTAGATAATCCTTTCTTTGACTTCATTTCAGGATTTTGCCTGACTTTTGCCTAAGCGACTTATTACTAAATTCCAACTTAGCGAGCTTTTTGTCTTTTTCTATTCGTCTCCCTTTTTTTTTGAACAAGTCGTGGATCCAAGCACAACCTTTGATTTGTTAGAAGATGGTGACTGTCTGAGTCCTTGGATTGCTGAGGGATAACCGTTATGGTGTCGTCATCTGTTGACCTTCGGATGTGCGAGAGATACCCAACATGGTATCATTCTCTTTTGGTGCACACTATTGACAGATGGAGGTCGACTACTGTGGTCTTGACCCTTCTCAACCTTTTGAAGGATATCCATTGTTGTATCCTTTGATGCTCTCTTGATGAGTTCTGAACGCCCGACCAGAATAGCTGAACACTACCCGCCCACAGGGTAAAAATGATGAGGGTTTTTCTGAACAGAAAAGAAACTCCTACTTCAAGGCTCAAAGGGGTTAACGATGGTTTATCTCCCTTATAACTCCGATGTTTGGGGATTTGAAATAAGGCCTGTACATCATTAGCAAGGTTCTACTCAAAAGCACATGACTAGAGACCTGGCGTTTTTAATCATCGTCATCCTCCCTCCAATCTTTGCCTAGGCGAAAGGATTGGTAACGTTGGTATCAAAATGCTCGCAAATCAACTAAAGAGTGATAACGAATGGATTGCTTCAAGACAAACATATTTGTTGCATTAAGATAAAAACAAACAAGTTTCTACATGCAAACAAAGTTTAAACAATTAAACAAGGTACACATGAAAATGCAGTAAGGAAATAAAAGACTGTCGTCGTTGAGGAGACTTGGGCTCCGTCTTGACTTGTCGATTCAGATGACTTTCAGTAGTCTTGGAATTCACTTGAGTACAGGGGTGCCATTCACAAACAGATTCCCTCCTTGAATAGTCAAGTATTTCTGGTCAATCAGTTGTTGAACTTTGGCTTTGTAGGCGTTGCAATCCTCTGTTGAGTGGCCTACTGTTCCATCATGGTATCCACATCGCGCGTTATGATCATAACCAAGCGGGAATAAACTTGGTGGGTTAAGAAACTTAGGAACCACCAATGAACTTTGAACCAGATATGGCAGAAGTTGACTGTAGGTCACTGGAATTGGATCAAGAGGAGCATTCCTTCTTTCCAAATTATTCCGAGGCACAGTTTGATTTTGAGAGTTCTGACTCTGAAGTTGAGGAAGATCAGACAAAAGTTGTTGATGCAAAGATTTGAACGATGGTAATGGAGGATAATGAGTTGGTGTTGCAACCGACTTCCCTTTGCTAGAACTTGAGATATCTTTGCTGAAGATTACCACCTCCTCGGAAGTGAACATCTGGTCTATTTCACCACTACTCTTCAAAGTCTCAACTTCCTTTTGGCAAGAAATTGTCCCAATGAGTTTTGGAAGTTCCTCAAAATTGCTATGACTAGACCTTGCAAGCAAGATGTCTAAGCTCGATCCATTCTGTTTGAAAAACAGAATCTTATCATCAATTAGCTCTTGAACTGTGCATTTGAAGGCCGAACAATTCTCAGTTTCATGTCCTGCAGAGTTAGCATGAAAAGCACATTTAGCTTTCTCATCAAACCAAGCTTTAGCAACCCCTGGTACTGGCTTCAACTCCCTTGGTATCACAACACCACTCTGAATCAAGTAAGGCAATAGTTGAGAATACGACATCGGGATTGGCTAAATATCCTGTTGAGCATATCGGCGATAATGCGGATTAATACGCTGATTTGGATCCTTCTTCTTCGATCGGGGAGCAAGCAATTGCTGCTGTCGAGGAATCCTCGAAGGTGAAGGCCGAGGATGATATTCAGTAGGAGAATTTCGAACTGGAGAGTTCGCCACATGTGGATGTCCTTGATCCATGGAGACATCAGATGATATAGCAGCAACCAAACTTGCGGAGATTGGTGTGGTGTTGCATTCTCTTTTCAACACAACTTGCAAGAGATCCATGACCAGATTCATCTGACTCTTCAAGTGCTTAACTTCTGCCTTCAAAAGTTCCTGACCACGCTGAAGCTCGTCTATAGTCCTCTGGGACATCCTTGGAGTTCTGAACGTACGTCGAGTAGACAGTCTGATATTTCTGGACAGAAGAAATGAAATGAGCTTTTCTGATGAAGATGAAATGCATGCATTAAAGAATGTAATGTAATGTCATGGTAATGCATGTAAGAATGCAATGTAATATAGTAGCAACGCATGTAAGAATGCAATGTGATGGTAATGCATGTAAGAATGCAATGATGGCGATGCATGTAAGAATGCAATGATGATAATGCATGTAAGAATGCAATGATGGTACATATTGATGTTATGCGCAAAATCACATGTAAAGCCAAATAGCACAAGGGTTTAAAAGGACGGTCGGACATGGTTTCGACGTCTACCCACAACTCCCCAAACAAGGTTGGTTCTAATGTTTTCATGCTAAATGCTTCTTGGAGACTCAGATCCCCTTTTTAGAAATATTATCACCACGCGATCGGACTATGTGGGGATAATACTTCCAAAAGTATACTCCAATAAGCGGCTCTTAAAGGGATACTCAAAATCCTTTGAGCGGTCGGTTTCGATTTTGGACGTCCTAATACTTAGAGTTCTGAGCCCTTTGTCCAAGAATTATCATCCCGCACTATTATGCGGTGCAATAACTCCCTTAAAAGACCAACTCTAAGTTGTGGTCTTCACGTCGATCCAAGGAACACGGATGTCCAATGGACCTAAGCTACTCAACCACTCTAAACTTATGTTTCCTAGAAGCCTGGGTATTGGGCTTATCTATGAACCATAACCAACAAATGCCCCAATATCAAAATACATCAACAGGATATATAAAGAAATAATAGGCAATGAATAGTAAACACACAAGCGAAGAATTAAATTAGGGTTAACTCGCTTTTAAAAGATGTTTTCCCCAGTGAAGTCGCCAACTGAAGCAACTCGATTTTCAAAAATCTTTTAAATTCTCGAAAACTAGTGAAATCGCCACCTAATTTTATTCGTTCTAAAAAAGAACGGGGAAATATAGATAAAACCCCAAGCATGCGGATAAGGCGGTCTACGTGACCAAAAAGTGGGATCGGGAGTCGGTTATGTAAGGGGAAGGTATTAGCACCCCTTACATCCATCGTACTCGATGGGACCCATTTAATTCTACGCATTTGTGTGTGTGTTTACTAAGTTATGGATGCTAAAAAGAAAACAGAGAATTTGTTATTATTTTGAGTTTGACACGGTTTCAGAACCGTGTGCCTACATATTCCCTCGTGCAATGGGAAAGTCAAAACTCTGTAGTTCCTCTTAAAAAGGCTTTAATTGGTTGCATTGATTTTATCTGAAAAATCGTGCGTTTAGACGTTTCAAATGCTTTGAGCTAGGACTTGTTTTGTTTGTTTGAAAAGCTTAAGTCCTCGCTCGTATTTGAAACGACTATTGCACACTCTTTGTCGGTAAAGAGTTTTATGATCGCATATGAGCGATAAAAGAATTTGAGTGAGTTGAGTTATTTTTTATGTGGATGAAAAAGTACCGAACAACGAGGCTAGCGTCTCACGATTCAAATACTAGAAACCCGAGGAACGAATGTCCGCCCGAATCGTCTATCACCCAAAAAGATTTTCTTATGAAAGAGTGAGGTGAAACGAGTTTCACGTTGTTTAGGAGTCTTTAAGCCACAGGTCTAGCGTCCAACGACTTAAAGACTAAAGTTTGTTTGGTTACAAGTTTTTTAGCAACTAGGCTATCGTCTAACGACTAAAAAACTTGTACTTTATTATGAAAAAGGTTTCGAAAATGCGCTCGACGTTGGATCGAGGTTTGAAACTTTAATTGCGAAAGTATTCTGATACGCGTGCTGAGATGAGATGGAAGTGGGTTATGATTAATCAAGTATATGGACTTAATTAACCTCGTGAGGATAGGTGCTCCTATCCCCAACCATGAGACCCTGGTTCATAGTGATTGGTATATAGACCAATGTTGTTTTCGGGTTATGATTGATTAAAGCAACAAGGGCTCTAATCAATCTCGTGAGGATGGCCATGCCCATCCCCAACCATGAGACCCTTTAAGAAATCGGCGTATGAGCCAATCAAGATGAAATCGAATTGATTTGTATTTTAATTGTGTGCAATGTGTACATTGGTGAATAAATACTGAATGAGTAAATAAACAGGCAAAATACCATACAATACAATCGGAAATTTAAATAATTATTAGAGACGATCTTTTCTGTTTGATGAAAAATCGGCTAATAGATGAATCGATAAATCATCAAACAAAAACTATCAGATCCAACAATTATTTATTACATCGCAACAAAATATTATTTACAATAAATAAATTAATCGAAATAGAATAAGTTCAGAAATAGCCTGTAATGCCGTGATTCTGGACGGTGTGAAAAGAAATCCATCTGAACTTTTGACCGGTCCGAAATACCTCCACGTGCTGGTGAACCTGGTGCAATACTTCCATCCCAAAGCATTTCAACGGTTCCAAAAAAAACAACATCACCCCACATATATATTGTTCAACACTTACATTTTTTCTAAACTAAATTTACTAAGAATAATAAAAAGGGTTTTCATTGAAAATACAAGGTGGTGACACTTGTCACCACCAGGTTTAATATGAAATTAAAAGAAAAAGAAATAAAAAAGAATTGTTTTGTATATTTTTAAATTAAGAAAAGGAAATTAAAACAAAACAATTATCAAAGGAAAACAATCAGTTTCCATTCATCTCTCTCGCGTGTACCCGTTCTGGGCTCTCTCTTCTCTCGCGTTTCATCTTCTTCCTCACCGTCACTCTCCCCGGCGCGACCTCTCTCTCTTCTTCCTCTCACACTGGCGCGACCGCTCTTTCTGTCTCTCTCTCACCGACGCGACCGCGATTCTGTCTCTCTCACCTTCGCACGGCCGATCGCGATTGGTTTGCATGTGATTGGGTTTCTGATACGTTTATTTGATTTCGGTTTGTTGTTTGATACAGGTTTGTTGTTGATACAGGTTTGTTTTGACAGATTGTGAATGGAAAGGAGAAGGATGCCCTAAGCTCGACCGATTCCGGCGACGGTGGGTCAGCCGGAGCCTTGGAGACGTGTCAATGCATGCTTGCCTCCTAACCTTATCCGGGTGAGATCGTTTCTGACTCTTCTTCTCTTCTTTCTCAATACAGAATAGTTTCTGAGAAAACGTTATCTGAAGGCGTTGGTTGTGTGAAAATGATGAGTGTTGGATGTTTGTCTTTGTGTTCTGTTGGCTGCTGGGTTTTTTGAACTGTGTTTGGTTTTTGTTTTGAACAAAACAGATATACTTTTTTGTTTGGGTTTTTGGAACCGATCCTATATCTCTGGTCAGTTTTGGTTATGTAGAATGATATTCCTTGATCTTGGTCATCATCCATGTTGCTTGTACTTTGGTTTAGAACCATGCTGTAATGATACTTCTGAGTTTTCCATGCTTGAGGCCATACTGTCTGCTCTGAATTTTGGGTTTGACCATGCTTTTCTGCTCTGATTTCCTCTGATGCTTGTCTTATCTTCTTTCTCTTTTTGTCCCTGTCATGTCTTGATACATGTATGTGGCTTGCTTTTCTTATGCTGAACTGTGATATTATACTTGTTGCCTTGCTGGAAAAGTGTTATAAATTGGAATTTTTTACCCAAATGCCATGAATTGGAAAAAATATACCCAATATGCCATGAACCCAAAATTAAATCCCAAAATGCCATGATTTTTTTTGGTTCTTTCAAGGGATCGTCCCATGGAGGGACGATCGGGCCCACACGCGTTACTTTTAACACCGGTGCGTCCAAGGGAGGGACGACCGGGTGTTGAATTTTTTTTTTGATAATAAAAATGATTTTATATTAGTTTTTATAATTAAATTAATTTTTATATATATTAATTAATTGATTAATATTATTTTAATATAATAAAAAAATTAACAATTTTTTTTAATGTATTTTAAATTTATAATAAGTATATTTATTAGTAATAATATAATTTATTTATTATATTATTATTACGACACAGTTTGAAAATTTGTTACAAAAATGCCACATATTGAAAAAAGTGTCGGGTTAGTCCATCAAGCGGACGAAATGAATTATATTTATTCGTTAATTATATATTAAAATATAATTCATTTCGTCCGTTTGATGATTTCAATATGTGGCATTTTAACAAATTTTGCTGTATAATAATAATAAATAAATTATATTATTATTAATAAATATACTTATTATAAATTTAAAATGCATTAAAAATTGTTAATTTTATTATATTAAAATTAATCAATTAATTATATGGAAATTATTTTGAAAGGTGAAATAAATATGTTTAATTTTTATATGGAAATTATTTTGAAAGGTGAAATAAATATGTTTAATTTTTATGTATGATTTGATTTTGTAAAATATTATGATCAATCAAATTTGAATTCTCTTTTAATATTATAGATTTGATACTGTTTCATATTGTACCAATATTTTATACATTAGAATATATAAAAATATAAAAATAATTAAATCAAAACTTTACAAATATATCTTTTGAATGGAGGTATTAATATTATTTAATTTTATTATATATAAAAATTATTTTGAATGGTAACATTAATACATTTTATTTTTATGCATGATTTGATTTCAAAAATTTATGATCAATAAAGCATATCACAATCTTTTTAAATTAACTTTAGAATTGTAATCATGATAAAAAAATGTTAAATTGTAGTCATGAAATTTTAATGAAAAATGATAATCATAAAAATTAATAATAAAAGGTATAAATTTATTCATACAATCCTTTTTAAAAATTGAATAAGTTACATTTTGTTATAGTTTAAATATTATTTTGTTACTAAAAATATTTAAAATTATATATTTTTATGAAATATTAATAAAAATGACGTATTTTAAATAAATAATTATTTAACTAATCATTTACACGATTATATATATAGTAACTTTATTAAAGAGTTAATTGATCAATTAATTCAATTAAATTATTTTCAAAATATTAGTTGATCCATTAAAAATCAATTTAATGTAAATAATGGAAATAAAATATATAATATTGATATAATTTTAATTATTTTATTAACGGAAATAAGTTATAATATTAAAAATAATTTAAAAACGTTACAGATTAATGCGGTTTCTTATTTTGTTACACAATCATGTTTTCGGTTTACATTTTTGAATGTTGTCAAATAAGTTTGATACACAAAATTTGGCCGAATTAAAAACGAATTTTCTGTTACATGACAAGATTAGTTCCACGTTATATGAAATCTCGACCGGCCCCGTGCGACAGCACGGGTTATTTACTAGTATATATAAAAATTAAATTAATTATAAAAACTAATATAAAATCATATTTATAATCAGAAAAAAAATATTTATAAATAAATTCATATTAATATTTATAAAATCATATTAAAATATAATTCAGTTCGTCCGTTTGATGGACAGACACTTTTTCAATATGTGGCATTTTAAGTAACAAATTTTCACTGTCGTAATAATAATATAATAAATAAATTATATTATTACTAATAAATATACTTATTATAAATTTAAAATACATTAAAAAAATTGTTAATTTTTTAATTATATTAAAATAATATTAATCAATTAATTAATATATATAAAAATTAATTTAATTATAAAAACTAATATAAAAACTAATATAAAATCATTTTTATTATCAGAAGAAAAAAAAAAGCAAAAAAAAAAAAATTCAACACGGTCGTCCCTCCTTGGGCCTTTGTTAAAACAGCGTGGGCCCGATCGTCCCTCCATGGGACGATCCCTTGAAAGACCCAAAAAAATCATGGCATTTTGGGATTTAATTTTGGGTTCATGGCATATTGGGTATATTTTTTCCAATTCATGGCATTTGGGTAAAAAATTCTATAAATTGATGTATGCTTGGCTGCCTGGAAACTATGAACTGAACGTATGCTTGTTCGAAACAAACTGTCGCTTTTGCATCTTTTTCTTGCTTCCCGGAAACTATGAACAGAACGTATGCTTGTTCGAAACAAACTGTCGCTTTATTCTCTTGCAGCCCTTTGCTTGTGAGAAGGTTAACCCGCGATTTGCAAGCAAGCCGTTCGCCGATGATTAATCTTTTTAAGATTCTGAGGCTTATCGTTTGAAACCTGATTCCCGCCTAACCGCCTAATGATGATGTTTCGACCAAAAGAACAATCTTTGACAATTTCTTGCTTTGTTTGAATTTATGCATTGTTACTTCTAACTCGTGTTTCTCTTTGTTTCATGTGGCGAGATGATAACAATGGTCAAGTGGTTTAAACGAAGATGAAGAGGAAGCCGGTGACATGACGTTGAAAAGCTTTGGAGGACGACAACAAGTTTGGAAACAACTTCGGAGATTGTAGCATTAGACTAGGGACCTTTTAGAAACTTGTAGATTCTTGAATTGTAGAATTTAGGATTTGTAAATTTGAGATGAAATATTATGAATTTGTAACAACCCTTGTAGTTTGGAAACGATACAAATGTAAACCGCTTGAGTTTCAATAGATATTGAACAAATCTTATTACTACTTGTAACAAACTTGAATCATCATTGAGTAGTTTTAACAGAACTTGAGTTAATACTTGCAAATGTCCTACTTTGTATAGCTCGCACCATTGAGTTAATTCGAAACGAATATTCGCTTTTCCTTTGTACCCTTGAATCGTAACACAAACGTTCCATGCTTGTAGGGATCCTTAAATGAATTTGGATACAAATCCCAATGAGGTACTTGAAACGGTAATAATGACGTATTCCAAAAAACTAAGAGCTCCAAGAATTTCAACACAACGAATTTTAGCATTATTCACTCGAGTCACCAAACTTTGAATCCCGAGCAGATTATTCGCCTCAAATCTCTTGAACCACATTTTTTCATTTGGTAAATTCAGATTAACTCAAACTAAGTTCTTTCAACATCACAAAGTTTCGAATGAACTTGATTTTTCCGTCGTGCAATATTCGAACGTAACCTGAACCAAAATTTGAATTAATTCCGGTTGAAACAAGGAATTAAGCATGGATATGTTCCAAGAAAATTTATGGTAAGGAGGGTGAATTTTGGGGTGCGACAATGCGGTTCTGTTGGAGGAGCATCTTCTCTTGGAGGAGTATTATCGGATGATAAATTTTCCTCCTCTTGGTTTGATGGACCCTCGTCAGTAACACGTTCAATGTCATCAACACCAAAGTCCGACATACGCATTAGGTGCTCATCAGTTAGATCGTAGTTGGAGATGAGTTGAGACACCGGTATGGTTGAAAGTGGAACATTCGGTTCAAAAGGTGGACGATATACATTTTCAAATGATGATGGGTTGAAGGTTGTTTGTTGGAATTGTGAGTATATAAAGTCATAGTTAGGTTGAGAGGACGATGGGGTAACGGTATGTTGTTGAGAGTGAGAGTAAGCATCATCAAAGTTTGGTTGAGGGATTAGAGAGTTCCGGTGGATTGGACGATTTGTGTCTTGGATGGGTTGTTGTGGAAATGGATTAAGGGGTTGTTATGAAGAGGTGACATATAATGAGTGTTGTTGTGTGGTTTGGGTGTGATGATATGTTTGTTGTTGGAATGATGATGTTTCATGAGGAGTACGCAACCACCAATACTTTTGACTCCTTTATAGGATGCTTTGCACATACACCAATACAAGTTAGCCAAACACGCGGAGCCCCAACTATAATTATTGCATGTTTCTAAATTCCCAAGAAACTGTATCCAACAACAATGCATCAAATTTTGACTCTTGTTAGGAAATAAAAAACAAGAAATAAGAAGTAAGATGTTGATTTTTGCATGGAGGATGTTTTCCTTTTCGGTAGGTGATTCCCTATTTTTGAGGTAGTCTAACACCTCTTGTAACCATGTTTTTTTACAACATTTTTTACTCTATCTTCAGCTGCCGGTTCTACACCCAAGTGTTCCATGTATACACTTCTACCTAGTTGGGTTTGACCATTAATAGCTTGACCATCAATACGAAGACCAAATAACATACGTACATCTTCCAAAGTGATGGTAGTTTCACCAGTTGGAAAATGAAACATATGTGTTTCCGGTCTCCATCATTCTAAAAGAGCAACAACAAGCTTTGAATCCACTTTGGTTGCGTGAATTTTTGCAACCTCGCCAAATCTTGCATGATTCAAATATGGAATGATGACTGCAGTAGGTGCCTCAAGACAATGTGAGTAGAGTCTAAACCTAGTGTGACTTTGGTCTTGTTGAAAAAACGTGTTAACAAATATGGTATATATAAATTGAAATCTCAATGATTATTTAAAAAACTTACGTATTCAGCGACGTTAGCGGGTGTACCACGGTGTTTATCTCCCATCCATAACAATTGTTCTATTGAAATTGTTAACAAAATAGTAGAACTTGAAAAAAGAAGTGTATGAGAATGATAAATAAGAAGAATTGTTATGTGGTAAACTATACTAATGAGAGTCTTTACATAGACACAAATGATAGGAACAACTTATTATCCACCATATAAAAGAATGCATATATCCATTGTGTAGTAACATGCACCCTTGTAATGTAAATGCATTTTGAACCCGATTGGGCATTGCATAGGCAGGAGATGTACCCGGTCGTCCCTCCCTTGGATGAACCGGTACTATGCAGTTAACATACCCCAATTTTTGACCTAATATACCACCTTACATTTGCATCACTGCATCACTAACAGTTCAGAACATAATAGATTGTGTGTGGCTTCTAGAAGTCAAAATCAGGGTTTCATCAAAATTTCATTTTTTCAAGATGTGATCAATTAGGGTTTGAGTTTCCACTCACCTCAATTAATCTATCTTAATCAATTATCAACAGAGGATCTTCAGATTCCCAACTTTTCCTCATGATCTATCATGGATCGACCAATTAGGCTTTTTATCGAGGATAGGGACTCACTGACTTTTTACTCAATGAGTGACCTATTTGCTTGGAGATTGATCTTTATATCTTCAATTCAACATCTTGACCTAATTTCTTGATTCAAAACATCACAGAAGTTCACATTTTTCATCAGACAAAATTCTGGATCATCTGATAAAAATTCATCTGCACAGAAAAGTCAAACTTTGACTTTTGGTCAACTTTTTCAAAATCAAACTTTTTCAATCATCAAAACACTTCAAATGATCCATCATGATCATAAAAAATCAAGAAATTTTTGAAAAGTCAACAAAAAGTCAAAATTTCCAACACTTAGAAAATTTTCAAGTGTTAGAAAAAACATGTTTTTTCCTACTTTCATGGCAATTTTTCATATAGTTCCATTGGGATTCAGAAAAAACTCAAAACATGAAAGTTGTAGCCCTTCTTACAAGCTTTCCAAAATGTCCAAGAACTTGCAAAACCATTTTGTCTAGCTATACTTTTGATTTTGAAACATAAAGCTCCAAAACCATGGAATTTCAAGTACATGCTTCAAAATTATAAGTCATTTTTTTGCAACTTCTCCTTCTAGAAGCCTTGTCATCACTTAGAGGCAGCTAGTAACTGATAAATATCAGTTTGAATTATTGAAGAGAGGATTGGATCAAAGAAGAAAACTTAACCATGGTTAAAGAAAGTAACTTTTGCATTAAATGCAAAAGATTCTATTATGACCTCTTAACCAAGTTGCAAGTTTCCTTCAATGATATCTTTACCAAATCATTCAGTTTTCTTGGCCTATAAATAGAGGTCATTTCCTCAAATTCAAACCACACCAAAGCTATGCAAATCAAGCTTTCACTCTTCTTTTCTTGAATTTCAAGTTTCATAGTTCAAAAGTGAGAATTTTGCATTTTTACAAATCTTGTAAAAACTGTAAGAAACTTGGTGTCTAACATGTTCTAAACATCAAATGAAACTTGTTTGAAACTTAAAATCAACTCAAGAATTACTCAAACTCAGAATCCATGTTTAAAACCAAAAGCTTGCAAAACTTGCCTTAACTTTCAAACTGATAATCTACTCGAGCTAGTCTTGATTTTCTCATTCAAACATCATCCACATACTTCATATAAACGATCCAGATCATCATCCCTGACCTGTAACACTTCTAACCACGAATTCGAAGTTCACATCAAGCATATGCAGTTGGACTTGGGTAGAGAGTTCCAGGCCATTCCAGAGTGAGCATAGTGATCAAACACCTTCCATAAGGTTCAGTGGTGCTCCAGCCATCATCAAACATCAACTGGAAACACTCTAAGAAGGATTTTGATTTCGGTTTGAAGAGGTAAGTCACTCATACTTCAAACTCTATGATTCATGAATTCCAGTTCAAAAAACGCTTGGCCTTTTTGTTTCTACACCTTCACTGATCCTTAACCCTCAATCAATTGCTTAATTCCATGGCTATACACGATTTCATATTGAATTTAAGAATTAGGGTTCTTCGTGTTCTGGGAAAAATTAATCATTTAAAACTGAAAATAAATGAAATTAACCACCACCATCATGTTCCTGGTTAAATTTCGAGCAAGTTTGATGTTTATAACTTTCAATTTCATCAAGAAACGAAGAATCTGGGATTGGATGAAAAGGAAGAACATTACGCACGTTTTCTTGTTTTCCAGAAATTCAAATATTTGTTTTATAATATAATAACATGGAATGAGATATATGAACGGACATATTACCGCCCTAGCGGTTGCCAGCTCACTCTTAGTCCTTTGCCTTGCCTTGCCCAATGGTCCTGGGGTCGAATCCCCTTGGGACCATTTTTTCACTTTTTTTCCTTTCTTCACATTTTTTTATCAAACTTCAATACTTTCAAAAACCAATCGAAACTTCTCATTTTGAGATGATTTTTTATACACTTGTCATTTAATATACCTATTTTATGATAATGTCAAAAAAATCCAAAAATATTTATTTTGATTATATTTTCATTGAGCCGAAAACGAGGCATTTTAAGGTATTCTTAAGTACTTCAAAGATGTTCTTTTCAAACTTTCGAAACTCGAAACTTTTTCAAACTTCTTGTGGATATATTTCATCTTTCGAAAACACTTTCAAGATCTTTTCAAAACATACTTACACATCTTTTTTTCCATGATCGACTCGATTTGAAGATAAAACCGAATCAGTTTTTCCTCGAATTTCTTAACCGAACGTGGGCCTCCCTCACGGTGTAAGTCCCAATTCTTTTTATGTACATAGTTATTTCCTTGTACATATCCAATTTTTTAATGTACATATCAATTTTACTTGTACATAATACAAACATCTTTGTAAATATTCAAGTATAGCAAACTTTCGTTCGTTTATTCGCTTGTTTATACACCAATTCCATTGGTATAAGGAGAAGAATTATTCCCGGTCAAACTTCTCTTAAAACCAATGGGCCTCCCTTACGGTGTAAGTCCCAACCCTCCTATGTACATACACATTTTCTTGTACATAAATACCCATTCGTGTACATATTCATTTCCTTGTACACATTCAAACTCGTAAATAATCAAGTTACACTTGCTTTAAACGCACGCTTTATACACTTGTTTATATTTCCTTCATAAACTCCTGTGAATAAACTTTATACACTTGTTTATATAACTGTTTAGTTATAACATAACAACTAGTCTAACAACTAGGTCCCCTGCAGAGTTTGCCTCCTCTTGGGCTTTGTACAAGATAACTCATTCATCTGAGTTTAGCCTCCTCTTAGGCTTCATATAAGAAAACTCATTTACTGAGTTTAGCCTCCGCTTAGGCTTCATGTAAGACAACACTCCCCTGTTGAGTCAGCCTCCTCTTAGGCTTCGGTCAAAAGAACTCCTCATTGAGTTTAGCCTTCTCTTGGGCATCAAACAAGAAAGAGACCAGGAAAATCTCTTAACAGCCTCCTATTGGGCTTCCAATACAAAGAATCACCCGCGCTAGGATAGAACCTTGAGAGTATGATTTCCCGGTGAAATCACTCTTGAAATCCTAAGAGGATGGTTTCCCGGTGAAACCACTCTTAAAGCCAAAGCCAGCCATACCCTATAGCTTCCTATTGAGCTTCATACAAGGACCCTCGATGACCCTCAGAATGCCTCCTCTTGGGCTTACAATACAAGGACCCACGGGCTTCTTAAAAGCATCCCCCTAATCCAATCAATTTCTCCTCGAGATTTAGACATCTATCATCTCTATGGAAGAAGTATCTCATCTATCACATCACATACAATTAAAAACTTTTCAAATTTTTTCAAACTCTTTTCAAACAAAAAACATCTCTTAATCGTAAGTGGTAATGCTTGTACACTCAAGCAAAACACCTATAACTTACGATGAAAGATTCAATCAATCAATCCTTTAAAAATGTATGTGATGAAATAGATTAGATACATTTTTCATTAAGATGACATTTGTCTTTGTCTCTTAATAACATTCTGTTGCTTCCACTAGCATAAGTGGGAACTACGATTGCTCTGACTTTCTCAACATCCCTTTGAGAATACGTAGGCACAAGGTCTCATCCTTGGCGAGCAAATTTCTTCCTCCCTCAAACCAAACAAACCATAGATCCCTTTAGATCCGAGCTACAAATGCTCTGATTCCCATTAAGGGATATGTATGCAGAAGATCCCAATGATCTTTGCGAGCACAATAATAACAAAACCTAGGATCCCACATAATCTACCTTTCTTAAAATCCAAAGGAGAAACTTTCCCAATCATAGCAATTTAAAACACACAAACATATCAAACATATTCATATATAAAGCTATAGATAACTATATATATTTAGGGTGCCACATCTATTCCCTTTATATAACAAACCCCCTTGCCCGGAATCTCCCCAATGCGTTGCGTCTAGTTCGCGCTAGTCGTAATGCATATCATATCAATTGAGGGTATTGCAGCTTTCCCTTTTTTCATAATCATTTTTCTTGTGTTGGAAATAATAAAGATTTTTTCTCGCGGCATCTTTATAAACAAATCAAAGAGTAAATCGTTTGCCGGAGAATCCGAATTGATTCGATTCCCTAGCACGTCACTTTTTAACGCGAATAGAAAAAATGGCGACTCTGCTGGGGAGTACGCTAAATTTTGATTTTCAAAAAAAATGTGACTCTGCTCAAGAGCACCAAGCTTTTTTGTTTTCAAAAAAAGAAAAAAAAAGGTTAAGCTTTCATATGTGCATATGTTTGTTTTATTTTGTGTTTCGCGATTTCATCGATGGAAAGAAATCCTAACCGGATTTAAGAAACATTTTAAGATCTAGGTGGGGTATATTCCTATTAACTTGTGGGAAGTTTCACTTACTAAGTTAATTTGAGATCCCTCTCTCAGTGGAGGTTGTCTTGGGAGCATTTGTGTTTAGCAAGTATTTGCGAAGACATTTTGCTTTCGAGAGAACTTACGAAGCTGAGTGGTTGTAGAACACATAACCCATCCTGGCCATTTAGGATGTGGTGCAGAAATTATTCAGGCGTAAGCTTAGAATAATTGTCATGCGAGACTACGATCAGGCGAGTTTTTCTTGAAAAATATTATTGGACTTCGAGTATTCAACAAATCCGATAATATTTCAAAGAGAATCGTTGAGCCTGTATTATCAGTAGAACCCGTTTCATCGATAAATAAGCCCTTAGAACTTACCCACGTTTGGTTCTTATCGTTGACCTCATGCTCGTGACTTCGAACGCTTGACCGTGTGTATAACCACTAACCATGTTTGAATCTTTGTAGCATTCATTCATGCATTCATTCAAAAACTTCATTTCTCTTCCCATTTCCAAAGAATTTAGAGATTTTTCTTTGTAAATATTTTAGGTTAGAGTGATGGACGTCAGAGGAAGATTCACCAAGAAATACAGTTTTAGAATTTCGATGTAGGAAAGTTAAAGAGTTAGCATCCTTGGTAGAAGATCCTCGGATTTTAAACGCTATGGAACTCTTTTAATCATCACGAACACTAACGTTGATGAAGGACTTCTCAAAACTTTCGTTCGGTTTACGATCCGCCTATCATTGTTTCACATTCCCCGACTATCGTTGATGCCTACTTTGGAAGAGTACGCACATCCTAGGTATCTCAAGATCGATAAGGTGCCTTTCAATGGTTGGAAGCCATTCCTAAGTCACCATCATTGCAACAATGACTCACTTAAAGAAATCTGAGATAGACAAAAATCTAACTACCAAAGGAAAACTCTTAGGACTAACTTCAAAGTTCCTAATGGAGAAGGCTCTTAAATTCTTTGAAGCCGGTAGTATGGTAGCCTTTGAAGCTGTTTTAGCTTTGCTCATCTATGGATTGGTGTTGTTTCCCAATGTCCCAAGTTTCGTTGATATCAACGCCATAAGGATCTTTCTGATTGGAAATCCCGTTCCCACTTTGCTTGGTGACACGTATTTCTCCATTCATCATAGGAATCGTCAAGGAGATGGCACTATTGTGTGTTGTGTACCTCTGTTTTTCAAATGGATTGTCTCACATTTGCCTAAATCTCTTATCTTCCACGAAAACAAAAACGATTGGCATTGGTCTCGAAGGTTCATGTCTCTTACAAACGACGATATCCATTGGTATACCTTGGCAAACAATGAGATGGAAATCATTGAGAGCTGTGGAGAATTTGCCAACGTACCTCTTATCGGTACAAAAGGAGAGATCAACTACAACCCATTCTTGGCGAGACGTCAACTCAGGTATGCAAACTCTAGTAAACCCCTTGGTTTTACAGTGGAAAGCTACTTCTATCATGAAGGGGAAGATTCCCAAGGTTTGAAAACCAGAATGATAAGAGCTTGGCATCATATCCGAAGGAAAGAAAAGGGTAATGCAAGAAATTGCGTAGCCATGGAAATCTACACTTCTTGGGTGAAGAAAAGAGCGAAGGAATTCCGAATGCCTTATGCTTATGAGGAACCCATGTTCTCAGCAGCGTCCAAATCAACAATTTTTCCCGTCGAGACTATGAGAGAATACCAAGAAGCTTTGGCCAAGATGAAGCTAGAGAAAGAAGCTTTGGAAGACAAGTTCTTTAAGACTGACCTCGAGAACGAGAAGCTTAAAAAATAGGTCAAAGATCATGAAAAGACGCTCTACTTCCAAGATGAATGGCTCATGGAGAAAGATGAGAAGATTCGTCGGAAAGATAACGCAATCAAAAGATACATCAAAGAAAGAAAAAGAAATCTTGAGGAAATAACAACCAGCAATCCTGCTCCTGACGAGTGGAAGAAAGTCATCAACAAGCTTAAAGCCGAGAAAGCTGAACTAAAAGCTCATTATGGGAAAGAAATCCTGAAGTTGAAACTACATCAAGCCTTTGGTTCTTCATCCAACGAGGACGATTAATTAGTTTAGCTTTAGCTTTATCATTTATTGTATCATTGTAGGAGCTATGCTCAAAAATAAAAAATTTGTTGTAATCTCCTTTCAATAATTAATAAAATAAGTGTTTTCCATCCAAATATTTGCTAGAAATTTCTCTTTTAGTATAAATTCTTTGGAAATTCTCGTCTCTTTGCATTCATAATCATGCATCATACTTTGCATTTCGAGTTTGTTGTTTAGAATCTTATCTCTTGGAATTTTTTCCAGAGAGAAAGATCGTCAAGCTGTCGCGTCTTAGAGTTTCTCGACTACGTTCACAGCCAACTCGTGAATACAATACTCGTTCAAAAAGAAGGAAAATAATGGAGGGTTTTGAGCAAGAAAATGTTGAGCTTCGTAGCACAGTGACAACGCTTCAGGAAGAGGTGGAGAGACTCACTTCTTTAGTAAGTTCATTGGCAACTACGCAAAGTCAGCAAGCAACATTAAGCAGTCAAAACCAAGCGACGATTTCAGAGATCACTACTACTCCAGTTTCAACTGTTGCACTCAGTAGTCCTCTCTTCACTATGCCAGAAGGTTATCCATGGGGCATGCCTTTCAATTTCGGCATTGGATTTCGTCCACCCGTTTCTGAAGTTCAGGCAACCATGTTTGAGGTTCCTACTTTACAAAACTCAACGTTTACTCCGCAGCATGGAGTAACCTTTCCGCAAGTCACTATGACGGTTTCTCAACTGATCATGACAAACTCAGCTTCTGTAGTTCACGCTACTGCGGACGAAGAAGTCCATCATAATCCAGGCGACAACCCGAATCCTCGTGGCCAGATGGAGAATCTCCAAGAACAATTCCATAAGATGCAGTTTGAGATCAAAACAATTCGTGGGAAGGAATTGTTTGGGAAGAATGCCCACGATCTATGCCTGGTTCCTCACGTAAGGATACCCGCAAAGTTCAAAGTCCCTGACTTTGAAAAGTATAAAGGAAATTCCTGCCCGCAGAGTCATCTTACGATGTACGCTAGGAAGATGTCTACATATAATGACAATCACCAATTTCTCATTCACTATTTCCAAGACAGTCTCACCGGTGCCGCACTGAAGTGGTACATGGGGCTAGATAGTGCAAATATCCAGACATTCAATGACCTAGGCGAAGCCTTTGTCCAACAGTACAAATTCAATTTGGACATGGCTCCAGATCGAGATCAGCTCCGCTCCATGTCTCAAAAGGAAAAGAGACGTTCAAAGAATACGCCCAACATTGGAGGGAAATTGCTGCCCAAGTCAATCCACCGTTAGAGGAGAAAGAAATGACCAAGGTTTTCCTGACCACTCTTGGCCCATTTTACTATGAACGCATGATCGCCAGCGCTCCCGGAGATTTCACCGAAATGGTAAGCATGGGAATGCGACTAGAAGAAGGAGTCCGAACAGGGCGCCTAACCAAAGAAATAGGGTCTTCAAGCGGAACCAAGAGGGTCGGAGCCAGCTTCCCGAAGAAAAAAGAACATGACATAGGAATGGTATCCCAAGGGAAACTAAGGAAAAATGTCAGTCACCGACAACAGGTAGCCACAATAGCACCAGTTGTTAATGCAAGTTCAAATGTGGGTATTACCCCGCAATTCCAGCAAACTCAACAACCTCGACAACAGGCTCAACAAATCAACAATTAGAACCGTGCACCTCGGGTCTTGCAGTTTGATCCAATTCCGATGACATACACGGAATTATATCCTTCATTAATAGAAAGGAATCTTGTGCAAACAAGGTTGCCACCTCCGGTACCAGACAAATTACCATGGTGGTACAAAGCAGACGTGTCTTGCCCTTTTCATCAAGGGGCACCGGGTCATGATCTTGAGCATTGCATAGCACTGAAAGCCGAAGTACAAAGGTTAGTGAGGGCTAATCTTCTCTCCTTCAGGAACACAAATCCAAATGTACAAGCAAATCCACTTCCCAATCATAGTGGACATACCGTGAATTTGATACTAAGGAATACAGATCGGTATCTTGTCACTGATGTGAATATGATAAGAGAAAGTTTGGTACAACTCCATGATACATACAGTACAATTGGCGCCTTCGCTAAACATGACTACACAGCCTGCAGAATCTGCTTCAGGGATCTTCGAGGATGCCCAACTGTGAGAGCAGACATTCAACGGTTAATAGACATTGGTGATATTCAGATCTTTAGGAACAGAAACGACTATGACGTGAATATGGTAGGGCATTTTCCGCATGAGCTTTTAGTCTCAGATATCAACTCGAAAATTCCCGAAGTAAACGTCATTATCCCCTGCTTCAATGTGCCCAAGTGTGTAGAAATCAAGTACAACGGTCCAAAAGTTCTAGAATCTCCTTTGGTGATCTGTCTACCTGGTCCTGTTCCGTATCATTCTAACAAAGCAATTCCCTATCAATACAGTGCAACTATGATAGAATATGGGAAAGGGAAACCCATACCAACTTTTTCAGCCGCTGTCAACATCGCTGAAATTGGACGAGTAACGCGAAGTGGACGTGTGTATACCCCGTTGCCACCAAAGCAACCCGTTATTCCCGCTGTTGGACAAAATCCAGTTAATACACCTCCTGAGAATCCCATGGGTATTCCTGTTGGTAATCCAAACATAAACGTTGGTCCACCTGATGGAACCAATGTCAACTCAGATTTCGATGAAATTTTGAAGCTAATCAAGAAAAGTGAGTACAGAGTTGTAGATCAACTGATGCAGACTCCTTCCAAAATTTCGATACTATCTCTACTTCTGAATTCCGAAGCCCACCGAGAAGCTTTGATGAAAGTGCTAGATCAAGCTTACGTAGATCACGACGTGACTACAGATCAATTTGGTGGAATTGTAGGCAACATAACAGCTTGCAACAATTTAAGCTTCAGTGATGAAGAACTCCCAGAGGAGGGGAAAGATCACAATCTGGCTCTGCATATCTCAATGATTTTCCAATCAGACTCTTTGTCCAACGTACTAGTGGATACCGGTTCATCCTTAAATGTAATTCCAAAAATGAATCTTGCTCGTTTATCTTACAAAGGAACGCCGATGAAATTCAATAATATAGTGGTAAGAGCCCTTGATGGGTCAAGAAAATCTGTTATTGGGGAAGTCGACCTTCCAATGACGATTGGTCCGCATACTTTCCAAATCACCTTCCAGGTCATGGATGTGCCAGCTGCTTACAGTTGTTTGCTAGGAAGACCATGGATACACGAAGCAGGAGCTGTGACATCCACTCTCCATCAAAAGCTAAAATTCACAGCAAATGGGAAGCTAGTAACCATCATCGGTGAACAAGCTTTACTAGTAAGCCATTTGTCCAGCTTTTCTTTCATCACAGCCAACGACGTTGAAGGGACACAGTTCCAGGGACTTTCGTTAGAAGATGAATCTACAAGGAAAAACAGATAGTGAAAGATGGTAATGCCGTAGGTTGGGGACAAGTAATAAAACCTGTCAACAACGAGACAAAGACCGGGCTCGGATTTGCTCCAGTTTTTCCTAAAGACAATCAAAGGGATGAAGCTCTTCGCCCAATCAGAGAAGTATTCCACAGTGGGGGTTTCTTAAACCCTGTTCTTCAAGAGGTTAACGTTCTTACCGATGGAGGTGATGAAGACGATCTCTCCGGATCTGAAGAGTGGAGCACTTATCTTAGCAGCTCTGAATATGTGTCACAGGAAGAATCGTACGCACCATTCTATCCTATGACTGACCAATTCAAAGGCATGTCTCTACAAAACAATGAGAATGAAAATCCACCTATCCCTTCTAGAGTTTGGGATACCTTGGGAGAACCAAGTGGAAAGTTTGACTACATGGTGAAATACACTGCACCTGAAAGCTCAAAAATCAGAATTGAAGACATCCAACCAACTGGATGAGACGATCCTTTTGAGTATCCTAGTCAACCAGAAGAATTATACACATCTTCTCGATCTCATCATCAGATTGAGATCCCAAATGAAGATCTCTGCTTTAGCGCACCCGCTGAGTTTGTTAAGCCAGATTTTAACTATCACTACATCAATGTAATTACTGAAGATCAGGAATACAATTCTGGAAACGAGTTGGAAAGTGTCGCAGACAATGAGTCTCTCCACTCAGAAGATTGGAAAGAACATCCCAAGAATCCAGGATACATGCCACTTGAAAGCACATATGCTGCATATTATGCTCCTCGACCTGTCAATTAAGCAGAAGAAGATCGCTTCAGCAGCACAAAAGACAAGGTCAACCGTCCAGAGTCTTCCAAGCCTGTTCGACCAACGACCAAAGTCTACACAAGAAATAAGTCAAATGGAAAACTACCATAGTATCTGGACTTTCAAGGAGTTCACCACTATTGGAAGCCTGTTAAAGCTCAGACTAATGTTCATAGTTCTAAGTAGTTTGTTTTGCTTTTGTTTTGAACTCTCGCCTCGCCCAAAGCGAAGAGATGTTTTATAGGGCTTAGCTTTTAAATAATTTCTCTTTGTCTTGTCCAAGACAAATGAGTTTGTATTTAGGGCCTTGTTTCATATTGTGAATCATAAATAAAAGCGTTGTTTTGATTCCACATTTTGTGTTTGTTTTCTTGGAAATGGTAATTAAAATAAAAAAAAACGATCAAAATATAATAAAGATCTGCATACACTTTCATATTAACTTTCAAAAAAAAAAAGAGAGAGAAGAGTTCATTAATCAAACATAAATCAAATATGCAGATTAGCAGATGGAGAAATCCATTGAACGCAATAACTCTATGTTCTCTCCCGACTTTGAATTCCCTGTGTTCGACGCCGAGGAAAAAGTTGAAGAAGAGATCCCGGATGAGATTTCTCGACTACTTAAGCACGAGGAAAGAATCATTCGACCTCACAAAGAGCCTTTGGAAGAAATCAACTTGGGTTCTTAAGAAGACAAAAAAGAAGTGAACATCGGAGCTCTACTCGACAGCAACGTCAAGGGAAAACTAATAGATCTTCTCAAAGAATACGTCGATGTGTTTGCTTGGTCCTACCAAGACATGCTGGGTTTAGATACCAGCATCGTGGAGCATCACTTGCCATTAAAACCGGAGTGTCCGCCAGTTAAACAAAGACTGCAAAGAGTTCACCTTGACATGGCTGACAAAATCAAAAAGGAGGTTCAAAAGCAGCTCGACGTAGGTTTCCTCGTCACTTCTGAATATCCTCAATGGCTAGCCAACATAGTGCCTGTCTCCAAGAAAGACGGAAAGGTCAGAATGTGTGTTGACTACCGGGACTTGAACAAAGCTAGTCCAAAAGACGATTTCCCACTACCGCATATCGACATGCTAGTGGATAGCACTGCAAAATTCAACATCTTTTCCTTCATGGACGGTTTCTCTGGCTATAATCAGATCAGAATGGCTTCCGAAGACATGGAGAAGACATCTTTCATCACGCCATGGGGCATGTTTTGCTACAAAGTAATGCCGTTTGGATTAAAGAATGCAGGCGCAACTTACCAAAGGGCGATGACTACTCTCTTTCATGACATGATGCACAAAGAGATCGAAGTCTACGTGGATGACATGATAGCAAAGTCTGACACTGAAGAAGAGCATATAGAATATCTTTTGAAGTTGTTTCAGCAACTAAGGAAATTCAGCTTCTCCTGAATCCTAATAAATGCACCTTTGGGGTAAGATCCGGAAAACTCCTAGGTTTCATCGTCAGTCAAAGAGGTATTGAAGTTGACCTTGACATAGTCAAGGCTATTAAAGAAATGCCTACGCCACAAACAGAAAAGCAAGTAAGAGGATTTCTTGGACGGTTGAATTACATCTCCAGATTTATCTCTCAAATGACTGCTACTTGTGGGCCGATATTCAAGCTTCTCCGCAAAAATCAAGAGGTTGTGTGGACAGAAGATTGCCAAAAAGCGTTTGACAGTATCAAGGAATACCTGTCAGAACCGCCAATATTGATTCCTACAATCGAAGGAAGACCCTTAATCATGTACCTTACCGTGCTAGAAGATTCCATGGGCTGCGTGCTTGGACAACAAGATGAAATCGGTAAGAAAGAGCATGCCATCTACTACTTGAGTAAAAAGTTCACAGATTGTGAAACTCGTTACTCCATGCTCGAGAAAACATGTTGTGCTTTGGTGTGGGCTTCAAAACGTCTCCGCCATTATATGATCAATCACACGACTTGGTTAATCTCCAAAATGGATCCAATCAAGTACGTCTTTGAAAAGCCTGCCTTAACAGGAAGAATTGCTCGATGGCAGATGCTATTATCTGAATATGACATCCAGTACCGTGCTCAAAAAGCGGTCAAAGGAAGCATTCTCGCCGATCACTTGGCTTATCAACCGATCAACGAATACCAATCTCTCAAGTTCGACTTCCCTGACGAGGATGTTATGTACTTAAAGATGAAAGATTGTAATGAACCGCTACCTGAAGAAGGTCCTGATCCAGAATCTAGATGGGGCTTAATCTTTGATGGAGCAGTTAATGTCTTTGGCAATGGAATTGGGGCAGTCATCATCACTCCCGAGGGTTCTCATATCCCGTTTTCCGCCAGATTGCTATTTCATTGCACCAACAACATCGCAGAATACGAAGCTTGTATCATGGGTATCGAAGAAGCCATCGACTTGAGGATTAAGATCCTTGACATATATGGAGATTCAGCCCTCGTGATCAATCAAATCAAAGACAAGTATGAAACTCATCATCTTGGTTTGATTCCCTACAGAGATTATGCAAGACATTTGTTGACTTTCTTCAACAAAGTGGAACTGCATCATATCCCTCGAGATCAGAATCGAATGGCAGACGCCTTGGCTACTCTATCTTCCATGTTCAAAGTCAACCATTGGAACGATATGCCTAAGATCTGTATCAGACGCCTTGAAAGACCTGCATATGTGTTTGCAACTGAAGCAGTCTTCGATGATAAACCATGGTTCCACGACATCAAACGTTTCCTTCAAACTCAGGAGTATCCACTCGGGGCATCGCATAAAGATAGGAAAACTCTAAGGAGGCTTTCTAGAAATTTCTTCCTGAATGAAGATGTGCTATACAAAAGAAACTTTGACATGGTCTTGCTCAGATGCGTGGATAGACACGAGGCAGACATGATAATTCACGAAGTGCATGAAGGATCCTTTGGAACCCATTCAAATGGGCATGCAATGTCCAGAAAAATCTTGAGAGCAGGATACTATTGGATAACAATGGAATCCGATTGCTGTAAACTCGTCAAGAGATGTCACAAGTGTCAAATCTATGCAGATAAGATCCATGTGCCACCGACTCTACTCAACGTTCTCTCCTCTCCGTGGCCTTTCTCCATGTGGGGCATCGACATGATTGGGATGATCGAACCAAAAGCGTCCAATGGACATCGCTTCATTTTAGTGGCTATTGATTACTTCACCAAATGGGTCGAAGCAGTATCTTACGCCAACGTTACAAGACAAGTGGTTGTGAGGTTCATCAAGAACAACCTCATTTGTCGATATGGAGTTCCAAGTAAGATTATTACAGACAATGGATCAAACTTGAACAACAAAATGATGAAAGAACTGTGTGAGGAATTCAAGATCGAGCATCATAACTCATCTTCTTACCGACCAAAGATGAACGACGCCGTTGAAGCTGCCAACAAGAACATCAAAAAGATCGTCCAAAAGATGGTCATCACCTACAAAGACTGGCATGAAATGCTGCCATTTGCTCTGCACGGGTATCGTACTTCAGTACGTATTTCAACAGGGGCAACTCTTTTTTCTCTAGTATACGGCATGGAAGCAGTGCTCCCCGTAGAAGTTGAGATTCCATCAATGAGAGTTCTCATGAAAACTAAGTTATCTGAGGCTGAATGGTGTCAAAGCAGATACGATCAGCTGAACTTAATCGAAGAAAAGCGTCTGACCGCTCTGTGTCATGGACAATTATATCAAAGAAGGATGAAGAAATCCTTCGACAAAAAGGTTCGACCTCGTGAATTCCAAGAAGGCGACCTCGTGCTTAAAAAGATTCTGTCTTTTCAACCAGATTCTAGGGGTAAATGGACTCCTAATTACGAAGGCCCATACATCGTCAAAAGAAGCTTTTCTGGCGGTGCTATGACTCTCACAACCATGGACGGTGATGAACTCCCGCATCCTGTGAATGCTGATGCAGTCAAGAAATACTTTATCTAAAAAACAAAAGAACAGCTCGGTAAGTCGAAAACCCGAAAAGGGCGGCTTAGGCAAAAAAGAGCGTCTCGGTGGACTGAAAACCTGAAAAGGCGGTCCAGGCAAAAATTAGAGACAATAAACAGAAATTATCCTAATAGATTGAAAACCTGAAAAGGCAATCTATGCAAAAATTAAGGATCAAAATGACAAAGTAACTACATCAGTCTGTACTTCGTCAATCTGAAGAATCTTCCATCAACGGATCTTCAATCAAATCTTCTAAAGCAACAAGCACAGTTGGAACTCAAAGTTGTTAGGGATAATAGTGGTTATTTGCTTTCAATGTAGCCTTTTCACAATATATTATCATTTCCAACTTTTGTAAATAGTTCATGGAATCACGCCTTTGGTGATTACCATTCTATCAATAAATTTGAGCCTTGTGCCCATTTGTTTGCAATTCTTACTTTATTCTGTTTTGCAAAATAACGCTTTTATTGTGAAAAACACTTTTTGAAACTAAAAAAAAGGGTTTTAAATGAATTTTTACTTCAAAATTTTGAAATAAAAGCGAAATTTTCCTTTGAACTATGAACACAGAAAGAACTTCAACAGTTTTCTCCACGAGTGTTTCGAACTCTGAAAGATAAAAACAACTACTACAGAAGTCCTCTTCTCCTCAGCAGAGATCATCAAAGGACGGAATTCTTATCCAAAAAGAATTCCCAACAAAGTTTCTAACAAAATGCCTTTTTTAGAAAGTTTAAAGCATGCAACTCAGATTCATCATCAGTAACGTCTACACCATTACTGCGGATTTTGCTGAGTATTTGTTTGAACTGTGACGTAGTCCTTTTCCCAAATACCTTTGTTGTCTTGTCAAGTATCGTCAGCATGCATATGACATTCATGACATTCATCATTCATACGTAATAGCATCATTAATGCATTCCTACATTTCTCAAATGTTTGCTTCAACATCACTTGTTTAGGTTGCATTTTTTCCAAAAAAAAACAAGTGTCGGTATGTCATCTCTCCAGTAGATTATCCCCAAGCAGAGAAATACATCTTTTCTCTATCATGTTCCCCAGCTAAGATCATTCCTTATTGGGAACAAAGTTTTGATTGACCCTTTCTTTCCAATTCATTCCTGGATAGAATCTCGTCTTTAATCAACTCAGGATTGGATTTCACAAAGAAAAATCTACCTACAAACAATAAGCAACAGCCTCGTCATCCGAGCTGCTTATTCTCCTTTTCATCTTGAAACTTGTCATAAAATGATTGTTCTTCTCAACAAGTCCAATCCTGAAAGTTCAAGAAATCTTCGCAGTTGTCTTTTCGTCTAAAGAAAACCTGTGTCTTCTCAATCAAAATGCCTGCATCTTCTCAAAAGAGAGATCCTCGGCAAGATTGTAATTGTGAAAATAGAAACTCATTTGAGATCTGTTTCCATCATTATCTGTTATTCACAAGGCTGAATACTCAGTAATTTTCTCAAGAATTACCTTGTTATAGTTATCACTTCGCTGATAATTGGTAATATCTTCAGAGCTCATTACCACAAACTATCACAAGGCTGATAATTGGTAATATCATCTTCACTTACCTTAAACATTGTCACAAGGCTGACAGAAGGTAATCTCCTCAAAACAGATTTTCACTTTCATTGTGAATCTATTTTCCCAGTGAAACATATTGTGCGTTTCCCAACAAACAGGATTCTCCTTTCTTAGACAGATTGAGTCATCCTCACAAATCTTTCCCCATCATATCAATCTTTGATATATCTTGGGTAAACTTTTTGCAATCATTTTGCATCATTCACATTTTTTGGTATCTTAGGTCCAAAATTTGCGTATTCTGATATTTAAGTCTCTTCACACCTATCGAGACGAAGATCTTCATATTCATATCTCATGTTAAAGAAACTTAAATAGGGGCATCTGTCATACCCCAATTTTGACCTAATATACCACCTTACATTTGCATCACTACATCACTAACAGTTCAGAACAGAATAGATCGTGTGTGGCTTCTAGAAGTCAAAATCAGGGTTTCATCAAAATTTCATCTGTTCAAGATGTGATCAATTAGGGTTTGAGTTTCTACTTACCTCAATTAATCTATCTTAATCAATTATCAACAGAGGATCTTCAAATTCCCAACTTTTCCTCATGATCTATCATGGATCGACCAATTAGGGTTTTTATCGAGGATAGGGAATCACTGACTTTTTACTCAATGAGTGACCTATTTGCTTGGAGATTGATCTTTATATCTTCAATTCAACATCTTGACCTAATTTCTTGATTCAAAACATCACAGAAGTTCACATTTTTCATCAGACAAAATTCTGGATCATCCGATAAAAATTCATCTGCATAGAAAAGTCAAACTTTGACTTTTGGTCAACTTTTTCAAAATCAAAATTTTTCAATCATCAAAACACTTCAAATGATCCATCGTGATCATAAAAAATCAAGAAATTTGGAAAAGTCAACAAAAAGTCAAAATTTCCAACACTTTGAAAATTTTCAAGTGTTAGAAAAAACATGTTTTTTCCTACTTTCATGGCAATTTTTCACATAGTTCCATTGGGATTCAGAAAAAACTCAAAACATGAAAGTTGTAGCCCTACTTACAAGCTTTCCAAAATGCCCAAGAACTTGCAAAACCATTTTGTCTAGCTATACTTTTGATTTTGAAACATAAAGCTCCAAAACCATGGAATTTCAAGTACATGCTTCAAAAGTATAAGTCATTTTTTTGCAACTTCTCCTTCTAGAAGCCTTGTCATCACTTAGAGGCAGCTAGTAACTGATAAATATCAGTTTGAATGATTGAAGAGAGGATTGGATCAAAGAAGAAAACTTAACCATGGTTAAAGAAAGTAACTTTTGCATTAAATGCAAAAGATTCTATTATGACCACTTAACCAAGTTACAAGTTTCCTTCAATGATATCTTTGCCAAATCATTCAGTTTTCTTGGCCTATAAATAGAGGTCATTTACTCAAATTCAAACCACACCAAAGCTATGCAAATCAAGCTTTCACTCTTCTTTTCTTGAATTTCAAGTTTCATAGTTCAAAACTGAGAATTTTGTATTTTTACAAATCTTGTAATAACTGTAAGAAACTTGGTGTCTAACATGTTTTAAACATCAAATGAAACTTGTTTGAAACTTAAAATCAACTCAAGAATTACTCAAACTCAGAATCCATGTTTAAAACCAAAAGCTTGCAAAACTTGCCTTAACTTTCAAACTGATAATCTACTCGAGCTAGTCTTGATTTTATCATTCAAACATCATCCACATGCTTCATATAAACGATCCAGATCATCATCCCTAACCTGTAACACTTCTAACCACGAATTCGAAGTTCACATCAAGCATATGCAGTTGGACTTGGGTAGAGAGTTCCAGGTCATTCCAGAGTGAGCATAATGATCAAACACCTTCCATAAGGTTCAGTGGTGCTCTAGCCATCATCAAACATCAACTGGAAACACTCTAAGAAGGATTTCAATTTCAGTTTGAAGAGGTAACTCATTCATACTTCGAACTCTATGATTCATGAATTCCAGTTCAAAAAACGCTTGGCCGTTTTGTTTCTACACCTTCACTGATCCTTAACCCTCAATCAATTGCTTAATTCCATGGCTATACACGATTTCATATTGAATTTAAGAATTAGGGTTCTTCGTGTTCTGGGAAAAATTAATCATTTAAAACTGAAAATAAATGAAATTAACCACCACCATCATGTTCCTGGTTAAATTTCGAGCAAGTTTGATGTTTATAACTTTCAATTTCATCAAGAAACGAAGAATCTGGGATTGGATGAAAAGGAAGAACATTACGCACGTTTTCTTGTTTTCCAGAAATTCAAATATTTGTTTTATAATATAATAACATGGAATGAGATATATGAACGGACATATTACCGCCCTAGCGGTTGCCAGCTCACTCTTAGTCCTTTGCCTTGCCTTGCCCAATGGTCCTGGGGTCGAATCCCCTTGGGACCATTTTTTCACTTTTTTTCCTTTCTTCACATTTTTTTATCAAACTTCAATACTTTCAAAAACCAATCGAAACTTCTCATTTTGAGATGATTTTTTATACACTTGTCATTTAATATACCTATTTTATGATAATGTCAAAAAAATCCAAAAATATTTATTTTGATTATATTTTCATTGAGCCGAAAACGAGGCATTTTAAGGTATTCTTAAGTACTTCAAAGATGTTCTTTTCAAACTTTCGAAACTCGAAACTTTTTCAAACTTCTTGTGGATATATTTCATCTTTCGAAAACACTTTCAAGATCTTTTCAAAACATACTTACACATCTTTTTTTCCATGATCGACTCGATTTGAAGATAAAACCGAATCAGTTTTTCCTCGAATTTCTTAACCGAACGTGGGCCTCCCTCACGGTGTAAGTCCCAATTCTTTTTATGTACATAGTTATTTCCTTGTACATATCCAATTTTTTAATGTACATATCAATTTTACTTGTACATAATACAAACATCTTTGTAAATATTCAAGTATAGCAAACTTTCGTTCGTTTATTCGCTTGTTTATACACCAATTCCATTGGTATAAGGAGAAGAATTATTCCCGGTCAAACTTCTCTTAAAACCAATGGGCCTCCCTTACGGTGTAAGTCCCAACCCTCCTATGTACATACACATTTCCTTGTACATAAATACCCATTCGTGTACATATTCATTTCCTTGTACACATTCAAACTCGTAAATAATCAAGTTACACTTGCTTTAAACGCACGTTTTATACACTTGTTTATATTTCCTTCATAAACTCCTGTGAATAAACTTTATACACTTATTTATATAACTGTTTAGTTATAATATAACAACTAGTCTAACAACTAGGTCCCCTGCAGAGTTTGCCTCCTCTTGGGCTTTGTACAAGATAACTCATTCATCTGAGTTTAGCCTCCTCTTAGGCTTCATATAAGAAAACTCATTTACTGAGTTTAGCCTCCGCTTAGGCTTCATATAAGACAACACTCCCCTGTTGAGTCAGCCTCCTCTTGGGCTTCGTTCAAAAGAACTCCTCATTGAGTTTAGCCTTCTCTTGGGCATCAAACAAGAAAGAGACCAGGAAAATCTCTTAACAGCCTCCTATTGGGCTTCCAATACAAAGAATCACCCGCGCTAGGATAGAACCCTGAGAGTATGATTTCCCGGTGAAATCACTCTTGAAATCCTAAGAGGATGGTTTCCCGGTGAAACCAATCTTAAAGCCAAAGCCGACCATACCCTATAGCTTCCTCTTGAGCTTCATACAAGGACCCTCGATGACCCTCGGAATGCCTCCTCTTGGGCTTACAATACAAAGACCCACAGGCTTCTTAAAAGCATCCCCCTAATCCAATCAATTTCTCCTCGAGATTTAGACATCTATCATCTCTATGGAAGAAGTATCTCATCTATCACATCACATACAATTAAAAACTTTTCAAATTTTTTCAAACTCTTTTCAAACAAAAAACATCTCTTAATCGTAAGTGGTAACGCTTGTACACTCAAGCAAAACACCCGATGCTTACAATTAAAAGACTCAATCATCTTTTTCAAACATCTTTCTTAACTCGTAAGTGGTAACGCTTGTACACTCAAGCAAAACACCTATAACTTACGATGAAAGATTCAATCAATCAATCCTTTAAAAATGTATGTGATGAAATAGATTAGATACATTTTTCATTAAGATGACATTTGTCTTTGTCTCTTAATAACATTCCATTGCTTCCACTAGCATAAGTGGGAACTACGATTGCTCTAACTTTCTCAACATCCCTTTGAGAATACGTAGGCACAAGGTCTCATCCTTGGCGAGCAAATTTCTTCCTCCCTCAAACCAAACAAACCATAGATCCCTTTAGATCCGAGCTACAAATGCTCTGATTCCCATTAAGGGATATGTATGCAGAAGATCCCAATGATCTTTGCGAGCACAATAATAACAAAACCTAGGATCCCACATAATCTACCTTTCTTAAAATCCAAAGGAGAAACTTTCCCAATCATAGAAATAGCAATTTAAAACACACAAACATATCAAACATATTCATATATAAAGGTATAGATAACTATATATATTTAGGGTGCCACATCTATTCCCTTTATATAACAAACCCCTGCCGGAATCTCCCAATGCGCTTGCCTAGTTCGCGCTAGTCGTAATGCATATCATATCAATTGAGGGTATTGCGCTTTCCCTTTTCATAATCATTTTCTTGTGTTGGAAATAATAAAGCTTGATGCTCGCGGCATCTTTATAAACAAATCAAAAGAGTAAATCGTTTCGAGCCAGAGAATCCGAATTCATATTCGATTCCCTAGCGCGTCATTTTTTAACGCGAACAACAGCGCAGAGGTTCGTCCCTGCCTTAGACGCACGTTTGCAGTCTTGGCAGGGAATCGTCCCACTGTGGGATGCACGTATGCACTTAGAATTTGTCTTATTACTTACACTACTACACATGCAATTATATGTTATCTTTGTAGTGTGCTATATATGCATGCATTTGTCTATGTGTTCTACATAACCAACCAAACACTATCACCTCAATACTACTTCTAAAATGGCTCAGAGAAATATTATTGTAACTACACATTACAATGGTACCATTTTTAATGATGTTAATATCGGCTTCTCATTTGCCAATACAACAATTAAGCGGTTCAAGATCCACGTTAACTCAGATTTGCTTCATTTGAAAGAGAGGATAGAACAAAAAAATACAATTGTCGGTACTAGAAATTATTTATCGACTTCCGTTATTTAACGGAGACGATGGAAGTGTGTTTTACGTAATGAAACATCTAGAAGACAACGACGGCGTTAGAGTGATGTTTGACTGTCACACTGCTTTTGCTCAACTTGAGTCTATTAAGCTTTATGTTCGTGTCGTTTCTGTGGAGGCAGACCAAATGCAAGAGTCACAGTCACACTAATATGGATTGAGTCAACCTACTGATGAGGAACTTACACAAAACAACGAACCATTCGTACCAAATGAGGAGGTTGGTGAATACAGTGACGATGAACTCAGTGAGATCCAATATGAAGATCTATTTGGAGATGATGATGATGATGACGACAAGGTCATTCCTTCCCATACTCCAGACGTGCCACCCATGAACTTGTACAATCCACCTGTTCATATGACAAACGTATGTTTGGAGGCACAACCAATTTCTATTTTTAGCAACTTGATTCCAAATCACATGGGTGATAACTTAGAGGTTGGAATGAAGTTTGTAAACAAGGAAGCGTGCATGGCTGCTATGCAACACTGGCATATAATCAATTGTCTTGACTATTGGGCATACAAATTTGATAATACAAGGTATATATAAAGTGTAAAAACAAAGCATCTCCATTCAAATGCAGAGTTTCGTTCCGTAAGAAGAACGCAAAATGGGTGATTGGTAAGCTACGTGGTCCACACACTTGTGCAACGCGTTCCATGGGTCAGGACCACAAACAACTTACTTCAGATCTTGTAAGTAAAAGCATCAGGGAACTTGTTAATAGTGACCCTTCACTTAAAGTCAAGGTAATCATCGTTCATGTTATTAAAAAATTCAGGTATATAATATCATATAGGAAAGCATGGATTGCTATGGTAAAGGCCATAGAATCATTGTATGGAAATTGGGAGACCTCTTACAATGATCTTCCACAATGGTTGTTGATTATGAAAGCCTACCTCCCAGGTACCGTTATAGATTTGCAAACACTACCTGCGATTTCAAATGAAGGAACACAGTTGGGTGATAGGAGGATATTCCATAGGCTCTTTTGGGCATTTCAACCTTGTATCAGAGGTTTTGCTTATTGCAAGCCTATTGTGCAGGTTGACGGAACATGGTTGTATGGGAAGTATAGAGGCACCTTGTTGATGGATGTCGCACAAGATGGGAATGGTAACATTTTTCCAATAGCTTTTGCAATAGTTGAAGGTGAGACAAAGGATACTTGGAGTTTCTTCTTGAGTAATTTGAGAGGGCATGTGACACCTCAAGCCAACTTGTGTCTTATATATGACATGCATGCATCAATCAAGAGTGCATATAAAAACCCCGAAAATGGACGGCAACAATCTCCAACTACACATATTTACTGCATAAGACATATAGCGCAAAACTTCATGTGTGAGATTAAGGACAATGAACTTCGCAAAAAATTTATCAACATGGGTAAGAATCTGCATTTAAACTTACTACTTATAGTTCAATATTTTGGAAATTTTTTTTGACCATTGTTAAAACAGAATATGCGTTGACGCAGGCATCATTTAATTACTACGGAGGTGAAATTCGTAGAGCAAATAAGGATGCCATAAGGTGGATAGGCAACATTCCCCGAGAGAAATAAGCAAGGGCATATGAAGGTGGACAGCGATGGGGACACATGACAACTAATCTTGCAGAATCATTGAACTCGGTACTTAAGGATACTCGTAATCTTCCAATCACAACTTTGGTTAAGGCAACATACTTTCGAATGAGATCTTTGTTTGGGAAACTAGGTCATCAATGGACACAACTGTTGGCTTCTGGTCAAACCCATACAACTACATGCATCAAGGGATTGGCACAAGAAGTTATTGAAGCAAACAATCATAATGTCATGCAATTCGACCGTGAAAGATTCTATTTCATGGTGGCCCAAAGAATAAACTGGCGCGATGGTCGACCATTAGGTACTTTCTGTGTTGATCTTAGGAAGCGAGTATGTGATTATGGAAAATTTCAAGCATTTCACTTGCCCTGCTCCCATGCTATCACAACATGTGCTAGTATACGACAAGACTACACCATATACATACCAGAGGTGTTCACAATTCTTAATGTTTTTAAAGTCTACCAGGAAAGCTTCCTTGGACTACCACATGAGGAAAATTGGCCACAGTATAGAGGAGTTACACTTTGCCATGACGAAAATATGCGAAGGAAAAAGAAAGGTCGCCCAAATAATACTCGCATTAGAACTGAAATGGATGAATGTGAAAAACAAAAGAGGTTGTGTGGGATCTTTCGTGAAGTAGGTCATATACGTAGCAAATGTTCGAATGTATCTGACCCGTCTAATAGGCCTTAGTATTTACATAAATATTTTAGCAATGTAATATAACCAATGTAATATCATGTCTTTATAATGGTTCCTTTCATTTCAAATTCAACAGACAAACCACTTGGGGTAGAACAATAACAACAAACAACCACAACAACAATCTAAGAACAAAATACAATCTGAAAATTACAACACGATAAATTGATAAAATGACCAAGAACGCAACAGATCTATGCGGTTATAACCATCAACGCAATCAGATCCTCCGATGTTAGCATCATCATAAGGACACATGCATCGTTATGCACAAGTCTAAAAGACGGAGTTTCTCCATTTGGGCCAGCCACCATAACTTTCCTCTCAATTTTAACGATCTTCTCACCATCAGCAATCTCTCCGCCTAACCAACGATTCAATTCCCTCTTCAATGCTCTAATGTATGCGTGTTCCAGAGCATCATCTTCATCAGAGGCTTTATTGGTGAATAAATCACATAAGCATCCTTTTCATGAACGAAAAAGTTGGAAGTGATTCCTCCGACCCTAATGAGGGACGTCTTTGTCTCAAGAATTCAAACATACTTTAGAGCGAGATAACTATTTTGGTGTGAGAAACAAATGAGCACACTTGACCTATTTATAACAAATGAAAAAAATATTAAAATATTATTCTGCTCGTCCGTTGGATGGACGAACCCGACACACGTTTTTCAATGTGTGGCATTTTGGTAAAAAAACTACAAACTGTATCGAAATAATAATATAATAAATAAAATATTTTTTGTAAAAAATATTATTTGAAATATTTTTTATATTAATATAATATTAATTTATTAATTTTTAAAATGTTTTTAATTATATTTTAATATTTTAAATATTTTTAAATTTTTATATATTAATTAAAAACCATATTATAATTAATAAATAATAAAAAATGAAAAAAATATTTCCTAGTACTCGGTCGTCCAAAGGTGGAACGAATCAGTACAGGAGGCGTTTGATGGGGCCCGATCGTCTAACAGAGAGACGAACCAGTGCTACTTTGTGTCAAAACCATAGCATTTTAAAATATTTTAAAAAAAATGGCATAATGGTGTATCATGTTTCATAGTACGATATTTGGGTAAAAATTTCTTACATTTCTTGTTTTTGTCTCATTTAACATAATATTAAAAAAGAAAAAGATAATTACAAAGAAGCCATAGAACTTCAAGCAATGGTATAATGTGAACAAAATTGGAACTATGACCTCACCTGTCAACATTTTCTACTAGGTACTTGACCACTTGGTTAATGCTCTTTATAATAAACATAATAACTGCAAAATGCAGAAATTTAAAAACATTAAATCATTAAATTTGACTTAAAATGTTGTGTACATTGAACAAAACATCCTTCATTTTTCTGCATCCTCTTCTGCTGCAGCTTATCCCTTATAAATTCTGATAAATAATTACCACCGAAGCAACTTTTGAAAACCAAAATAATGTTTCTGACTACACACAGTGTCCCCCCATAGATATATCAATTTTAATTTTTTAATATTAAGTCACGACAATGATAAACTTTAATTAAATGAATATAGCATGTTTCTTCTTCCATTCTATTGTCCATATTTGTCAAACTAAGATACCATTACGATTAAATTATTTTTTATCAGAATATAATATTTTTCTTTAAAGGTTTTGGATCTCTCTTTATTTATAAAAACAGCAGAGGAATAGGATTCCAAATTGTAGCCGTTCATTTTTGATAATTTTAATAGCAATAATGAATTGGAATTTTTGTTGCATGCTTAAAAAATAGAATATCTTCATTCATATACATAATTACTGTAAAAATGCTTTGCTTAGTCATTGATTGTTATATCAAAATAAATCATAAGATATTATTAACATGCCAAATCTTCTACTTTACGAACAAATAAACAAAACTTCCTTAATTCTTAACCATTCATGTATTCATAATGTTCTCAAATAGTGAAGCATCATAGATTCACAGTTCCTCGCAAGCTCATTTTGAATAATTGTGTAGGGTCCATAATTAGATCACAAACAAAATCATCAATCTTAGGTCCCACGTTATCATATCTCTAGGTAGCACTATATATTTATTATTCTCATAAATCATGTACTAGTAGGTGGAATAAAAAAGGAAAAAAAATCAATGGCTTCAATTTCAAAGTTCTTATACTACAAGCCTGCTTTGAGTATTTATCATCATAAAGCAAAATAAGTCCTACACTTTTTTCTTTTCCCGCCTTTAATAATTCTACTATTTGCTTAATTTTTCCACTTAGTTTCAATAATTTAATGTTATTATATTACTATAATTCATGAAGTGTTGTAGATCAACCGTATGTGTTTATTTTATAATTTTAGGGTATAAATTTTAACTCTATTGGCAAAATGTTGATATTTTTAAGTTAAAAATTATGTATCATGTATGATAGTTAAAACAAATGGGTTTATCCGGATATTTTAAAATTAGGTCGGAGATTAACTCGACATGATTCAAGGTTTATTTGGTTCAATCAATTTAATTGACTGTTGAACCATTTATTAAATAATTTAACGATAAAATTTTATAGATAAATCATGCAAGTGTATATTCACAAATTAATAAAATAAACGTTTTAAAAACTCATTACTAACTTAATGCTATGAGATTAATAATAAATATAATTATTCAATTAATTTATACAATTAAATAAAAACTATAACATAATATTATAATTTAAAAATTTGTGTTGTTCTTTGGTTTTTAAAAAAGACTATTTTGAGAAAGAAAAATATTTTAAGTGTTGATGTTAACATATTAATTTTTTTAATTTTTTGTTAAAAAATATTAAATTGGCCAATAACGTGTATTATTTTGAACTTTATAAAATTGATTTCAATTTCTTTTGTAAGAAAAATTTTGAGTAATTTAATCTGATTTTTTTATTATACTTCAATGTTGATCCACCAACGATTTTATAAAATTGACCGAATCAAAATCACCTATAATTTTCGATTCAACTCATTGAATTGGACAGTTGAATCACAATTTAAAACATTAGTCTACCCTATTAATTTAGGATTCAATTTCCAAAAACAGTATTTTTTTTATATTTATAAATCAATCATTTTTTAGCCAATTCAATTAGTTTAAACTTTATGTTTATATTTATATAGATAAAGAAAGACAAAGTTTAAACCAGGTCATTAGTATTATTGTTATTAATAATAATAAATTATATATTCTCAATCGAAAGAAAAATGTTAATCTCACTAACTATCTCTATCCTTTAGTCAAACATTTGTGCTTGCTTTTCCAATCAAAATCTTCTCTTTTTTTTCAACATTAATTCATAAAAGCTCATACAAACTCTTTTCCTTCAAATTTTATTACTTACTCAATTAAATTGTTATGCTTCAACTTCATACCAAAACTCTTTTCACCCAAGAACATGGAAACAATGAAACCAAAATCAGCAAAGAACAACAGAAGCAAGAAATTCGCCAAAACATTCCAGAAAGTGATTAGTCTCAAAAGCGCAACGAAAATTGCATCAAACAATGGAATTTGCATGCTCAACTCAAATCTCAAAGTGAAAGAAGATCAAGAACCTTTCTCAGATCATCATACCAATACCAATGACAACCACAACCACAAGAACACAAACAAGAACAAGAACAAGGTCAGAAACAAAGCAGTTATGGAAGCTCTAATTGCGAGGCTTTTCGCCGGAGTCACGACGATCAAAGCAGCCTACGCCGAGCTTCAAATGGCTCAACATCCATACAACAATGATTCAATTCAAGCAGCGGATCAAGCAGTCGTCGAAGAACTAAGATCCATCTCAGAATTGAAAAGAAGGTTCTTGAAAAAAGATCTTAATCTTTCACCTCAAGTTACAATAATGCTCGCAGAGATTCAAGAACAACAAAGCATAATGAAAACATACGAAATCACCATCAAGAAGATTCAAGCAGAGGTTGACGCTAGAGACTCTCGAATTTCATCTCTTAGGAAAAAACTAGACGAGTGCAATTCATTCAACAAATCACTTGAGAAAAAGCTTAACTCAAATGCTTCTTTATCACTCTTTGTTAACCTCCAACTTTCATCGTTGAATCAGACACACTTTGTTTATTTTCTTCACCATACCTTGAGATCAATACGGAGTTTCGTGAAACTTATGATCGAAGAAATGGAATCAGCTAACTGGGACGTTGAAGCTGCTGTTAAATTCATTCATCCAAACGCGGTTTTCAGTAAACCAGCTCATCGATGTTTTGCTTTTGAATCATTTGTATGCATTACAATGTTTGAAGGTTTCAACTATCCGAATTTCGTTACTTCAAATGAACCTCTTCACAATATTCATCAGAATCATTACTTTGAGAAATTCAAGAAGCTGAAATCTCTGAATACAAAACAGTACTTAGAGAACAATTCAAACTCCTCTTTCGCCAAGTTTCTAAAATCCAAATATCTTCAACTTGTTCATGCTAAAATGGAGTGTTCTTTGTTCGGAAACTTGAACCAGAGAAAGCTAGTGAACTCTGGAGAGTTTCCAGATTCTGCTTTTTTCTTAGCTTTTGCTGAGATGGCAAAGCGCGTTTGAGTCTGCATTACTTAGCATTGTCATTTCAAGAAAATGTCACAATTTTTCAGGTAAAGAAGAATACTAGATTCTCTGAGATTTACATGGAAAGTATCACAGAAGAATCAGTTTCAATTTCAACTGCTTCGTGTTCAAGGGATTCTACTGATTCTAACTCCGGCGAGCTTCGGGTGGTTTTTACGGTGGTGCCGGGTTTCAAAATTGGTAAGACAGTGATTCAGAGTCAGGTTTATCTATCTCTTATGGATTCTTCTGCAAATTCGTGTAGAAATTAGTTTTCATTTTATGTTATGTATCATAAATTATGAGTGTATTAATATACTCATGATAATGTATAATGTATTATTGTTAAGTATATATACTGAGGGTTAGTTTAATTTAAAAATATAATAATTCGTTTAATTACTTGAGGAAAAATAGGTATGATTAGGTGCAAATTGTTATACATTTTCTGAATATTTTTTCTTCAGTTTTCTGTAGGTGTAGTGTATAATATTATCTTGCAGTATGTATGTATGTATGAAATGATGGCATTATAGTTTAATCAGATAAATATATTTTCCCTTTTGGTTTATATATATATTTGCAACTATTTAGCTACAAGTAATCCACAAGGAGTTGGGCGAGAGAAGGTTTGCTCGTTTTACTGTGTGCTCTTCACAAAATTGGAATTTTTTACTATAGTGCCACTTTTTGAAAAAAAATACACGATAGTGCCACCATTATAAAAAGAAAAAACCAAAATGCCACTAAAATAGCACTCGTTCGTCCAAGCAATGGACGCACGGGCCCACTTAGCACATTGCATGCACCGGTTTGTCTAAGGGTGGGACGACTGGGTTATAGTTTTTTATTTTTTTTTATTATTAGAAGAAAAAAAAAACTATAACCCAGTCGTCCCACCCTTGGACGAACCGGTGCATGCAATGTGCTAAGTGGACCGTGCGTCCATTATTTGGACGAACCAGTGCTGTTTTAGTGGCATTTTGGTATTTTTTTTACAATGGTGGCACTATAGTGTATTTTTTTTCAAAAAATTATGGTAAAAAATTTACAAAATTTTATATTTGAATCTAGTAGAATACAAATATATAATTTTTGTATTATACAGAATTTTACTCTGATTTAAAAGGAGTCTCAACAAATAAAAACGTAGGATTGATCTTTTTAGATTAATCAATTAGAAAATAGGATAATAAGTTTTTTTTTTAATTGATTGATGTGTTTTGAATTAAAATCGGTACATTTGTTAGAAAGTGAGCAGAGGCTAAGCCTGCCTTGTGTTAATGATGATGGGTCAGAGATGCAGTGTCAATGGGAGAAACAATTAATTCAAATGATATCCTACATTTCCGGTGGATAAAACAAAACAAAAACATGTCATATGTTTAGTTTTATATTTGAGTTGAAAGGTATTATGCATGATGTGTAAAATAGTTTTATCATGTCATCTAATAAAAAAAATTCTATAGTAAATTTAGTAAATTTGAGAGATGCTTTCTTTAGAGTAGATTGTTTGATCAAACTGAGTAAATAAATTTTTGTTTTTTTTATCTTATTCTGTTATATTATTTGTATAAGAATTATTATTATTGCTATAGACAATTTATTTTGGTTGCTATTATTCTTTGTCTCATAAATTGATATTGTATTTTGTCGTAATTAACAATAAAATTCATAACAAGTGGCACGGTGAGCGTGAAGTAAAGAGGTATTGAGCACCATGGACAGATGGAGATCGAGAAATTTTCCGGTAACAACGATTTCGAGTTGTGAAAAATTAAGATGCAAGAAATTTTAATTCAAGACAAGTGTATTGATGCTTTAAAGAGTGAAACATTGATGTCTGTAGGTGTTACACATGTACATAAGACCGAGATGGTGGATAAAGTCAGAAGTGTCATTATCTTGTGCCTCGAGGATAAAGTTCTAAGAGAGGTCTCCAGGGAGCAAACTACGGTTTCTATGTGGGTAGAATTTGAATCATTGTATATGACTAAGTCTTTGTTCACAAGTTGTGTCTGAAACAACAACTCTATTCATTCCGAATGGTGGAGCATAAATCCATAGTTGAGCAGCTTATAGAATTTCACAAGATTATTGATGTTCTTGAGAATATTGAAGTGAAGATTGATGATGACGACAAGGTTTTACTAGTATTGAATTCATTACCCATACCCTTTGAGCACTTTAAGAATGCTTTTCTTTATGGTAAAGAAGGTACTGTTACTTTGGATGAAGTCCAAACGATGGTGAAATCCAAAGAATCTTCAAACTCGAAAGATTTAAAGATTGAAGATAGTGGTGAAGGCTTAAATGTGTATAGAGGAAGAGGTGGACGTAAATGAATGTCAAAATTAAAGAGGTTTGACAAGTCAAAGGTAAAATATTTTAATTGTCAGAAAATCGATCACTTTAAAAGGGATTGTCCTGAGAGAAAGGTCAATGAATATTATGTACAAGTTGCAGTTGCCTTGGTGAGGAAAGTTATGAGTATGCCAAAGCACTAGTAGTATTGAGTTTGGAAATTGAAGATAGTTGAGCCATTGACTCAAGTTGCTCTTATCACATGTGTCCAAGAATATAATACTTTGAAACTTTGAAGATGCTTCAATGTGGAGTTGTTCGCCTTGGTGATAATAAGGCTTGCAAGGTTCATGGTATTGGTACAGTCAGACTTAAAATGTTTGATGATCATGAACTTCTTATTTACAATGTGAGGTATGTTTTAGAACTCAAGCGAAATTTGTTATCTATAAGTATGTTTGATGATCTAGGTTATTGCACTAGAGTTGAACATGGAGTGTTGAATTTCACGTGATGAATTGATCATTGCTAAAGGGTCTGAAATATGTGGTCTATATATTTTATAAGGTTTAAATGTTTTTATTAATTCATTAGTAACTAGTGGAGACTTTCATGACAAGGAAGAACTATGGGATTTGAGTTTAAGGTGTTATGAATACCTTGAGAAAGTTTCAGAGGAGTATATTGAATTTTGCAGAAATCAAGGGATAAAAATGTACTCCCCCCAAGTTGTATGACGTTTTGGTCATTTCACGAGAATTAAGAAATTTAATTATTACTTTATGGGAAAGTGAAATAGTGTATTAATTTACAAATATGTCCTTCAATAATTTCATTGGAAAACGTAATCAAAAGAATAAAAGAAGAAAGAAAAATAAATAATAGAGGGTATATTAGACAAAAAGTCATAAATTATGTATTGGGATTCTAAAGTGACTTATAATTTAGGACAAATATTTTTGGCAAAGTGACTTATAATTTGGGACGGAGGGAGTATGTTACTGCTGAGTTGTTATTGAGGTTTAGGGGAATAGCTGAGGTTAAAACAACTTGCTTGGTTGATAGAGAATTTCTTCAAAAGAAGAATAGTGAAAACTAAGGGAGAAAACTAGTAGAAACTATAACGGAGAAAACTCAGTTTGAGATGGAGTTTCCTACTACTATGGATGCTTGCAGTAGTGAGATAACGATTACAGAGATCTCTCATTATCATTTGACTCATTATAAGGTAAGGAGGATTATTGTAGCATCTTAAAGAGACAATTATGCTGACCTTTAATATTATGTTTTTAATGTGGCTGAAAGATTACAAAATAAAAGAAGAAAAACCTTCTGAGAAGCATTTGAAAATAGGTGGAGTCAAGGGTGGTTAAAAATCATACTTGTAGGTTTGTTAAATTACCTAGGCAGAAAAGGGTAATTGAAAACAAGTTGGTGCTAGTTGCGAGATCAAGATTCAATAGTTGTTTGAATTTGATCAAGGTTATTGATTAGAGTTTCAACTTGGTAAAGAACATCAATGTTGTTGATTGTTAAATTGATATCAGCACGATTTAAAGTTAAGGTTGAGATTGTTGTAAATGTCCCTTAAAATCTTTGTCGATGAAGCGAAAGAAAACATGTTTTGAGATTGCCAAAAATCAGAAAACCGAAAAATTATTTGATTTGACCGATTTATGGATATCGTGTTCGGTCGACTCGGTTCATTGATGCATTAATTAACGTTAGAATATTTTACATTAATTAACGAGATCATATATTCATAGGCAACATCGAGGGTCATCGAGGGACTATGATCTTTATGATGATTTTTGAATCGAGGGACTTTGCTAATGGTACCCCTATGTTTGAGGGACATGACCATTGTTATTCGAAAGGCAGCAAGAGAGATTACCCTAAGGGGGTGCAAGTGTGAAATTATGATTCAATTCAGATATGTTATCTTTGAATTTAGAGTTATCTAACGGTTGATTTTAACTCTTGTCATGCAATCCTATTAGCCATACATCTAAGCAGTGTATATAGACAATTTATAAGAGGCGCGGGAAGTAAAAGTGCGGAAAATAAACCCTATGCTATTACAAGACTTTGGGGCAATTACATTATTGGAGGTGCGGAAAGTAAAGTGCAGAAATAGACCCTAATTACTATTACATCATGTGAACAGTTACAATAATGGTAAAATAAACGCACTCGGGAAATTATACATCCAAGAAGAAGCTACAATAATATGCACGAAACAGAATTAATCGGGAAAAAGAAATAAAGTCGAGAGAAGCTTGAAAAAGAATCAGTGAAAAAGATTGAGGTTAATTAAGTCCTAATTAAGTTAACCTAATTACTATGTGAAAATCAGATTAACCGAAAACCCTAATTCTAATTGTTTTAAATTAATAAAAGAAATTTAATTTAAATTAATTAACCTAAATTAAACTAATTAAATTAATTAAGAAAATATTAAAAAAAAATTTAGTGATAATTAATCCTAATTTTCTAATTTATTAACCTAATTAAATGTCTAATTATTAATTAAATGGTGATGAATTAATTAATTAGTTAATTAAGAAAATAATTAAGAAAATATGAAAAAAGAAAAAGAATTGGAAAAGGGTTAGAAAAAGGCTGAGGGACACTAGGGGTCGAACTCGGTCCCCAGGGTTATCAATCTCACGCCTTTGCCATATGAGCTGTTGGATTTAGTTGTCAAACAATCGCGTCCATCTGATCAAAAGCGCATTAAACATTTCGTTTTGGTTTTCAACATTAGTGCGTGTGGGCCCCAATATTATTGAATGAGCCAATCAGATGAAGGAAAAACTCCACGCCAGGGTCAAAAAGGTCAGCGCCATAATCCCCACCGAAACCCTATCTCCGATCATCTTGACCGGTGGGTTCAATTTTCAAAACCTGCAAAAGAAACTCAAATTCGAAATGCAAGGTTAAGGTTATCCCCCCTAAATCAAGATCTGCGAATTCAATGATACTGTCGTTTTATCCTAAAAACGCCTGTAGGATGAGATTCGAAGAAAATAGGCCGAACTGCCCTAACCATGGCAATTCATGATTCTGACGTTATAAGCCTCATGCGATGTATGGAACCTGTTCTATTTGATCTCAGGAAGACATCAAGATTGTTAGTTTAAATAAAAACACAACAAAAATAAAAATATGAAATTCACAAGTATGATGTAATCGGAGTTCATAAAGCATGCGATTCATGGAGTTTTGACCATGGATTTTGATCCATACTTACTCTATGTTACCTCAGGAGCACGAATCAATGCTTGGAATTGCTTGGAACTGGCTGAAATTTGAAACTCGATGGTGCAAGTTTTCTTTGAAATTTTGAACTTAAAACCCTAATGTTTGGCTGCTGAATTCTATCCTTTTGATGTCTGAAAGTGTGGTGTATTTATAGGGCAAGAGAATTAGGTCAAGCACAAGTGTGGAAATATCTTGCATTGATTGGAAAATATTTGATTTGGAAATCAAATAAAAAACTTCCAAAATTGCTCAATCTCCATGTAATCATCCCTTATACGATTTGGCCAGCTTGTTGTGACTTACTTAGACCTCAAGATACCTAAATAACAAAGCCCACATGCCTTGGCCTCTTGTCTTGCATGTTATTTTATTTAAAATTGAATTTTAATGGAATAATGCAAAAATAAATTAAATAAATTATGGAAGGGTGTGTACTTGGACTTATAGGTCATGGACCATGTGTGAAACAAGTTTAAACCATAAAAACCTAGGCCCATTTAAAAAAATTTCAAGTTTGATCAATATTTTCTTCATGCACCTCTTCAAAATTCCCAAATTTGCTCAAGTCATAACTTTCTCAATTTTTGTCATTTGAGAGTGTTCTTGGAATATTTAGAAATTTCAAGATGTCCTATAAATGATCGTTTTGGTTTTACCTTTATTGAAACTTCCATGGTCATGTACACTTCTTTGGAAAACGATGACTTTTTGTTGACTTTTAGAAGGACCTATAATGTCTTGATCCATATCTTTCAAATAAATATTTTTTGGGAAAAGCTTGTGAGTCACAAAGTTGTAGATAATTGAATTCTCTTCATAATGAACTTTGGTGGAAAAATTTCTCATAAAGTATGTGAAAGTTATGCCTGGTCAAAGTTTTGTTGACTTTTGATCAAAAAACCCTAATTTAGAAACTTTGACTTATGATCAATTTTTTGACTTTCTTGATGAATCATGATCAACCCTTGATCAAATGATGAACGTGACTTCAAAATCTTGATTTTGACCAAAAATGATGAAGTTTAACTGTATGTTGACCACAATTGACTTTTTATCTAATACAACTGATTTTCGGTCATCTAAGCACTTGACTGAGCAAACTTGAGCTGTGAGACTTGAAACTTGGCATGGTGATGCTTTTAAACATGTGAGGAGACATGATGATCACTTGAGGCATTAGAATTCAAATTTGACTTGAGAGAAACAAACCCTAGTTGTGGGTTGATTGCTTAGAAGAAGGTTCATCTGGTCAATCCTTGAGGAACTCTTGAGTATGGAGATGTCTATTGACTTGAAACAAAAGAGGGAAAATTTTGGGGTATAACACATATAACTAGAACAAAGTATATTTTATTTAAGCATTTCTTTTGAATTGTGACACTACTAGTTGGCAATTCAATGTTTTCTCCCCCCGCCCTATCTCGCTGCCAATGGAGAGGGACGATGAAAGCTTTATAATTTGCATGATTATTTGGAATGGTAAATTAAAAAATGTAGGGATACTTTGATTCACCAAGTCAACTTCATTCTCTAGTATTGGTCTGACTCTGATTCCTCAACTATTGGATAAACCATTTGAGAACACGGTCTAAGTATGAACTGGCTCTGAAGCACCCTGGGTCTTTATGCTATGAAATATTCGTGAAATTTCACATTCAAGGATTTCTTGGGTTTGAAAGAGATGCGGAATTCATACATTTGATGTACCACTTGGTTAATCTCTCCCTTGCAAATCTAGTTAGTGGGCACTTGATTCAGTCCGGATAGGATTGAAGGGGTTGACAAGGTTGTGTTCAAGGATGTAAGTGCCCTTTCATACTCTAGAGTCCATTCAAAACGTGTTTCATTCTTTATCAACCTCATAGAATAATAAAATGTGTTGACCTTATATGGAAATAAACATGTTTAAGGTTGTTAACATCCCATTCAACTTCATTACTTCATTACTTATTTTTTCATGGTATAGTTTGTGAGAAGATTGAACCGAACCAAATAATAGTAAAAATTCACTCAAACTGAAATGAGCCGTTTTAATTAACTAAGAATCGAACTTAACCAAAATTATTGGTTTGGTATATCGTTTCAAAATTTAAAACCAAACCGAACCGTTAGAAGATAATTTTCCCAAACCGAACCGTTTATTAAAGAATTTGAAATTCTGGCAACAGATACTTGATGTCAAATAGAATGTTATGACACTGGTATCTGACAAACTTTTTAACAATATTAATAATAAAGTAAAAACAGTAAAGGAGACAATCAATTTTTAACCCATTTCGGTGTGTAACTACACTTACATCTAGGGGCTACAAAGCCAGGGAGGAAATCCACTATAAGAGGTATTAATTCTGGATTAAACCAAATGTTTATATCCTTCGCTTAAGACCTACCTGTCATACCCCAATTTTTGACCTAAGATACCACCTTACATTTTTCACATATGCATCATTGCATCACTAACAGTTTCAGAACATGATAGATCGTACGTGTGTTCCTAAAGTCAAAGTTAGGGTTTTATCAAAATTTCATTTGTTCAAGATGTGATCAATTAGGGTTTGAGTTTCCACTCACCTCAATTTATCTATCTTAATCAATCATCAACATTTGATCTTTAAATTCCCAACTTTTTCTCATGATCTACCTTGAATCGACCAATAAGGGTTTTGATCGAAGATAGTGAATCATTGACTTTCTGCTCAATGAATGACCTATTTGCTTGAAGATTGATCTTAATATCCTCAATGCAACATCTTGACCTAATTTCTTGGTTCAAAACATTACAAAATCCATGTTTCTTCATCAGACAAAGTCTGAATCATCTGATGAAAATTCATCTGTTCAAAAAGTCAAAACTTTGACTTTTGGTCAACTTTTTCAAATCTAAATTTTTTCAATCATAAAATCATTTTAAATAATCCATCATGATCATAAAAAATCAAGAAATGTGAAAAAGTCAACAAAAAGTCAAGATTTGAATTTTTTCTAACACTTAGAAAAATTTTCAAGTGTTAAAAAACATGGTTTTTCCTTACTTTCATGGCCATTTTTCACCTAGATCCATTTTGATTCAAGAAAAACTCAAAACATAAAAGTTGTAGATCATGTTACAAGCTTTCCAAAATGTCCAAGAACTTGAAAAAACACGTTGTGTAGCTAGGGTTTTGAAATTTAAACTTAAAGCTCCATAACCATGAATTACAAGTCATTTTTCAAGAACTATAGGTCATTTTTCACAAATTCCTCCTTCTAGAAGCCTTGTCACCTAGTTAAGATAGGTTAGAGCTGATAAAAATCAGATGAGAATTAATTATGAGGGAGATAAGATCAAGTGAGATTTTAACCATGGTTAAAGGAATATTCCATGTGCATTTATGGCAAAAATGTCTTTCTTTCCCTTGAAGGCAAGTTGTTCAATTTCAAGCCAATCTCCTCTACTTACCATTCATATTTCTTGGCCTATACATAGAGGTCATTTCTTCATTCAAAATTACCCCAAAGCAATCATAATCCAAGCTTTCCTTTTTTCTTTCTTGTTTTTCAAGTTTCAAGTTTCTAAGTAGGAGAATTTGCAAATTTGAAGCCTTGCAATTTCTGAGCAATCTTAGGCTTCAAATACTTTCTAAACATCATTAGAAAGTTGTTAGAATCCTCAAGCTAGCCCAAGAACTAGCCAAACTCAGAAAACACTTCCAAACCTCATGTGTGCACATAATGAGCCCTAACTTCCAAATTCTCAATCCACTCGTGCATCTTCCAATCTTTCACTTCAAACACCTTCTATACATCATATAGAAGTGATCCAAACCATATTTTCATCACTGTAAACTCATAATCATCAAATTCGATTCTCACTTCAAGTGACTGTAGTTGGACTTTGTCAGAACGATCCAGACCATTTCAATCCAAGGTAAGCACATCAACACTTTCCATAATCATCACTGAAGCTGTAACAATCATCAAAACACCTCTGGAACACCTCCAACAAGGAATCCGATTTCAATTTCAAGAGGTAAGAAATTTGAACTTTGAACTCTTTGATTTTTAACTTCCAGTTCAAAAAAGGCTTGGCCATTTTGTTTCTGCACTATCACTGAGTAATAACCCTCAATCAATTGCTTAAAATTGTGCTCATACATGATTTCATAATAAAAACTTAGAATTAGGGTTCATCGTGTTCATACAAAAATTAACAGTTCTAAGCTTAAAATAAATGAAATTAATTGCCATCATCATGTTCCTGGTGAAAATCCGAGAAAGTTTGATGTTTGGATCATGAGGTTACATTAAGAAATGAAGAATTCATGGGGAAAAAATCTGGAGGTTGAAGATGAAGCTATACGCGCATTTTCTGATTCTGGAAAAATTCAAATTCTTTGTTTATTTTATATTTATTGGTTGTTGTTTCATAACCGGATGTAACAGCACCCAAAGGCAAGCCAAGATGCTCTTAGTCCTTTGTTCGCCTCAAGGCCTGGGTTTGAACTCGGACCTTTTTAATAAAAGCCTTAGCAACACGCTTCTAATGTCCTTCGAAGCAGAAGCTTCGACCTTCGTAAGAAGCAACCCTCAAAAGTATCCTCCGACCTTTTCAAAGACTTCATTTTTTAAAACTCCTTTAAAAAATAAGGTGATTAAATGACAAGTCAAGCACATGGCTCAGTGGAAAAACTCTTCACTTCTAAGCCAAATGTCCAAGGTTCAAAACTCCTTAGGACCAAAAAAAACTCTTTTTATCACTAATTTTCTCAAAGTTTTTTCAACAAACTTCAAAATTTTCAAAAACTAATCAAAACTTCTCATTTTGAGATGATTTTTTGCACACTTGTCATTTAATATACCTATTTTATGATTGTGTAAAAAAAATCCAAAAATATTTTCTTCTTGATTATATTTTAATTAGGTTAAAAATAAGACATTTTAAGTATTTTTAATACTTTTCAAAAATGTTTTCTTTCCAATTTTCAAACCTAATCTTTTTCAAAACTTCTTGTGAATATCCTTCACTTTTCAAAATCATTTCCAAAACCTTTTCAAAAACCTTTCAATAAACTTACACACCTTTTTTCCATGATCAATTAGATTTAAAGATAAACCGAACCAGGTTTTTTTCCCTTGAATTTCTTCATCATGGGCCTCCCTCACGGTGTAAGTCCCAAACCTCCTATGTACATATTTATTTCCTTGTACATAACCACCCTTTCGTGTACATAATCATTTGCTTGTACACATTCAATCATCTTTGTAAATATTCAAGCATAAACAAACTTTGTTTGTTTATTTTCATCCACTTGTTTATACACTGATTCCATTGGTATTAAGAGGAGCATTATTCCCGATGAAACTGCTCTTAAACCAATGAGCCTCCCTTAAGGTGTAAGTCCCAAAAATCCTTGTATATATTCAAGTTACACTTGCTTTAATTGCTTTTTTTATACACTTGTTTATATATTTCCTTCATAAACTCCTGTGAATACACATCACACACTTGTTCATATAACTGTTCAGTTATAACATAACAACTAGTCTAACAACTAGGTTCCCTTTAGCCTCCTCTTGGGCTTTGTACAAGATAACTCATTTATTTGAGTTAGCCTCCTCTTAGGCTTCATATAAGACAACTCACCCGTTGATTTTAGCCTCTGCTTAGGCTTCATATAAGACAACTCCCCTTCTGAGTTAGCCTCCTCTTGGGCTTCGTTCAAAAGAACTCCTCGTTGAGTTTAGCCTTCTCTTGGGCATCAAACAAGAAAGAGACTTGGAAATCTCTTAACAGCCTCCTATTGAGCTTCCAATACAAAGAATCACCAGCGCTAGGATAGAACCCTGAGAGTATGATTTCCAGGTGAAATCACTCTTGAATCCTAAGAGGATGGTTTCCCGGTGAAACCACTCTTAAAGCCAAAGCCAGCCATACCCTATAGCTTCCTCTTGAGCTTCATGCAAGGACCCTCGATGACCCTCGAAATGCCTTCTCTTGGGCTTACAATACAAGGACCCTCGATGACCCTCGGAATGCCTCCTTTTGGGCTTACAATACAAGGACCCACGGGCTTCTTAGAAGCATCCCCCTAATCCATAATCAATTTCTCCTAGAGATTTAGACATTTATCATCTCTATGGAAGAAGTATCTCATCTATAACATCACATACAAATCAAACACTTTTCAAACACTCTTTTTCAAACAAAAACATCTTTTAACTGTAAGTGGTAACGCTTGTACACTTAAGCAAAACACCAAAACTTACAATTAAAGATTCAAACATCTTTCTTAACTCGTAAGTGGTAACGCTTGTACACTCAAGCAAAACACCTAATACTTACGATGAAAGATTCAATTAATCAACCCTTCAAAATGTATGTGATGAAATAGATTAGATTACACTTTTCATTAAGATGACATTTGTCTTTGTCTCTTAATAACACCTTTGCTTCCACTAGCATAAGTGGGAACTACGATTGCTCTGACTTTCTCAACCTCCCTTTGAGAATACGTAGGCATAAGGTCTCATCCTTGGCGAGCATACTTCTTTCTCCCTCAAACCAAACAAAACCATAGCTCCCTTAGATCCGAGCTACAGATGCTCTTATATCAGAAGTTGCATTGTTCTTGCTTCTATCAGAAGTTGCATTGTGCTTACTTCTATCAGAAGTTGCGTTGTTCTTACTTCTATCAGAAGTTGCGCTGTTCTTGCTTCTATCAGAAGTTCTGTCGTTCTTGCTTCTATCAGAAGTTGCGTTGTTCTTGCTTCTATCAGAAGTTGTGTTTTTCTCGCTTCTATTAGAAGTTGCGATGTTCTAGCTTCTATCAGAAGTTGCGTTGTTATTGCTTCTATCAGAAGTTGCGATGTGCTTGATTCTACGATGTGCTTGCTTCTACGCTGTGCTTGCTTGACCAGAAGTTTTATTCTCATCAGAACTTCTAATACTTCATCTTCTGTAAGCCTTGTTAGACATCTTTTATTCAGAACATATTGTTGGTGCTTTTCATCAGAGGTTGCGCTTTGCTAGCTTCCATCAGAAGTTATATTTTACTCTTTACTTCAGCAGCTTTCTTTGTAGCGTGTCTTCCAGAAGTTGTCGCTCAGAACTTCTAAGGGGTGTTTCTGTCAGCAGTTGCTATGAGCGTGTTTTGTCTCATTCAAACTTCTAAAGTTTGTTTCTTTCAGCAGTTCCTTTGAGTGTGCTTTGTCCAGAAGTTCTGCTCTCATTAGAACTTCTAATACTTCAACTTCTGCTCAGCATGATATTTTCCATTTTTGCGCTAGAGTCAGAACACCTTCTAAAATAAAACATGTACACGTCAGAGTATCATATTCAATTATACAAAATTTATTATGCTTGTTATCATCAAAACTTTAATATATATTATTTGAAACAAACTTTATTCTAATAATTACCATATAAGTTTCTCACTCACAGGTGTTGAACTTAATTCTTCTATCCCCGGTAAAGCTATCTACATACAAATTGAAGATTTTATCAACTCTGAAGTTGTTCAACATGTCTGTACATGTTCATTAAAATCTTTTATTAGCAGGAATGTCGAAAGTAGGATTTATCGACTTCATAAACATCTATATCACACCAGTGTGCTGGATATTGATTAGTTTATCCCTAGAGAAGTGTATTCTCGGGTGCGCTATTGAATTTGTTCTGCTGGTAACTCAGAAGTTACATGGTCAAGACATTCAGCATGCCATGGCTCCTCGCACCTTCGTCCATAACAATTATGATATTGTTCTAGCCATATCTTCGTTAAGGTCTGCGGGTATTCCTTAACTCTTTGGGGATTTTCTGACAAATTCTCAACCATATCTTCGTTAAGGTCTGCGGGTATTCCTTAACTATTTGGGATTTTTTTGACAATTTCTCAATCATATCTTTGTTAAGGTCTGCGGGTATTCCTTAACTCTATGGGATTTTTCTAACAAATTCTCAACCATATCTGCATTAAGGTATGCGGGTATTCCTTAACTCTTTGGGATTTTTCTGACAATTTCTCAATCATATCTTCATTAAGGTTTGCGGGTATTCCTTAACTCTTTGGGATTTTTCTGACAAACTCTCAATCATATCTTCGTTAAGGTATGCGGGTATTCCTTTCTTCGCTGCGATGGCTTAACTTATTTCTTTCTTTTCTCTTAAGAAGTACGGTTTTTCTTCTCAAAGCATATTCGTTAAGGCATCGCTTAGATGACTTAACTTATTTCTTTCTTTTCTCTTAAGAAGTAAGATTTTTCTTCTCAAAGCATTTTCGTTAAGGCATCGCTGATATGTGTGATACGGTGAACTGACTTTTAGTGATTTTGTATCGCAAATGTGCGGATAGCAAGAGTCGCCACCGACTTTTATTTTTATCCAATTAAGGGAAGGTAAAAGTACAGAAAAAGACCTTCGTTAGATTCTGAGTTCGGGAGAATGGTTATGAAAAGGGAAGGTATTAGCACCCCTTTTCATCCGTAGTTATCTACGGGCTCTTAGTTGCTCTAGATCACCTTTTAAAATTGCTTTCTGTGTGTTTGACAAAAGTATTTTGAAAAAGGGCATTTCGCTTTGACTTTGTAATGACTCATGTAGGAGTGTATACAAAGTGTTCGAAAATGTTTCGTTTTGAAAAGAGTTTGAACTTTGAAAAAAGTGTGAGGTGTGAAAAGCATTTGGTTTAGAGAAAGCAACTAAAAGACTTTATTTACCCACCGAATTGGTCGTTTTCGATTTAGTTCCTTTAGAATAGCTAGCCGTACCATTAGTTAGTAGGTAGCTCCATTCGCTGGATGTAAGCGGGACATTCAAGGGACATCGGATGGTCATCGAAGCAACTCAGGAAGTATCCTAGCACATTCGAAGGGACTATCATCATTTTTTCGTAGGCGACAATCGAGGGTCAAGATCATGTATTCGGAGGCGACATCGTGGGTCTATGATCTTTGTATCGAAGGGACTATGATGATTTGTTTGGAGGCAACGGTGCTAGAATACCTCTACGTTCGAGGGACATGACCATTTGTGATTCGCAAAGGCAACGAGAGAGAATTACCCTAAGGGGTGCGTGTGTGAAAGAAGTGTGTTGATTTCAGATATTTTATCTTGAAAATTAGTGGGCTAAGTTCATTATTATCTTGCCATACACGCCTAGTTACTAGCAATTTGATAGAGTGAGGAAAGTAATATGCGGAATGTAAAGATGCGGAAAGGTAAATGTCCTACGCTATTACAAGGCTTTGGGGCAGATACATAATTTTAAAAATGCGGAAAGTAAAGACCTAATTTTAAACTATTACATCCCACATACAGTTACATTATTGGAAAATAAAATGAAAACGGTAAAGAAACGTCCGAATTGGAAGAACCTGTGAAACGAACGAGAAATCGGAAAATATGATGAAATCGAGATAAGAGAAAATGTTAGAAAAAATGCAAATTTTTAATTGGAAAAAATATAACATGCTGGAAATAATGTAAACATGCTAAAATAAATTTTTGGGATTTTTTAGATGCAATTTAATAATTTAAAATGAATTTACAATGGTTTAAATGCAAAATTACAAATAAAAATAAATATGCATGCAAAAATATATTTTTTAATTTATTAAATTAAATAAAGATTTTATGAGAATAATGTAAAAAGAAAATTAATTTTTGATAATTTTTTAATGCATAAATAAAATTGTGAAAAGAATTAAAAACAATGCAAAAATATTAAAATATATGAAAAAACATGAAAATATGCAAAGTTGAGAAAGAGAAACAAAACTGGCCCTGGACGGATTCGAACCCGTGACCCTTGAGGGCATCTGGAAACAGTGAGAGCCTTAACCGCTGTGCCACGTTGCATCTGATGTTTGAAAACGGATTGAGTGGAAGAAAACACGCGTCGCTCTCTGGCTTCCTCCCGCTCGCGCCATCCATCGTCTTCAACCTTTCAAATATTTGAATTTTCAGCGTCGGCCATTGCTCGACGCTATGTCCCTGGCTACAATCAAAAATCCAGCATACATAATATAAATAAGTTCTAAAAGCATGGTTCGATTCCTGAGATCGTTCCGAACACGATGGTATAGGTCCTATTGTCCAATTTTTCCATTTAAGCAAAGCCCTAAATCGAGCTCAGAAACCCTAGCTATGGTGTAACACGATTCAGGCCATGGAAATTCAATTGGCTTGCCCAGAAAGTTTGCAAACACATCACTAAACACAAAAACAACAACAAATCGAGTTAATAATGCATGAATGAAGGAATTCGAATTTTGAAAATTCAAGAACAAACCGATTTCAGTTTTCACGATTCTTGATGTTTTTTGGCAAAGTAAAGGTCTGAATCGATTCTGGAGATGTCAAGGGATGTGTTTGACACCTTAAAATTGATTGAAAACGGCTGGAAGTAGGATTACCAATAGCTTGTGCACCACGGTTTTTTGAGCTTTGGAATAGGGTTTCTAAGGCAATTTTTTCGTTCTCTTTCGATTGGTATGCATCAGGTATAAGTACTGGAAGTGATCATACACAAAATCCTCAGCCGAGATGGCTGCCTGGATGGAAGGATCCGGGATGGGTCTCGACCGTCAAGGAGGAGATCTATGTCCGACTTGGATCTCGGGGAAAGATACGAGGACGGCTTAAGCCCGAGGTATAGCTCGGCAAGTACTCCAGTAAAGACGGTTGAATGGACGTTATGAAGATAAAGAGTTCCTAGAGCCTTTATGAGACGTTTCTAGTGAATGATTACAAGCTGTAACAGCTAACTCCTTGCCTTCAAAGCCATAGTTAATGAGCTGAGACAGTTACGGAAGGAAGGATATAGCTTCAAGGAAGGAATGATATAAATAGGGCTCCCGCCAGCGGGATAAGCAAGACAATCACAAGCTTGGAGCTTAAGTTACGATACTTGAGCTTCCAAATCCCTAAAATCATTTTAGTAAGGTTTTTCCTGCAAGAACAGGAAGGATTTGGCATTGTTTTTGGTAAGAATCAATCACCATTCAATGAAAATCAATTTTGATTTTTGTACAAAATCAAATTTTCAAAATTTGATTAATTCTCAATCCAATCTTGCCAAATTGATCAATTTTCGAAAATTGCTGGCATTTGTAAGTTACTTGAGTCTCAAGGAAAGAATAAAATCAATCTTTGCAATTAATTTTAATTTTGTACTTTATTTTTAAATTTAATTTGCATTTAAATGAATAAATTACAAATTAAATAGAAAAATAAATCAAAAAATTCGTGGCATTGGGCTTGGATATTCCTAATTGTATGAGGAATAAGTTTGATGGAGAAAAGCAAGCCCATTTGCAAAAATTTGATTTTTAGAAGTATCTCTCTTTGTGCATTCTTTCAAAATTGCCCAACTTGTGAATGGTGTATCTTGCTCAATTTTCCACATTTTTGAGTGTTCTTGGACTTTTTGGAAAGCTCTAAGAGTCCTATAACCAACCTTTTGGTCTCATCTCAATTGAGTTTCCATGCTCAATATATCTTCAAAACAAAAGTTGACTTTTGTTGACTTTGAAAATGACCTGTAATGTTTTGAGCTATACCTCTCAAATGAAGCATTTTTTGGACATTCTTGTGAGATATGAAGTTGTAGAGAATTGAATTTCCTTCAAAACAAGAGGTGGTGGAAAATTTCGAGAAAGTATGAGAAAGTTATGATCACCAAAGTTGTTGACTTTTCACCTAGAAACCCTAATTTAGAAAGTTTGACTTTTGAGCAAATCTTGAGTTTTCTTGATGAATCATGATCAACCCTTGATCAAATGATGAATGTAACTTCAAAATGAGGATGTTGACCAAAATTATGAAGTTTGACCGTATGTTGACCATAGTTGACTTTTGTCCATACAACCGATTTTCAACCATCTGAGCAATTGTCTGAGAAAACTTGACTTGTGAGGCTTGAAACTTGACATGGGGAATCTTTGAAGCATATGAGGAGGCATGAAGACCATTGGAGATATTGGAAGTCCATCTTTCCCTGAGAGATACCAAACCCTAGTTTGGGTTGATTGTCAGAGAGAGTTTGTCTCGATCAACTCTCGAGGAATCCTCGAGTATAGATGTATGAAATCTCTTGAGTAGATGGAGGGCAAATTTGGGGTATGACAGCTGCCCCTGCTCAATCTTCTTGTATTGAGGGTTAGATTGACACGCTTGTCTTTCGTGACCGGAGGTAGAAGATGATTGAACACCGAGTACACCGAAAATTTGCACTCGTTGGTGGATGATGCGGAATGGGCTTACGATGCCATTTGATACTACTGGGGATGAGTCGACGCTAGACTCGAGAATGTCGATAGGAGAATTGACGGGATGGGCTTAAGATGCCATCCGAAAGATCGATGGGAGTGAGCCGACGCAGGCTCGTAGTCGCTCCGAAGGAGCATGGAGATGGGCTTAAGATGCCATCCGGAGGAGTCATACGTTAGACTTCGTGTTCATTTTTGAATGAAGTTATTGGTTTGTATTGATTTTAACCATATATGCAGATTCGAAAGCGAAGCAATCGTTGATAAGTAGTCCGAGATGGGCTTAAGATGTCATCCAAGGCAACCGAGTCGCACGCTAGACCTGGTTTGTTGATAATAAGGAATCGAATAACTCTTCATGTCGATTACTTTGAGGGAGATGTAGTTGGCAAAATGTGGATAGCTTCTGTTGTGCATCGGTATTGATCCACCGCTTGTTATCGGGATAACTTGTGATCGTCGGATAGGTTTCCGTCCGCTTGTATTATCCGGATCCGTTGTCGGAGGACAACGAGGGCGGTCGTTCGATAGTTTTCCGCCGATTCGGGCTTAATCTCGACCACCGTCGGAGGACAACCAAGGCTTTTCGATAGTTTTCCCCGATTCGGGCTTAATTGGACCTGCTTGGCTGGAGTGATCACACTGCTTTGGAGAAAACAAGAGGAACTTTGATAGAATATTGGTTAGTTTTATGCAAAGTATGATGCATGACAGTGTATATGAATGACATATGCATGAATTATGACATTATGAGAAATGTATGAATGATAGATGTTGTGGTATTTCAAAACATATCCATCTTGAAGAAGATGCGGATGCTCTGTTTGAAGATTTCTGACTCCTGTTTGGGGGATTGAGTAGGTGAGAACCCCGCTTTTGAAGGAGAAGAAAAAAATCCTGGATTCCTCCGATGCACTATCTGACCAAGTCTTGGGCCTAGATATTGATGAGGAAGGTAGAGATTTGAGAAGCTCATTGTTGGAGATCTTACATATAGACCCTGTTGAGGAGAATCTGGGAGGCGATCTGTTGGGGACCTTGTATGTAGATCCTGCTGAGGAAATTTAGGAGGCGCTCTACTGGGGATTCTGAGTGTAGATCTCGCTGGAGAGCATTTGATAGTTGCCGGGAAACCTGGTTAGAAGGGTCAGTAATCCGTTGTAATCCCAGGCTGGGAGATGAAGATGTAGTTTCCTCCGATGCACTATCTGACCAAGTCTCGAGTCTGGATACCGCCGCTGGGGAAAAAGGAAGGGACTGAGAGATGTCCGCTGGGGATAAGTACCTTGACCGGGGTGAGGTGTTATCGCTGGAGACCGATGTAACTTTACTTAGTCGAGTGGAATCATGCTCGTGGATTCCCTTTTGCTCTGCTGGGGAAGTTGTGTTATGAGTGACACCTTTGCAGGGATCATGCTCTACGGGGGAATGCTTTGGTGACTTTCGTCGTCGTCCCAATTCCTGGAGCCTGTAGTAAGTGTGATACGGTGAACTGACTTTGTAGGATTTTTGTATCCAAATGTGCGGATAGCAAGAGTCGCCACCGACTTTTATTTTTATCCAATTAAGGGAAGGTAAAAGTAACAGAAAAAGACCTTCGTTAGATTCTGAGTTCGGGAGAATGGTTATGAAAAGGGAAGGTATTAGCACCCCTTTCCATCCGTAGTTATCTACGGGCTCTTAGTTGCTCTAGATCACTTTAAAATTGTGCTTTCTGTGTGTTTGAAAATGTTTTGAAAAGACATTTCACTTTGACTTTGCAATGATTCATGTAGGAATGTATACAAAGTGTTCGGAAATGTTTCGTTTTTGAAAAGAGTTTGAACTTTGACAAAAGTGTGAGGTGTGAAAAGTGTTTTGTTTGAGCAAGCAACTAAAAGTCTTATTACCTACTCAGAATTGGTCGTTTTCGTGTTGTTTTACCTTCCTTTAGAATAGCGCTATCCATACCATTAGTTGGTAGGTAACTCTATTTGTTGGATGTAAGCGGGACATTCGAAGGGACATCGGATGGTCATAGAAAGCAACTTGTAGGAAGTATCCTAGCACACATCGGGGACTATCATCATTTTCGTAGGCGACAATCGAGGGTCAAGATCATGTGTTCGGAAGCGACATCGTGGGTCTTATGATCTTTGTATCAAGGGACTATGATGATTTGTTTGGAAGGCAACGGTGCTAGAATACCCTCACGCTCGAGGAACATGACCATTTTGAATCGAAAGGCATCGAGAGAATTACCCTAAGGTGCGTGTGTGAGAAGTGTGTCAAATTCAGATATTTTATCTTGAAGATTAGTGTGAGCTATGTCCAATTATTATCTTGCCATACACGCCTAGTTACTAATTTATAGGGTGCGTAAATTAAAATGCGGAATGTAAATGCGAAAGGTAAACCTACGCTATTACATGGCTTTGGGGCGATACATAATTAGAGTGCGGAAAGTAAAGTCCTAAATTAAACTATTACAACCCATGAGCAATTACATTATTGAAAAGTAAAATAAAAACGGAAGAATCGTCTGAATCGGATCAACCTGTGAAAGGATAAGAAAATCTGAAAATGCAATATGAATCGAACAAGAGAAAAAATGTTAGAAAAATGCAAGTTTTGATATGGAAAAATTAATACATGCTGGAAATAAGATAAATAAGTTAAAATAATTTTTTGGGATTTTTTAGAAAAGATTTAATAATTAAAATGCAATTAAAAGTGATTTAAATGCTAAAATAAAATAAAATAAATATGCATGCAAAATTATATTTTTAATTTATTAAATTAAATAAAGGTTTTTATGAAAATAATGTAAAAAGAAAAAATGTTTTTGGTAATTTTTTAATGCAGAATAAAAAAAAATATGAAAAGAATTAAAATTGAATGGAAATATTAAAATAGAAAATATATGAAAATATGAAAATAATGCAAGTTTTTTGGAAAAAAGATGAAAACCGTGCCCATAGGGATCGAACCCATGACCGAGCGAAATCTCAAGTCCACAAGCCTGACCAACCGAAATGTAGTTCTACTGCTTGGAAACGGAGTGAGGGGCTAAGACACGTCCCCCTCGGCTTCTTCTGCTCGGCAGACTTCATCTCCTACCTTTGAATTTTTGAAACTTCGCCGGCTTTTGCTCGACGCCATGTGCCCCGCAAAGTCAAAAAGCAAGCACGCATAATATAAATACATTCTAAAGCCATGGTTCGATTGGAAACATCATTCCGAATGCAATGGTACTGGTCTTGAGGTCCAATTTTTCCTGTATAGAGAAACCCTAATTCGATACCAGGAACCCTAATCATGGTGAAACACGATTCCGGCCATGGAAATTCAATTGGATTGCCCAGAAAGTTTGGAAACTTGATTCTAATCACAAACAAACAATCAAAACAAGTTAATAATACATGAATGTTAGAAATCGAATTTGGAAAAAGTTTGACAAACCGAAATCTGATTTGCTCGATTCTTGATGTTTTTGAATGATATAAGAGTCTGGATCGACTCTAAAGACCTCAAGGAATGCAATGGAATCCTCAAAATCGGCTGTGGATGGCTGGAACTAGAATTGCAAGTTGCTTCAAGAACACGAAATTTTGATTTTAGGTTAGGGTTTCTGGAGCAATTTTTTCCTCCTTTCTTGATAGGTATGCATCATATATTTATACTGGATGGATTTGGAATGGTTTTTGGAAAGAATTGATCAACATTCAATGGAAATCAAATTTTGATATTCTCATGAAATCAAATTTTCAAATTTTGTCCAATTTCAATCCAATCTTGCCAAATTTGATCTAATTTCGAAATTGCTGGCATTTATGGGTTGATTGATCACAAGAAAGCAATAAAAATCAATCTTCCAATTAATTTTGATTTTATAATTTATTTTAAGATTTAATTTGCATTTAAATAAATAAATTACAAATTAAATAGAAAATAAATCAAAAATTCGTGGCATTGGGCTTGGATATTCCTAATTTCATGAGGAACAAGTTAGGATGAAGAAAAATAGGCCCATTTGCAAAAGATTTGATTTTTGAAGTATCTCTCTTTGTGCATTCTTCCAAAATTGCCCAACTTGTGAATGGTGTAACTTGCTCAATTTTCCACATTTTTGAGTGTTCTTGGACTTTGGAAAGCTCTAAGAGTCCTCTAAACAATGTCTTTGGTCTCATCTCAATTGAGTTACCATGCTCAATATATCTTCAAAACAAAAGTTGACTTTTGTTGACTTTGAAATGACCTATAATGTTTTGAGCTATACCTCTCAAATGAAGCATTTTTGGACATTCTTGTGAGACATGAAGTTGTAGAGAATTGAATTTCCTTCAAAACAAGAGGTGGTGGAAAATTTCGAGAAAGTATGAGAAAGTTATGATCAACAAAGTTCATTGACTTTTCATCTAGAAACCCTAATTTAGAAAGTTTGACTTTGGGCAAATTTTGAGTTTTCTTGATGAATCATGATCAACCCTTGATCAAATGATGAATGTAACTTCAAAATAAGGATGTTGACCAAAATCGAAGTTTTGACTATGTTGACCATAGTTGACTTTTTGTCCAATACACCCGATTTTCAACCATTCGAGCAATCGCTCGAGGAAACTTGACTTGTGAGGCTGAAACTTGACATGGAGAATCTTTGAAGCATATGAGGAGGCATGACGACCATTGAGGTGTTGAAATCCATCTTGACTTGAGAGATGCCAAACCCTAGTTTGGGTTGATTGTCAGAGAGAGTTTGTCCGATCAACTCTCGAGGAATCCTCGAGCATAGATGTATGAAATCTCTAAAATAGATGGAGGGAAAATTTTGGGGTATGACAAGTACTTTTGTATGTTCACTTTTCGTATGTTTGTGATTAGATTCTTATTGTCAAATGCATATAATCATTCAAAGCAAACGTTGGACTCATCAAAACGACAACAAGAATTGTAAAGAGAAAGAATTTGCGCTTATTTGAAAGGTGGTATGACCAAGTAGTTTGTACACAAGAAAAGTAAAAAGCTATGGAAACAATCGTTAAGTTCCAACTATGCTAGTACTCATATATTTCGACTATCTCATCTCCTTGCCGAGAAAGTGAGTAGACCTGATCTTCGCCATTTGAACTTGAATGTCGATAGTAGTCGGAAGGTGTGATTTGAAAGGGACATAGTCGTACGCTTGAATCCCTAACTTTGCCTAGACCGCCTTTTCGGTTTTCACCAATGATACCTTTTGCCCAAGCCGCCTTTTCGTGTTTTCGACTCACGGTGTACATGTTTTGTATATATCCTTAACTTTTGCCCGAACCCTTTGGTTCGCCAGATGCCCTTGTTTTGCCTAGGTTCGCCGGCCTAGCTGGTCTCTTTTATGCGTAGTATTTTTGACTATGTCTGCGCTCACTGTGGTGTGGAAGTCTTCACCATCCATGGTGCTAAGCATCATAGCTCCGCCGAAAACACCGCCTTGACTACAAACGGTCCCTCGAGGTGGGAGTCCATTTGCCCTCGATCACCTTGTGGAAGAATGATTGACTACTAAATCACCGACTTGGTAGACTCGGTGCTTGACCTTCTTGTTAAATGCTCTAATCATTCGCTTCGATAACCGCCCATGGCAAATGGACGCAGTCGCTTCTCATCAATCAAATTAATCCGGCGAGTCTGGATCCAATCGCTTCGCTTAACTCAAGGCCCGGAGGACTCGTTGAGGGTATCGAACCTCGATGGGTAAGACGGCTTCCATACCGTATACAAGAGAGAAGGGGTTACTCGAGATGTCCGTGTTGGTGCGATAACCATGAAGAGCAATGGTAACATCTCATGCCAATCCTTGTAAGGCACCATCTTCAGATAATCTTCTTAATGTTTTTGTTGGCGGCTTCCATCTACTGCTCATCTTAGGCCGATAAGGAGAAGAGTTGTGATGTTTGATCTTGAACTGCGCGAGTTCGGTGATCATCTTATTGTTGAGGTTAGAGCCATTATCTCGTGATAATCCTTTCGAGTGCCATATTGATGATAAGATTATGCTTGATGAATCGAGCCACAACATTCTTGGTAATGATGCGAACGAGGCTGCTTCCACCCACTTGGTGAAATAGTCAATTGCCACAAGGATGAAACGATGTCCATTGGAAGTCGGGCTTGATTTCTCCGATCATGTCAATGCCCCACATTGCAAAAGGCCAAGGAGTGTTAGAACATTCAGAGGTACGGAGGCACGTGCCCTTTGTCCGCATAACCGCACTTGTGACAAGATCGAGCGTAGTGATGATCAATCGCCATGGTGGACCAATAGTAACTCGCCTCAAAATCTTCTTAGCCATCGTATGCCCACCGAGTGGGTACCAAATGCGCCTTCGTAACTCTTCCATGATACGCTCCACTGCTTTTCCGGTCACATGAGTAAGCACAAATCGTGGTTGCGCTTTGTATAAGATGTCGTTGCTGAGGAAGAATTTGGATGCAAACCTTCTCAAGAACTTCTTATCGTTGACATATGCCCCTGCGGGATATTCCTGAGTTTCAAGATACCTTTTCACGTCATAGTACCAAAGTTTCTCCTCTGTATCAAGTTCATAACAATACGCTGGTTCGTCAAACCTCTCAATGATGATCTGGGGAGCCTCGTTGTCCCATCTGACCTTGAACATAGACGACATAGTGGCCAATGCGTTTGCTAACTGATTCTCTTCTCGTGGAATGTGATTGAAAGTGATCTCTTCAAAGTAGGGGATCAAACTCAAAACATGCTCTCGATATGGAATGAGATTTGGATGCTTCGTATCCCACTCGCCCTTAATCTGACTGATCACTAAAGCTGAGTCTCCATATACTTGTAAGAACTTGATTCTTAAATCAATAGCAGCTTTAATACCCATAATGCACGCCCATATTCGCCATGTTGTTAGTGCAACGAAACATAATCGCGGTGAAAGGAGTATGTCCCCCAGGGATGTGATAATGGCGCCAATGTCATTGCTGCGCTTGAGGCTCCATCAAAGACCATGGTCCATCGATCCTTGTTCGTGTCCTTCGTCTGGGCCCGGTTCTTCGCAATCAGTAACTAGTAAAACATCTTCATCTCGAAATTGAACCGCATAGATCGATAGTCATCTACGGCTTGATGAGCCAAATGATCGGCTACCACACTTCCTTTGATCGCTCGAAGTGTACCGATGTCATATTCGGTCAGATCATTTGCCATCTTGCTATTCTTCCGAGAGAGCTGGTTTCTCAAATATGTATTTTATCTGATCCATCTTGAAATCAACAAAGTAGTGTGAGTCAACATATACCGCCTTAGTCGGCGAGCGGCCCAAGCTAAAGCGTTGCAAGTTTTCTCGAGCTGTGAGTATCTTGTTTCACCGGTAAACTTTTGCTAAGGTAGTATATTGCATGCTCTTTTCGACTGCACTCGCCATGTTGCCCCAACACACACCCCATTGAGTTCTCTAACACCAAGTACATGATAAGAGGTCTTCCTTCGCAGTGGCATCAAGATAGGAGGATTCAGAGGTACCCTTGATCTTATCAAAAGCGATCCGCAATCGCTCGCTCCATTCCACTACTTGATCTTTCTTTAGTAACTTCAAGATTGGTTCACAAGTAGCGCTTAGGTGTGCAATGAACCTGGCAGTGTAGTTCAATCGTCCCAAGAAACCTCTGACTTCCTTCTCGGTGCGGGGAGCTGGCATCTCTTGAATAGCTTTAACCTTAGCGGGTCAACCTCAATACCTTTACCATCGACAACAAACCCTAAGAGTTTTCCTGATCCGACTCAAAGGTGCACTTGTTCGATTCACTCAACTGCACTTCTTCAACTGTCGAACAGCTTCGCAAATGATCTAGATGTTCTTCACCGTGAGCGAGCTATCATGTCGCCAACATAGACCTCTATCTCGTGATGAATCATGTCATGAAACAATGTCACCATAGCACGCTAATAAGTGGCGCCGCTTTTCAACCGAACGGCATAACCTTGTAGCGTAGCACCCCACCGTAACAAAAGTAGTCTTCCATGTCTTCGAGCCATTTTGATCCGATTGTAATCGAGAAACCATCCATGAAGGAGAAAACCTTATTCGAAAGCGGTGTTGTCAACCGTAACATCAATATGAGGAAGTGGAAAATCATCTTTCTGACTTGCTTTGTTCAGATCTCTAATCCACACACATTCGCATTTGCCATCCTTCTTGGGTACAGTACCACATTTGCAACCCATCGGGATAAGAGGTGACAATTTAAGAAACCAGCGTTGAACTGCTTCATGACTTGGCTTTGATTTTCTCTCGACATCTCGTGACGCATGCGATTTAACTTTCTGTTTCACCGAGAAAACCTTCTTTGCTCAATCGTGTACCACAATATCAATGTCTAAACCGTGCATGTCTTCGTATGACCAAGCAAAACCTCAATGTAGTCTCGTAGCATCCGAACCAACCTTTCTTTAACACTGCTCAAGACCCGCTCCTATCTTGATCTTTTCTGCCTTCGCAAGACCCAAATTCACAACCTCAACTTGCTCTTCATGTGGTCAGATAACTCGATCTTCTTGTCAGTAGCCCCGCAAGTTCTCCGGCACTTCACAATCTTCCTCACTTTCGCCTTCGGCTTGGTAGATCGGATTATCAAGTCATATTTAGCAATAGCATAGTGTTATTAACTAGATTCGAGTGATTCTCGCACAGTATCACGGTGTGTGTAAGAAACACATAGCTTTTTGAGGGTGATAAAGTAAAAGAAAGAAACAAACAATTGAATGCAAAAGTCCAACGATTTATTGAATGAAAGTACGCAAACGACAGATAATAACCTCACAAGCGAGCCATGATGCCCCTGCAAGGCACTAGGCTTTCAAAGTTTATTGTTCAAAACATAAAGAAATACGAAAAGCAAAACAAAACAAGAGCAATTACCCCGACTAAAGGAGATTGGTATGACGCCTTCGCCTTCCAATTGCGAGCCCATGATCCGAGTTGGAAGATCCACTTGCCGATGTCGAAGTCGTTGTTGTCGCCTTCTATAGCATGGATTCCACTGACCGATGCGAAAAAGTTGGCGGCACGCTCATGGCGATCATCTCTCGACCCTTGATGGTGAAGCCTAAACCACCTTGTCGGATTTGAAAGGAAGATCGTGAGCCGACCCCAATTAGTACTACATTCTTCAACAGCAACTGAGCATCTTTGGAGGCCATCCTAGGCGGAACTTGTGTAACTTCGTGAGCGACATGCATGACTCTAGGTATTGTTTCAAAAGCTTGACAGGAGTCTCAAAGAATTCTTCCATCTCAAGGTATCGGAATGACCGAGATGACCGACCATATACTCTTCTTCACCACATACAGAACAACTTTCCTTTCACCGGTACTTCACCGATGCAACAGAGGTACCTGCCCCATGTATCCAAGGGCGCCCAAGTAGGCAAGAGTAAGTGGATGGATGTCCATGACAAAGAAAGTGGAGTCAAAAGTCCGGGAACCGACTTTAACAGTGAGAGGAGCTCTCCAAGTACGCTCATTGAACCATCAAAAGCTCTCACGATTATGTCACCGGGTCTCGAACCAACCCTTCGACATCAAGTCGATCAAAAGCAGCCTTCGTAAGATATTCGAGCGTAACCGTATCCACTAAAACATGAGACAGGTAACGCCTTGCATTCAACAGTAGATGTGCAAGGCTTTGTTGTGTTTCTTTCCGCAGAGTCAAATCAAGATTAGAGAAGCCTAGGCCGTTGTTGGCAGCCAGCTAGCAATACAAACTTCAAATTGGTCAGGGTAGTGTCTTGCGGCACATGAGCATTCGTAAACTTTACCAAGGCGTTAGCATGAGCCTCGAGCACAAGAGCAGAGCAAGCATGGAGATCTTGACGAGTTCGTCCCAATCGCTCCACAACATTGTAGTCACTCTTCTTGATAATCTTCGCACTTCCTCCATTTCTTGTTTGAGGTGTCTTCAAGAACTTCCTTTGGTACTTCCGTTGAGGTGATGAGTTACGGCTCTTCCTCTAGCTTGAGAATGGATTGATAGTCGGAATGCGAGCGGAGTCGCAGTGCCTTTTGAGGATAAATTCGAGAGAAAACCCTTCCTGCTCGGTCACCTTACTTGATCCTGATGTTGTCGATGTCGAATGGTAGTTTCAACGTAAGATCTTCCATGGTCGAGGGTCTTGCTTGACGCCATGATAGTAAACATCACCCATAATTCCAAGGATAGCCTTTCGAGGAATACGGAACTGGCCTTGAGAAGTGATGATGAGAGGTGTCACTCTAGGCACAGCTCAGAGGAAATCCTTATCGTGTTAACATCAAGATAGTCTTCGGGAAATCGTCACCCCATCCGGTTGCTTTAACATCTTCAATAGGAATCTTGTAGCTTTCAGGAATAGTGTACTTCACCATGTAATCATACTTTCCACTTGGCTGCCCCAAGGCATCCCATACAGATGGTACTGTTTCATTCGCATTGTCAATCTTCACTTAGACATTTCTTCACACAATCAGACCGGTGGTTTCGTAAATAGTATCTCACGGTTGTCCATCATGCATCGAACACGCCTTCTCAACCAAGCACAACCATCAGGCGCAGATGGGCACCAACGACAGTTCTCTGGGCATCCTGGATTGACACCGGCTTGCAGCAAATTCTTCTTAATAGTCATCGAGGAATGGTCAAGTCATCTATGTTGAAAACATAAGTATCCTCACCAACAAAGATTGGAACTCTTGTCATGGTTAGGCATAGGCTGATCACATTCGAGTCTCAACAGAGGGTCAAACTCAATCTGCTTAGCTTCAATCATATCTTGAATCTTGTTCTTCGAGCCCAACAATCATCAAGATTATGTCCTGGCTATTGGAATGGTAAGCACACTTAGCATTAGGATTGTACTGGAGAGGAAGTGTTGACATTCGAGGAGGATCCTCAAAGTAATCACCGCTTCAACATGTGTTGCAAGGCTTCATGACAATGGCATGTTGATCTCAGAACTGCCTCGTGGCGCTGCTCGTTACGCGTTGTCTCACCGAGGTTGTGCCGATGTAGGATCGAGATCACAACCGCCCCACGATTGAGCACGGTCGGTCTTGGCTCGGCTTTTCCGACCACACAAGATTAGTTTCTTTCTTACCACCAAAAGATCTCTTCAGCATTTGAAGATGACTCTATCTCGAATCTTCCCACTCTTGATACCACTTCAATACGTCAAGTATCACGGTGAATCTATGAAGAGTTTCCAATCGATGATTGAAGAATGGGCCTGCTGCTGTCCCCATGAACATATCAACCAACTCCCTATTGGACAAGGGTGGAACTCACTGCTAGATCTCTCCATTTCGAGCATACCCTTGAACTTCTCATCACGACCCATAGACATGCTTTGTAGTTGCATGCGAGTGGGTGTCAATTCAAGATTGTACCATACTGTCTCAGAAAGCATCACCAAGTCACCCAAGTAACGGATACGGTCATTCTCTAGTCGATAATACCACTCCAATTGAGTTCCTGACAAACTCTCTTGAAAATAGTGCATCCACAACTTTCGTAATCGTGTGGGGTTGATCTTCCGACATAAGACTTCAAATGCAGCTTAGGGCAAGACATGCCATCATACTTAGCAAAAGTTGGAACTTTGAACTTAGGAGGAATCACAACACCTGGACAAGACTCGATCATCAAATTCAGCCCGACATTTTCGATTTTCCACAAGATTCAAACGGTCTTCAAGTTGCTTGTACTTGTCATCTCATTAGAGTATTGGCCATCATCATAGTTCTTCTCAAGCTCAGCCGACCGCCACCATCACCCTTGTTACTTTCCTCAAGATGGACACTTCCTTCAGAGAGCTCAATACGGCCGACCACCTTAGGACCACCTTTGTAGCGCCTGCCCATGTCGAGGAGACCAACAACCTTCTTCTTCTTGTTGATGAGCTTCTTCAAATCTTCTTGGCCTTGGACCAAACGGTGAACATCTCACAAACCGAGCATTCGAGCTTGGAGATCTTTGATGATGCTCAAGAGCCATTTTTCTAAAATAAATAGCGAGCAAATGAGAAAACCAATCTTCAATGTACCTGTGATGCAATGTTATGCTATGATATGCAATGTTTATGCGAATGCAATGCAATGTTTTCAAGGACCTAAGAGATTTAAATTTGTTAAACAAGCAAGGAACAAACATTTATTAGTACTCTTCTTATTATTCTTGTTCTTTTTAAGTACAAAAGATAGTTTAAAACAATAAAAGAAAACATAAACATCCTAAAGCTCTAAGTCTCCCATGGGCGCTTCCTCTAGGTGCCGATGTAAGTGTTGATGTTTCGCTCCTCGTGAAGTAGCTTAGTCAACTCTAGCACTTTCTTCTCACTTGCGTAACACTGAGCTTCAAAGGTATCCTCTTCCTTGAGCTGAATCCGTGATCTCTTCAAGTCTTCAAAATCAGAGGCATGTCGGGATGGAGAACAAGATAGGGTACGCCACCTATAGCAACAGTTCTATAATTACGGTAGAAGTGCATGAATGGCATCATGAGGTTTTGAGCTCGAGCTCGCACCCATTTGAGGTAAGGTTCCCAAGGAATGGAGTTCGTGCCCCAAAGTCTTGGTATCGCCTTCTTTACCATGCCCCAAGCGCGTATGAACCTTCGCTGTAATTCTCGAGATCGTGGTTGTAGTCGAACACAATATCTTGGAGAAGCATATCATGAGGACCATCTCTTCGAGCAAAACCAAACCGACGAGAGCCGAGAAGGTTGTAAGTAATACTCCCTTATACCGAGTAGTGGTACATTAGGGAATTCTCCACAACGCTCAATGAATGTGAAGTCCTTTTGAGAGAAAAGACTCCAACGGATATCGGAATGAGAGAGGGACATTAGTCTTTGAGACCACTTCATCCTTTGTTCATTCTTCAAAACTGATGGAGGAAGGTGCGAAATAAACCACCTGGAAAGTAACGGTATACAACACATGAGAGTTCCTTGTCTCTTAGTAGTACGAGTGTGGAGAGAATGTAGGATATCTCCAAGTAAAGTAGGTACAGGATTACGGGTAAGAGACAACTTGATGGCGTTGACATCTATGAATTGATCCGAGTTAGGGAATAGAATCAAACCATAGATTAGCAAGGCCACAATGTCTTCGAATGCATGGAAACTCATAACTTTGAGGAATTCTCAGGCTTTCTTAATCAGGAACTTAGCAAGTAAACCCTTAACTCCGCTCCTAGTTTCCCAATTGGCTTCAATGTCTGAGCGCTTTAGGTGTAAGGAAGATGCGATGTCTTCATACTTAGGAACCTTTTCTAAACCGGTGAATGGCATTTGATCAAGAATAGGTATCCCAAGTAGCTTAGAGAATTCTTCCAAGGTAGGAACCAACTAATAATCTGGGAATGTAAAGCAATGGTGTTTCGGATCAAAGAACTGAAATAGGACATGCATCATATCTTCTTCAAAACCGGAGATAACCAAGTCGAGTAGATAACCGTGTCTTTTGATGAACTGGCATGATCGGAATCTCAAACCAATTTTTGAGTGAGAAGGTATACCCATAAAGTTGATTCGATAGTCTTTCTAGAAGCCATAATTCCCTACAAAACAAGAGCAAAGATAAATCCCTAGGTCCTTGAAATAGTTAGAAATGATATGCAATGCGAATGATGTCATGATGTCATGTTTAGCACACACAAACAATTCACACAATGAGCCTAGGTTTAAGGCTTGCATGAGGTATAGGTGATTACCCCACCAAAAGTTTGAGTTGGTTCATCCCGTCCTATAATAGTAACCGGTTCTAGGAATCTCACATCATTGATCTTTCTCGAGGCGCTTATTTCATACGACTACCAAGTGGTCGATCGAAAATTTCCCAAAAGTCTCGATCTCAATGAGCGTAGCATCGAGTATCAACCAACCTCGGTCTACACTCAAAGCCGCCATCTCACTACCTTCTAATGGCCAAGATGGGTCAATTAAGGTTCTAAAAGTTTAGTTAGCGCTGATGACACCACGCAGAAGCCAAATACTATCTTCAACTTGGGAATGAAGAGTATCGGACAACCAAAGTGTCACGCTAACGTAGCCATCATGTTGACCGTTTAGTTATACGTCTAGCGGTCGCGATGATTTATTGCTACTTACCTAAAAGGAAACTCGGATCCGGGTGTAGGATCCCCCACAAATATAATACCTAAGCAACCCTTAAAGATAAAGCATGCAAGTCAAACAAAAAAGCAATAAAGGTTATCTAGAAATCCCTAAGGCAATTCTCTCTTTTAGGATTGATCCCCAGCAGAGTCGCCAGTTCTGTGATACAGTGAACTGACTTTTAGTGATTTTGTATCGCAAATATGCGGATAGCAAGAGTCGCCACCGACTTTTATTTTTATCCAATTAAGGGAAGGTAAAAGTACGGAAAAAGACCTTCGTTAGATTCTCGAGTTCGGGAGAATGGTTATGAAAGGGAAGGTATTAGCACCCTTTTCATCCGTAGTTATCTACGGCTCTTAGTTGCTCTAGATCACCTTTAAAATTGCTTTCGTGTGTTTGACAAAAGTATTTTGAAAAGGCATTTCGCTTTGACTTTGTAATGACTCATGTAGGAGTGTATACAAAGTGTTCGGAAATGTTTCGCTTTGAAAAGAGTTTGAACTTTGAAAAAGTGTGAGGTGTGAAAAGCATTTGGTTTAGAGCAAGCAACTAAAATACTTTATTTACCCACCGTAATTGGTCGCTTGCATTTAGTTCCTTTAGAATAGCGCTAGCCATACCATTAGTTAGTAGGTAGCTCCATTCGCTGGATGTAAGTGGGACATTCGGGACATCGGATGGTCATCGAAGCAACTCAGAGGAAGTATCCTAGCACATTCAAGGGACTATCATCATTTTTTCGTAGCGACAATCGAGGGTCAAGATCATGTATTCGGAGGCGACATCGTGGGTCTATGATCTTTGTATCAAGGGACTATGATGATTTGTTTGGAGGCAACGGTGCTAGAATACCTCTACGCTCAAGGACATGACCATTTGTGATTCGCAAAGGCAACGAGAGAGAATTACCCTAAGGGGTGCGTGAAAGAAGTGTGTTGATTTCGATATTTTATCTTGAAAATTAGTGGGCTAAGTTCATTATTATCTTGCCATACACGCCTAGTTACTAGCAATTTGATAGAGTGAGGAAAGTAATATGAATGTAAAGATGCGAAAGGTAAATGTCCCACGCTATTACAAGGCTTTGGGGCGATACATAATTTTAAAATGCGGAAAGTAAAGACCTAATTTAAACTATTACATCCCACATACAGTTACATTATTGGAAAATAAATGAAAACGGTAAAGAAACGTCTGAATTGGAAGAACTGTGAAACGAACGAGAAATCTAAAATATGATGAAATCGAGATAAGAGAAAATGTTAGAAAAATGCAAATTTTAATTGGAAAAATATAACATGCTGGAAATAATGTAAACATGCTAAAATAAATTTTGGGATTTTTAGATGCAATTTAATAATTTAAAATGAATTTACAATGGTTTAAATGCAAAATTACAAATAAAAATAAATATGCATGCAAAATATATTTTTAATTTATTAAATTAAATAAAGATTTTATGAGAATAATGTAAAGAAAATTAATTTTGATAATTTTTAATGCATAAATAAATTGTGAAAAGAATTAAAACAATGCAAAATATTAAAATATATGAAAAACATGAAAATATGCAAAGTTGAGAAAGAGAAACAAAATGGCCCGACGGATTCGAACCCGTGACCCTTGAGGGCATCCGAAACAAGTGAGAGCCTTTAATCACGTGCCACGCTGCATCCGATGTTTGAAAACGGATTGAGTGGAAGAAAACACGCCGCCTTCCTTCCTTCCTCGCCGCCATCCATCGTCTTCAACCTTTCAAATATTTGAATTTTCAGCGTCGGCCATTGCTCGACGCTATGTCCCTGGCTACAATCAAAATCCAGATACATAATATAAATAAGTTCTAAAAGCATGGTTCGATTCCCTAGATCGTTCAACACGATGGTATAGGTCCTATTGTCCAATTTTTCCATTTAAGCAAAGCCCCTAAATCGAGCCTCAAACCCTAGCTATGGTGTAACACGATTCAGCCATGGAAATTCAATTGGCTTGCCCGTAAAGTTTGCAAACACATCACTAAACACAAAACAACAACAAATCGAGTTAATAATGCATGAATGAAGGAATTGAATTTTGAAAATTCAAGAACAAACCGATTTCGCCACGATTCTTGATGTTTTTGGCAAAGTAAAGGTCTGAATCGATTCTGGAGATGTCAAGGGATGTGTTTGACACCTTAAAATTGATTGAAAACGGCTGGAAGTAGGATTACCAATAGCTTGTGCACCACGGTTTTTTGAGCTTTGGAATAGGGTTTCTAAGGCAATTTTTTCGCTCTCTTCGATTGGTATGCATCAGGTATAAGTACTGGAAGTGATCATACACAAAATCCTCAGCCGAGATGGCTGCCTGGATGGAAGGATCCGGATGGGTCTCACCGCCAAGGAGGAGATCTATGTCCGACTTGGATCTCGGGAAAGATACGAGACGCTTAAGCCCGAGGTATAGCTCGGCAAGTACCCAAAGAAAGACGGTTGAATGGACGTTATGAAGATAAAGAGTTCCTAGAGCCTTTATGAGGCGCTTTAGTGAATGATTACAGTCTGTAACACTAACTCCTTGCCTTCAAAGCCATAGTTAATGAGCCGAGACTACTAAGGAAGGATATAGCTCAAGGAAGGAATGATATAAATAGGGTTTCGCCAATGGATAAGCAAGACAATCACAAGCCTGGAGCTTAAGTTATGATACTTGAGCTTCCAAATCCCTAAAATCATTTTAGTAAGGTTTTTCCCGCAAGAACAATTACGCCACCGTGGGGCCTCGTGAAATCATTCCAGCCGCACAAGTAAAATATATATGCACGACAATGTCTCAAGCATCACCAATGATCCACCGGATCTCACTCGCCTGTCGGGCAATGATCGACGACCTACGTCAGCATAACGAAACACTTCAGGATAATGTTCAAGCCCTTCAACTGAAGAGCTTGGACGAAGTAGAGGATCAAGAAGTAGAACCTCTGGAGCCACAACCTTTGTCTCAGGCAATCTGGGAGGATGCTGCTCTCCATAATTTCAAACCCTCGCACCGGCATCATACGATGGCAAGATGCACCCCGTGAGCACATCATTGTCAGTAACAACACGATGGCACTTATTGGAGCCACCGACTCCCTCAAGTGCAAACTGATGGCCGGTACCTTCAGAGAGTCGGCCTTACCGGTATATGGGGCCTTTGTCCAGAGTAAGCTATCAAGATTTCAACCGAAAATCATTCAGCTCGCCTAATCGTCATCGCAAGGTAGCCAATACCTCCTCTTGAATGTGAAACAACGCCTTCCGAGTCTCCTCGTGGACTTCATGGCTAGATTCAACGAGGAGACTATCAAGGTCTCACATCCTAATCGGGAGATATTTGTGGTCTGCTCCAACATGGCCTTAAGGCCGACAGCTTCAATGAGTCCTTAGCCCAAAACCCGCCAAAAGCATGGACTAGATCATTACCGGGCCGAAAAGCACGTGAAGGGAGAAGAAAGTAACATGGAAAAGCGAGCTCGAGATTCCAAAGACAGGGACGGACGTGATTTAACGAGTCCGTCACGGATAATGCCACCACCCGTGAACGAGCTCGAGACAAACGACCTCAAGGTCCGCGATCGGGCTGTTCCGTGGAGACATTTACGCCTCAATACTAGAAGGGAAGATATCCTCCGGACGCCACCATTTAAAGTCGCCACCCACCCATGCCAGAAGTGGACCGTTAACACGGTTCTAGGGAGGACCCAGAGCCCGTGTGAATTTCATCGTCTCAAGGGCACACCACGGAGTCTCTGACAATTGCGAAGGGAGATCGAAAAATTAATTCAAAGAGGAAAGCTATCAACATATGTGAAAGAAGATCCTGGGCGGACCAGCAAGTGGGATTCATCCCCGCGACGAGACCCGGTTTCTGACTCCCGGTCCAAGAAAAAGGGCAAGGCTGTGGAGGAGGTGAAGGAAGCAAGGTCGACCAAGATACTCTAAACACCATCTCTGGGATTTGCAGGAGGTGGCTCCACTAGTTCACCAAAAAGATATGCCGGGCTTCGGCGTACTTCGTATTGAACTTCGAGGTTTGATCCCGGGGTGGTAACCTTCTCGGGGGAAGATGCCAAAGAAGTTCTTCCACATGAGAATGACCCAATGGTGATTGAGGTGCAGATCTGGGATTGGGGCGTTAAACGTGTGTTAATCGACCCGGGAAGTTCCATGGACGCCCCTACGGGAAGCCTTCAAAGGTATGGGTTTCGAGCCAAATGAGTTGTTACCTTCAAATGAACTCTTGTAGGGTTCTCCGCGAGCGTGTGGTGTTCCGGTATCTCCTGTATCAACTACTTTGAGAAGGAGAAAATGCCAAGGCCGTTGTTAGGTATTTGGTAACCTGCCGTCACCCTACAACATTATCGGCGGGCGACCTTCATTTAATGCACTTGAAGCGGTATTGTCAACACCGTTTTGACTATGAAGTATCCTCTCGAACGGGCCGGGTTATCCGTGGGGACCAAGGTTTGGACCCGAAGCTAAGGGTCGTCCACAATCCAAAGACTCCAAGAGAAAGGTCGATGGACTTACTCCGTGAGGAGGTCGAGATCGCCCTCCGCAAATTACCCACCTGAACGCTGATGACAAGGGAGGAGGAGACCGAGATAGTCCGTATTAAGGCAAAATCTAGACCTTTTTGCCTGGAAGCCGTCAGATATGCCGGGCATAGATCCCGAAATCATGTGTCATCATTTGTCAATTGATCCCGGAGTCCGGCCGGTGTCACAAAGGAAGCGGAAGATGGGGGAAGAAAGGGGACAGGCTGTTTCTGAGGAGGTAGGAAAGTTGTTGAAAGCCGGTTTCGTGAAAGAGGTACAATACCCAACTTGGCTTTCAAACGTCGTTATGGTGAAGAAGAAAAATGGCAAGTGGAGGATGTGTGTAGACTTCACCGACCTGAACAAGGCATGTCCGAAGGATCCATATCCATTACCTCACATCGACCGCCTCGACGACCCTCCGTTTTCGCCTCCTAAGTTTTTTGGATGCGTACTCAGGGTACAATCAAATTCGCATGAACCCGGCTGATGCGTCCAAAACAGCCTTCATGACGGAGCGAAAGAATTTCTATTACAGAGTTATGCCGTTTGGTTTGAAGAACGCCGGCGCGACCTACCAGAGACTGATGGATATGGTGTTTGCCCTCGATTGACGAATATTGAAGTGTATGTAGACGACATGGTGATAAAACCACGCCGGATGAAGACCATGTGATAGACATTAGGAGACTTTCGCGCGGTTCGAAATTCAATATGCGCTTGAACCCGCATAAGTGTACATTTGGGGTTCAGCCGCAAGTTCCTGGGTTTCATGCTCACAAGTCGGGGTATCGAGGCCAATCCAGACAAGTGCCAGGCGATCATTGACATGCGAAGTCCGACCTCGATACGAGAAGTACAGCAGCTAACTGGCCGTTTGGCCGCGTTGTCTCGCTTTTTGTCTTGTGCAGTGACAAATCCATTCATTTCTTCTCTGCAATCAAGAAGAGAGCTCTTTGAATGGACTAAGCATGTGAAGAAGCATTCGGTGTAAAGGCTTGTTTCGGCACCTCCTGCACTAGTCGCACCCAAAGAAGGTTCTCATTGACACTTTACCGGCAAGAATCGATGGAGCAATCAGCCTGTGTTGGTACAGACACATGAAGGAGAACGTCCGGTGTATTTTGTGAGTAAGGTATTAAAAGGGGCAGAGACCAGGTACCAGAAGATAGAGAAGTTGGCCTTGGCGCTTGTGACCACGGCACGAAAACTCAGACATTACTTCCTTGGACACCCCGTCCAGGTGAAGACTAACTTTCCTTTGAAGCAGGTGTTTAAGAAGCCGGACCTGGCCGGAAGGATGGTGTCCCGGGCCAGAACCATCGGAGTACGAGATCGCTGCTGCTCACCAGATCAAATCCCGCCTCTAGCTGATTTCATGGTGGAACTTGTCTATTCGCCAGGAGAGGATGTTACTCAGAAGTGGATCCTGTCTGTCGATGGCTCCTCTAATCTCAAAGGTAGTGGCGCAGGGGTAGTTCTGGAGGGTCCAGGAGAGATGGTGCTTGAATATTCTTTGCGTTTCGGATTTTCTACGAGCAACAACCGTGTAGAATATGAAGCTTTGCCGCCGGTCTGAGGTTAGCCTTGGAAGTAGGGGTGACACACTTGCTGGTCCGTACAGATTCACAATTGGTGGCTGGACAAGTGGACAGGTCGTTTGAGGTAAAGGATCCCATTTTGGAGAAATATTTGCAACAAGCCGTTTCATTGAGTCGGCAGTTTAAGGTTTTTGAAATATGTCATGTGGCCCGGGAAGAAAATACTCGAGCCGATGTACTATCGCGGTTGGCTAGTTCTATGATTCCGGATGAACAAATCGGTCATCCGTGAGGTACTTCCCAAGGCCTGGCAGGGAAAAAGGAGAATCCCTGGCAATACGTGAGGTAGATGGCGGGTGGATGAGCCCGATCGTTCGTTATTTACAACAAGAGAGGTTACCTGAAGACAGAGAGAAGGCCAAACGAATCAAGAAGATTTCATCTCGGTTTGTAATGGAGTCCGAAAGCTATACCGCTTGGTCGTGGCACCCATGTTACTGGTGTCAAGAAGATATGTCAATAGTGATGAAAGAAGTTCATGAGGGACTTGTGGAAATCATGGGGAGGAAGGGCTCTGGCTGGTCGGATCTTAAGGGCGGGTACTACCGCCTACGTTAACAAAAGATTGTCGTGAATATGTGGCACAATGCACAAAATGCCGACGCTTTTCCAAACCATTCACACACCATCCGAGTTCTTGCATACCGCTCGTGCCGTGGCCTTTTATCGCTGGGGGATGACATCCTGGCCCATTCCCGGTGGCTCCGGACATTGAAGTTCCCGATCGTAGCGGTGGATTATTTTACTATGGGTGGAGGCAGAAGTTGTCCCGATCTCGCGGACCAAGTTCGACGCTTTTATCGAGAAGCATCATTTGCCGATTTGATTACCTCGGTCATTGTCTCGACAACGGGCACAGCTTGCAAGTACTTCGGTAGTAGAGTTCGCAAGGAGCTCGAATCCAAAACAAGTTTATATCCGAGAACATCCACAGCAAACGGGCAGCCGAGTCGGCCAACAAGGTCATACTTAATGCAATAAAAAAGAAGCTAGATTCGGCCAAAGGGTTGTGGGCACAATGCCTACATGAAGTCTTGTGGGCATACCATACCACCATCCATTCCACAACGCAAGAGACCTTTCGGATGGTTTTGAGCTGATGCCATGATTCCGGTAGAAGTGGTTTTACCCTCAAGGCCGAGAAAATTTTGAAGAAGAGGCCAATAATCAAGCTTTGAAAGAAGAGGCGGATTTCCTGGACGAGATAAGGGACACGGCCCATGTTAGGGAAGTAGCAGCCAAGCAGAGAATGACCAGACGCTTCAATTTGCAAGTGAAGCAGCGAGGGTTCAAGGTTGGAGATTTGGTACTTAAGAAGATAACCGATCCTACCAAGAAGGGTAAGCTAGATCCCAACTGGGAGGGACCATTCAGGGTCTCGGAAGAATTGCAAAACGGAGCCTATAAATTGGAGACGTTGGACGGATCAGGACTACCAAGGACTTGGAATGTTGCAAGTCTTAAGTTTTATTTTAGTTAAACATCTTTATGTAAAAATAATTGGTGTACTCTTTTCCCTAGGCAAGGGCCAGGGTTTTTAATGAGGCATCTATCTAATAAATTCTATTGCAGCATCTGATTGGTAGCAGCTATGGCGACGTGCTGATAAGCTCGGTCTATGATCGCCACCACGGAAAGGCCTGCTCCTACGAGGAATACTCCTGGTCAACCTCGCCGAGGCTCAACCCTATGGCGACGCATCGCTAAGCTCGGCCTATGATCGCCTTCACCACGGAAAGGCTCGCTCCTACGAGGAATACTCCTTGGTCAACCTCGGTTGGGCTCGAAAATCCATCCGGATCATCCCTATAGAGGCTCGAACCGCCTGGTCAACCTCGGTCAGCTCGAAAACTGCCCTGATCATCCCTATGAGGCTCAACCTCAAAGGTTCGCTCCTACTGAACAACCTTCAAAGGCTCTGCTCCTACTGAACAACCTTCAAAGGCTCAACCTCGAATGAGACTCGAACCGCTGATAGAGCAATCTTCAAACGAATGGAACAAAACATTGTAATCGTCGCATCTAAACGCTCCCTTAATACTTTCTTCGCCCCTCAAGCGGGATTGACAAGAGACGTGTGGGGTTACGAACAAATGTTATGTGTTCTTTTCTCAAAACCACTAGGATTGCTTGTTACATCCCTGTGGCTTCGGGGCCTCAGAATATCACATAAAAGTTCGCAACTAGACTCGGAAGATTGGTAACAAAACTCGTAAAGCAAAAGCAATTAAAATAGCCCAAGAGGCTAATATTCAAGTACAATTGCATAAAGCCGGCAGGGCGAATATTCAAATACAAAACGCATCCGCTACAAGGGATGACTAACTATGAAGACAAAAGAAGAAGTCAAGGATTGAGGTCGGCAGGATCGGCATCCATCTTAGCTTTTCGCTAATAGTGGTCTCATTGTCATCTTCGCCAACCTCCACCAGCTTCCCATCCACAATGGTCTTGAAGTAATCAACCTCCGAGATGTCTAGGTCGGGTATAGCAGATGACTTGAGCTTTGGCACGATCAAAAGCCAAGTCCCCGCATCTAGCATACCCATCCGGGATTTCTTCGCTTCTTTAGCCCGGAGCATGATTTTTCGTAATCTCGGAACTTAGACATCCGGCAAGCTCATCTTCCAAGGTCTTTATCCGCTTATCGCTTCCAATTCTTCTTCAAGGCTTGAAATGTCATCAGCCTCCCGAGAGTTTGTCTTGAATGCATTGTTGGCATTGAGAAGGAACTGCTCGTTGTCGGCTAACCTTTGACTTCTAACTCTAGATCGGTCTTTTCTTCTCCACGCGATCACCGACTCCGAACAAGCTTCGGTGAGTACAAGACACCTCATCGTATGAGCTCACTGCTTAATGATCCGTCGAGCCTAGACCGGTCGCTTTGTTCACATCCAGGCATTTAGATGATCGCACGTAAACTTGAGGTCATTAAAGTCGAGACCGTAAACGATTTTCAAGAGGCATGATCATGGCTACCTCCCCATCCTTTAGCAAATTGAGATGGCCCACGCCGAAAGTTAGTCTCATTCCCATAACGGTCTTCGCTTTTTGGGATAGGCTCTGGGGCCTCCGGTTCTGCATTTTGGGGAAGCAGAGAGAATGATTGTTTCGAGCAGTGTGGTCGGACGTTTTTCTTTTCTTCGGATTACGAACTTCCATCCGACCAAATTGATTTGACTCCGAAGGTCCGCCAAGATCCATCCGAAAGCACATGCGAGCCATTGCCATCGCCTTTCTTCGTCTTTCATTGACATATCACTCATTTTGTCTCAAGGGAAACGGAACAAGGAGTAAGCATACAAATAAATAAAATGGAATAAAGCTAAATGAGAAAGCTACCCAGGAAGTCGAGAACTTCCTCGTGAGATAAGCAAGTAGATCCTTGACCCGGATCGGTCTCAAGGAGTCCGTAATTTCTAGGAAAGGATCTCGTAATCACTCGACTATCATAGTCAAAACTAGAAATAGGAAGCGGATCACAAGTCCAATAAAGGGGAACTTATGATGCCCATCCGCGCTATAAATAACATAAGGGCATCGGGACCCACATCTAACTCGAGGAAACGTTTTTGTAGCCCTTGAAATTGAGGTAGGCTTGAAGGAAACTTCTTTGGATGCTGATAGCAACCTGCTTCTGTGTCGTGCTTTTTATTTCAAAGAAGGAAAAGAACACCAACTGGGGTTATAGATAAGGCTCGGATATTATTTCAAAGGTCCGGATGAAGCCCCAACCTCATAGACGGAGTCGAGGGAGAGCAGGTTGATGGAAGGATATCGGTCTCAAGTCGGAGAAGGGAATTGAATGTCAAACTTCGATCACCCTCAAGATAAAAGTAAACCACTGTTTGACTTCCGAGGACGGATCATGCACATTCTCTCCTGCACTTACAAGACTCGTAATCACGCCATCTTCGCCTCCTGTAGACGAGACACTTCTTAAAGACCGTAGGGCAGCAATTTTTCATCTTGTATTAGGTCCGCCAGCCTACATGCCTTCTCCTTTGATCGAGACGGTTGGTTTCCATTATTAGCTCCACCGAACTCAAGAGTCGTGGTCGAATCACTCGTAAGTAAAACTTCAGCAAACCCTATCTGTGACCTCTTTAGGTCAGTTATTCTTGAGCATTGCTCATCTCGCGCATGCATTCCTCAAACAGGGTTTCTTCCTCGTTTTCTAAGTGGATTTTGCGACCAAAATCATCGCATTCCCTAATGATGACCATGTTTAGAATGAAACAAAAAAGCAATGTAGAGAAAAGAGGATACCTGAATTTGATGATCGATCGACTGAAAGGATGTGTTTTGAAGTAACTGACGGCAAGAGAGTGCAGTAGGATTTGGTGATTTGTAGAAAAGATTTCCTGGAGAGCAATTAAGTGAAATATAATGAGTAGGAGGAAAGGGAGGCGTGAAATCAGGTTTTCCCTATTATAGGGCAATCACGCAAAAATTTGCAAATGACCGTTGGACTGGTGTCACGTGAGTCACGTGTCACACTTTTGGAAAGTTTGAAACGTAACACATCTCTGGGATTATGGTTGAATCGTTGGTCGACACGATTCAAGAAGCTTAAACCCAGCGACCAAGGGGCTTATGATCATACACAAAATCCTCAGCCGAGATGGCTGCCTGATGGAAGGATCCGGATGGGTCTCGACCGCAAGGAGGAGATCTATGTCCGACTTGGATCTCGGGAAAGATACGAGGATTTCGGCCAGCCCGAGGTATAGCTCGGCAAGTACTCCAGTAAAGACGGTTGAATGGACGTTATGAAGATAAAGAGTTCCTAGAGCCTTTATGAGACGTTTCTAGTGAATGATTACAAGCTGTAACAGCTAACTCCTTGCCTTCAAAGCCATAGTTAATGAGCGAGACAAGCTTACGGAAGGAAGGATATAGCTCAAGGAAGGAATGATAATAGGGTTTCCGCCAGCGGGATAAGCAAGACAACACAAGCTTGGAGCTTAAGTTACGATACTTGAGCTTCCAAATCCCTAAAATCATTTTAGTAAGGTTTTTCCTGCAAGAACAGGAAGGATTTGGCATTGTTTTTGGTAAGAATCAATCACCATTCAATGAAAATCAATTTTGATTTTTGTACAAAATCAAATTTTCAAAATTTGATTAATTCTCAATCCAATCTTGCCAAATTGATCAATTTTCGAAAATTGCTGGCATTTGTGTTACTTGAGTCTCAAGGAAAGAATAAAATCAATCTTTGCAATTAATTTTAATTTGTACTTTATTTTTAAATTTAATTTGTATTTAAATGAATAAATTACAAATTAAATAGAAAATAAATCAAAAATTCGTAGCATTGGGCTTGATATTCCTAATTGTATGAGGAATAAGTTGGATGGAGAAAAGCAAGCCCATTTGCAAAAATTTGATTTTTAGAAGTATCTCTTTGTGCATTCTTTCAAAATTGCCCAACTTGTGAATGGTGTATCTTGCTCAATTTTCCACATTTTGGGTGTTCTTGGACTTTGGAAAGCTCTAAGAGTCCTCTAACCAACCTTTTGGTCTCATCTAAATTGAGTTTCCATGATCAATATATCTTCAAAACAAAAGTTGACTTTTTGTTGACTTTGAAATGACCTAATGTTTGAAGTTATACCTCAAATGAAGCATTTTGGACATTCTTGTGAGACATGAAGTTGTAGAGAATTGAATTTCCTTCAAAACAAGAGGTGGGAAAACCGAGAAAGTATGAGAAAGTTATGATCACCAAAGTTAAGTTGACTTTTCACCTAGAAACCCTAATTTAGAAAGTTTGACTTTGAGCAAATCTTGAGTTTTCTTGATGAATCATGATCAACCCTTGATCAAATGATGAATGTAACTTCAAAATGAGGATGTTGACCAAAAATTATGAAGTTTGACCGTATGTTGACCACAGCTTGACTTTTGTCCATATAACTGATTTTCAACCATCTGAGCAATTGTCTGAGGAAACTTGACTTGTGAGGCTTGAAACTTGACATGGGGAATCTTTGAAGCATATGAGGAGGCATGAAGACCATTGGATATATTGGAAGTCCATCTTGCCCTGAGAGATACCAAACCCTAGTTTGGTTGATTGTCTAGAGAGAGTTTGTCCGATCAACTCTCGAGGAACTTTGAGTATAGATGTATGAAATCTTGAGTAGATGGAGGGAAAATTTTGGGGTATGACAAAATGGATTAACTTATTTCTTTCTTTTCTCTTAAGAAGTACGATTTTTCTTCTCAAAGCATTTTCGTTAAGGCATCACTGATATGGCTTAACTTATTTCTTTCTTTCTGCTTAAGAAGTACGGTTTTTCTTCTCATGACATTTTCGTTAAGGCATCGCTGAGATGACTTAACTTATTTCTTTTCTTTTCGCTTAAGAAGTACGATTTTTCTTCTTAAACCACTTTCGTTAAGGCATCATTGAGATGGCTTAACTTATTTCTTTCTTTTCGCTTAAGAAGTACGGTTTTTCTTCTCAAAGCATTTTCGTTAAGGCATCACTGAGATGACTTAACTTATTTCTTTCTTTCCGCTTAAGAAGTACGGTTTTTATTCTCAAAGCATTTTCGTTAAGGCATCAATGAAATGGCTTAACTTCTTTCTTTCTTTTCGCTTAAGAAGTACGGTTTTTCTTCTCAAAGCACTTTCGTTAAGGCATCGCTGAGATGGCTTAACTTATTTTTTTCTTTTCGCTTAAGAAGTACGGTTTTTCTTCTCAAAGCATTTTCGTTAAGGCATCGCTGAGATGACTTAATTTATTTCTCTCTTTCCGCTTAAGAAGTACAGTTTTTCTTCTCAAAGCATTTTCGTTAAGGCATCACTGAGATGGTTTAACTTTTTCTTCTTTCGCTAGTAGGTTTTTCTTCTAAAGCAATTTCGTAAGGCATCACGAGATGGCTTAACTTATTTCTTTCTTTTGCTTAAGAAGTACGGTTTTTCTTCTCAGCATTTTCGTTAAGGCAACGCTTGAGATGGCTTTAACTTATTTCTTTCGCTTTTAAGAAGTACTTTTTATTGTCAAAGCATTTTCAAGGCATCACGAGATGGCTTAACTTATTTCTTTCTTTTCGCTTAAGAAGTACGGTTTTTCTTCTCAAAGCATTTTCGTTAAGGCATCATTGAGATGACTCAACTTATTTCTTTTCGCTGGATAGCACGTTTTCTCAAAGCATTTTCTTTAAGGCATCGCTGAGATGACTTAACTTATTTATTTCTTTTCTCTTAAGAAGTATGGTTTTTCTTCTCAAAGCATTTTCGTTAAGGCATCGCTGAGATGGCTTAACTTATTTCTTTCTTTTCGCTTAAGAAGTACGATTTTTCTTCTCAAAGCATTTTCGTTAAGGCATCGCTGAGATGACTTAACGTATTTCTTTCTTTTCACTTAAGAAGTACGGATTTTCTTCTCAAAGCATTTCCAGTAAAGCTTGCAGTTTATCGCTCATTTTGGTTACTCGATTATCCCTAGTGATGTGTTAATGTATTCTGATGGTGCTTAACAAATTTATTCTCCTCTGGCGTCTCTTCCTTGACTATGTAGTCAGGATATCTTGTCTACTTTCTTTCATGGAATTGATATCCCACGAAGGGCAAATTTTTGGGGTTCTTTTGGTATTCAATCCTCTTCCACCTCGAACATTCGAAAGCTGTCACTCTTTCTCACTTATCAGGTTTAAAATGAGAACTCATAGACGCTCAAGGTGTCGAACCCTATCAGCTAGTTGTGACATACTCTTAACCAAAGTTGGGTCTATTTTCTTTCTAATAGAATAATCTAATCCTCCAACAGCCATTTGAACAAGTTGATATTCTGGCACTTGGGTAAAACATCTCGCCTTTAATGACCTAAATCGATTTAGATAATCATCTATGGTCTCAACAAACCTCCTCTTAATGTTTGATAACTCGACCAAAGTAATTTTCGAATGTCCTTCATGAAATAATTTTTCCAACTTAGTCCATGAATCAATTGAATTAGGAGGTAATGTTGTAAACCACGTGAAGACTGCCTTTGTCAATGAAGGAAAATGTTTCACCCTTAGGTTTTCATTATTCGCTATATTCCCAAATTCAATTAAGTATCTAGCAATATGCACGGCTTTTGATTCACCAGACTCACCCGCGAACTTAGTATATTTAGGAATTTTCCACCCTCTAGGGTTTTTAGTCTGTAAAATATACTCAGACAAAGGGGACGAATATGTTGGCCTCTGGAGTGTGGTATTCATATCGTTCCTAGCCAGAATTTTCTCGACAATGGTAGTTAGATTATTTTCGACAGCTAGATCTTCCTGTCAAATTTGATCAAGAATTTGATCAGCCTCTTGTTGTCGATTAACTAATACCCTAGGGGGTTCGACAACAACATTTTCGTGAGGCCCTGCAACTTGTCCTTGATGGAAAGTTTCATCTTCTATTGCCCCCATGTCTACTTGACCAGGGGGATCTAATCGAACAATAGGTGTGCCTGTCGACCAAGCACTTGGGGAGCGCCCCAAAAATTACACAAGCGTGTTAATTGGGAAATCACTTGTCGAATTGTTTCAGCGGACAGTCTATTGGTCTATGTCGATTCTTGCACTATGGGGTTAAATACATTACCCATTTGGGTAGTCAACATATTAACTAGCTCATGATTGCTATCATCCATTTGTTGCCTCAATACTTCCACTAAAGTATTAGTTAGAGGCGATACTAGTTATTGCACAGGCATTCCCCTATTTCCTTGCTACAAATCCTTGTAAAGGAGAATTCATGTTTTGCATGTTATCTGACACCACTTCCGTATTTGAAGTCGACTGATATCCCAACATTAAGGAATACGACATTCCATAAGGGGGATCAGCAGTACCAAATCGAGGTATTGGTATGTTCGGAATGGCATTCATAGCCACCACATGCCTTGAACTCACCGGTGTGGTATGGGGAATAAGTACTGATACTGATGCAGTTGACCATGATATAGTTGTGTTGTTTAGTTGGGAAATGTATGCGAACTTGAGTAATTACGGGTCGATGTACCCAAAGTTCGTGATGGAATTTCATCCACGTTTGAAGTAGTGTTTGACATCCTAGGTGTACGCCCCTAGTGGGCGGTTTGTTATACTTTTATTTAAGCTTTCCACTTCTAAGTCTCATACACTTATGACATCTAACAATAAAACTTAGCATTGGTTCCACCATGTGTGCCAATTTTTTACTATGGAAAATGGTAAACAACCACCGGGTCCTCCCAAAGTCCTAAAACTTAGGTCACCGCGCAGATCAATTGACCAATTGATCTTAAGACATGTGCTACGGTTTTTGAGATTGTACTAATTTTTGAAATCCTTGCCTAAGAAACGGTTTCCTAAGACTAAGGGAATAAGTATAACAACTTTCCACACAATAGTTCGTGTTCGATTTACGTAACTCTTGATTGACGGAGACAAAAACCTAAATAACTTGACAACCGAAAGTATTCACTATGATTTTAACCTACTATGGTGACTCGTGACCCACACAAGGATGTGAACTCATGTCCGTTCTAAATGAAATAAGGGTTTAATCGATTTTGTTAACTCGAAACATGTAACAAAAAGAGCATCAACATACACGAAGACACAAAGTGATTTCTGAAAAGTAAATAGAATGCAAGTAAAAGTTCCAAAGAAAACGACTGAAATGTAAAGGTTTTGCATTGAAATAAAGGTGGTGATTCACGTACATCAAACACTTTCGCAACTCTTTCTTCCCCGACACTTAATTGGCGTAGATTTGCAAGTATTTTGAGTATACAATTGAACACACGAAATTTACATTGAGATTACTTATTTATAGTATTTACAAAATAACTGCCTAAAAACAATCTACGGATGATATTTAAAACTTGAAGAAACTGCTTCACAGGATTTCGCCACCTATTTGGCGCTTAAATAATACCTGAAGCTTTTGGTAACTGCCCACGACTTTGAATTTTGAATCTTCCCGCTTCGCTTCTAAGAGTAAACTGCCTCAATTCTTCTTTTTAACAAGAGCAAATAATGAAATTCTCTAAGTCCGAATCCTCTATAATCGACTAGGCTCACCTTCGACTACTTCCTTCGCTATTCAACATTTGGTCGAATCGAACGAATTCTACGCTTTATCCATCTAGTCGACGTACCTCTTCTTCTACATCCTTGTCTTAGCATTTTTTCCTGGTCATAAATTTCAATCTTCTGAAGAACCTTTATCTTTAAGGATCGACCCTTAGTTCAAGGATATAGATTTAATATGTACCTTTGAATACCTTAAGAAATTTCTGTGGTAACAAGTATGTATGAATCTTATTTTATGGAATGTTGTGAATAACATTGATGGAATGATATGCTATATGTTATTTGTTATGTGTGGTGATACGATATGCTACATGTAATGCTTTGTTGTTGTTGAAACATGATGTTGTGCAATTGGTGAATAGTTCATACGAGTTAAATTATGGTGATATGATTGATAATCGAGGTTGTCGATAATCTTGATTTGCATATGGTGTTGTTGAATTGCACATGCATACATGGTTGACCTTGAAAATTGAGGTGGTGGAACTGGGTACACAATTGGCTCAATCTCGATGGATAAAGTAGCGGTGAAACTTTTGGTTCATATATTGCTCGATCCTTGAATGGATAAGTGCAAGTTGGCTCGATCCTTGAATGGATAAGTAACGGAGGCTTTGGTCTTGTCTGGATCGGAAGCGTGGCTTTGATTCTAAGATAATGAATTGGAAGCGAGGTGAACGAAATGTTCCTAATGGTACCACACGCATATTGAGTCACATTGCATTGTTGTCTCATGAGTCATTGATGAATATGGTTGTGTGTATTGATTTGTGATATTTGATTATATGAACAATTGAATTTTTGGATTGATGACATTTCGTTGTTTGTGATAAATGAATATGTTATACTCGAATGTCTTTATAATCATATTACTTTGGAATATTACTTGAAGTGTGTGGAAATCTTGAATAGATGTTGTTTCATATTACTTTCAATTATATATATTTAGATAATGATGTGAATTCTCACCCTTTTGTTATGATGTTGCCTCTATGTGGGTAACGTAAGTGTTCCGAGGATAGTGAAGGTTTTCGACAAGACTAGTTGAGGAGTTTATCTAGCTATCCTATACTAGGTAGTTGAGTCATTGATCTAGTCATGTAACACGGATTTATCTAAATTTCGCTTTTATGAGATATTTGTATGTATTCTCATATATTTTGATGTGTATGTTGAGATACTATTTTGATGTGGCCTTTGGTGCCAATGTATGAATTCTGATGACTTGATTATGTTATGGATTCATCTCTTTTCATTCAATGGTTATAGTATGGGATGTAGTCATTGATAGTATCTGTGAATAAGAAATGATCCCATGGAAATGCATGATTTTGTTTTAAAGCATGAGATTCAAAATATGTGTTATGATTATGGCCGTTGTATTTAAGTGATTATGAGTGTTACAAGTGACGGCGATAAATCAATTTGATATGCCACTTCACCTACCTTCTTAGCAACTGATAAGGACCAATAAATGTATAGTCAACTCTGTGACTTCAAAGCTCTACCAACACCAACACATGAGTAACTCTCAAAAAGATGATCCCCTTTCTCAAAACTAAGATCCTTTCCTCTTATCATGATAACTCTTCCCGACTATGGCAATCTTCATCTTTTCTAATCATCTTAATCTTATCTAGTCTGTTGAACTATCTCAGTCCAACCACAACATTCTCCGATTTATACCAACATAGCAAAGCATACACCTTCTTCCATACAAAGCTTCAAATGTAGCCATTCCAAAACTCGAATGAAAACTATTGTTATAGGTAAACTAAATCAAAGGAAAATAATTATCCCAAACACCTCCTTACTCTAAAAACACAAGCTCTCAAAAAGATCCTCCAATGATAAAATCTTCCTTTCACCGACCATCGTCAACATGGATGATACGCCAAACTCAAACGCAACTTCATACCCAAATCATCTTGCAAACCTTCCTAAATATGAAATAAACCTCAAATCTCTATTTGAAACAATACTGATGGAACACCATGCAAACTCACAACTTTTCAATATACAACTTAACAAACTTCTCCATAGGATAATCCATCAAATTGAATAAAGTGAGTAGATTTTGTCAATCTATCCACAATAATCCAAACAACATCATGACTACTCGGAGTCCTCGGATATCCATAAACAAATTATAGAAATGCTATCCCACTTCCACTCAGGAATGGATAACGACCGCAACAAACCGACAGTTTCTGATGTTCAATCTTAGACTTCTCGGCTGCATCAAACAAGAATACAAACTCGTGAATATCCTTCTTCATACTGCATCACCAAAATAATTTTATCAAATCTTAATACATCTTAGTAGCACCAGGATGAGATACTCAAACCACTACAATATCCTTCATCAAGAATCTCTTCTCAAATCTCCAACATCAGACTACAAACTCTATCACGACACTTCATGATACCATTCTCATCAATCCGAAAAATCACCACCCCGGCCTTGATT
>CM038795.1:42313060-42404138 GCA_021764765.1 Vicia sativa
GCTTGACTTGGTGCGATAGATTTTGTTTTCTTTATAGCGATGAACTTTGTTTTCTTTGTAGCGATAGACTTTGTTTTCTTAGATGTGCTCTTATCTTGGTTGTACAGTTGCTTTAACCCTGCAACGAACAATTGTGACATTTCATTGAAAATTATACATGACATAAAAGAAAAGCTTGGGTTGATTTGAGATACTAACCACTTTTTGGGTATTCGGTATGACATCTTGTGGGAGGCTTCCTTGGGTGGATGCAACATCAATAGCAACTTCACCTTGGTATGCAACATGTCGCTTAACTTCACGCTAATGTATTTGCTGTTGTTTTCTTACCGCGTCCTTTTATTGTGTCCATATTCCAAAAAGTCTTGCGTGTGGCTTGTGTTTGTCCTTTTCACGTTATTTGAGTTTCCTCGTCATCTCTCTTCTTTTGAGTTTCTTTTCTGTGACCTCTCTTGTAACGGTGGTAAGATTTGAGGTCGGTAGTCCTTGGCCATTGTTTGGCTATTAATGGGATGATAACCTCATTGTAACATGATGAATAGGTATACTTGTGGTAACACTTATCTATAGCAGGATTATATAGCTTCGCATGTGGGCGTAACAACATACATGGGATCGACCAAGTCCCATTATTCTGAAAAACAGTATGTTTTTAAATCTACAAAAAAACTATCGTAGCTATACATGACTTACTTGAAATGTAAGTCTACCTTGAGATGAAAATTCCATTCCGCCTTGATTTTCTAAGGTTTTCATCTTCATTAAACCTTATCCCTACATGCCTATCATCATCTTATCATCATACCCTGTCTAGCTCATATGTGATGTAATCAATCGATGACATGTTCACTATCCATCTGCTATAGTGAACCCTTTATGTATGCCTTGACTGTCTTTATTACCATCTACTTGACTGAGCCATTACCATCTACTTGACATGTACCATTACTAGTATCTACTTGACCTCACGAATATCATCATCGGAATCGTGCATCCTCCCTCTTCACTATCTTGATGTATACCATTCAAGTATTTTGATGATTAACTACCTACTTCTTCACTTTCTCAATATTAACATGTCTTTTCTTTATCTTTTAACTCTCCATATAAGTCTTCCCACCACTACATGACTTTGCCTCGTATATCTCTCACCATATTCTCCTCGGCACGTATAGCTAACAAACTTGCATCCTCGTCATTAACAAGGGGTTTTAGATCATTTCAAGTGACCGTATTCGGACTTCCACCACATCTTCACATCTTCAAATTTAAGCGATGAATCCATACCGCCAATTATGTCACAAGTATGACCCGATCGGTCTTGACCCTGTAGCATCATAAACACCTCCTTATCCTCTGACCACCATCCTTTACAAATGACCCTTTTGTATGAAAAACAACCTCAAATAACCTATTTCCTACGAAATTGAAGAAAAATAAGGGTATATGAGACATCAGCGGCCAGATTGAAACCAAAACCCTAGATTATGGGACCACGACGATCCTGACTCTCAAGCGTTATACTATAGATAGTGGGACTTACCTAATCGTTCTTGGGACCAAAACAACGAGCTCGTCTTAAATCGCGCTAGGACCACACCACACTTTTGAGTTTTAGAATGTGTTTTTCTCGGGAGGACCACAAGCATGGAGAAAGAATTAGGGCTTCACGAATGACTTAGTGAAGAAATTGATTTAATTGGATTTCTATGCCATCTAATACCATCTAAGTTAAAACAAAAAAATATAATCCAACTGTATTCTGCCAATGACGTTAGTGATTTTAACGTTAGAGACTAATTGCTTGAGGCGTAATATATTGAAGGATAATTCTTAAAGAAAATATTGGAGGAACTAAACAAAATTTAAAATTTTAGAGGGGCCAAAACTTATTCAAAATGTATATTCTACACTCCCACTAATCATACCTATAATTAATGTATTAACTAAATTAAAGTAACAACCCTAAATACAATTTGTAACTACCTTCTAATAATACAATAATAATGTTTCATCAATAATCTTATCTCATATGTCAAAATCGCAAAATCCTTAATGAAAGCGCAACCTTGACAGGATCACTATTACAAACATTCATATCTACAGTAAGTATTACTCAGATTACGAGAAGAACTAAAACATCTCCCAAACACACTTCAAGCAATTTAGCACACCAAAAGTGTCACCAAATATTTCATTATTTCCAATAGTTTACTAGTCTTCCACACTAATTTATTTAGCAGTACATATATAATTCACAAGCCAAGTACAATATAACTCACTCAGAAATATCAAATGAAACTCAAACGCATGCATAATAAACAATCAAGTTTAACCAATCAACCTTGATGAGTTGAAGAAAACTCCTCTATGCGACGAGACAATAAGCAATCATTTTATCCTTTGGTGGCAAGTTGTCTTTAATGGCAGGATGATTCAGAAAATTGATCTTCCATGAAGACATGGATGGACATTTTAATGGGTCAAGTACCTGCATTGACCCAATTTCCTCCCAAATTGGAAGCCAACAAGTGATCCATCCAAGAGCAAGATCAAGGTACCAATATTATTCCCTCAAAGAATTTCTTTCCATTTATCTCCTTTTCTAACTTCTCATTCTTCTTTTGCTCCTTTAGAGCATTTTCCATTCTTCCTTTCCATACCATTGCTCTCCATGAACCCAACGCAAGCTAGAATTTATACACACAAAATAGGCTTTTGAAATTGATAACATATTGATAAGTTATAATATTCAAATTCGATACAATAAAATATTTCTCTCAAAATTATTTCATAGATAGTTGTTAAATTGATTCAAATCTTTGAATGAATTTTATGTGAGTTATAACAATATATAATTTTAAATAAAAATTAGGTATATCTACTTTCATAATATACTATTATTTATAATGTTATTGATCTTACGTAAATATCTTATATTTCATTTTAATCTCTCAAAATATTTTCTTTAAAGAATGGTCTTTTTAAAAAAATATTTATATTTTTTATTAATCTCTATAATTTAAAGACAGTTTTACATTTTAATAATAATTAATAATTGTTTTAATGAGTTTCAATTTAACAATTTAGTTAACTTAGTTTAACATTAAAGATGAAAAGTGTCGATAAAATTTTAAAATTATTATTTAAAAAGATTTATAAAATTCTTACAATTTAAATTATTTATAGAAATAAAAATATATTTAACCCTTATTTATAATAAGATCAGTTAAACTTGATGCACATAGAGAAAGAAAAAATTGTTACCTTTTCATCAGATAACAGCCCAAAATCAGGCACGAGATCTTTCTAAGGATGGAGAGCAGCAATGGATAGTGCTTCATGTTTCATCAATGTATTCAAGAATAACCAATGACTACAATGATTTCTTGCCATGAACAAGAACCGGAACTTTTTGGAACAGGTTCAATTCCAAGGAGATTGCTTTTGTTGAAGATATCTTCTTCTATATACTCATAATCAACACCTTTGAGTTTTAGGCCATTCAACTCTTCTACCAACTGGACTCAATAAAAGTTAAACAGCTTCACATCTTGGTTTCCCATCCTTTTTGTTTCATTTCATGTGTTTTCAAATCTTGTTTTCTTTTACGTAAAATATATAATTTTCTTGTGCATGTTATTTATTGTTTATTATTACTTCTCGAACTTTCTTCATTTTCGTATGTCATTTTGTATATTTTAGAGGCGGCGATTTTGACCAAATGTCATCGAATCATTTATGTTTTCCGTTTTTATGTTTTCTTTGTTGGCGGAAAGTTACTTTTGACAATGGTGTATAAAAATGTTATCAAGTTAAGTTAGGTTTGAAATTATGAAACAAATCAAATTAATGCATCACAATTAAATGGACGTAGATTTGTAAAACACGTGTTGATTCAACTCGATGACCTTTAACGTTTGTGTCTAATTTGTTGATATGATGGAAGAGTTTCTAAAAAGGATATAGAATGTTAAAATACATTAGACTCGTATGTATCATGTATTGACAATTTTCTTAGGAGAATTCTAAGGTAAAATCATTAAATTAACTATTTTAGTAAGTTGTGAATTTGACCGATCAAAAGCGCTATTGACTTATTTAATTTTAGTTGGGATTATATGGTGTACACAATTATATTGTACCTTATGTGTACTCTTGTAGATCTATCGATGTTAAACATTTCTTTATTTTGATTTTTAATCTTATTTAAACATAAAAATAGCTAAATAATCAAATTAGTAATTATTAATTTTATTTTTAATTTTCATCTTCTACTTCGTTTCATACTCAATTGTCAAATTTGAATATATACATGTACCAATATTTTCCGTCATATATTTCGGTTGTTTACAAGCCTGCAACCTATTTTTCGGTTAAACAAGTTCAAATCAATTGCATAAACAAATAGAAAAACATGAAATTTTAAGTTTTCAAGTGAATGTTAAATAATTGCCATCTTGAATTTGATACCTATTTTTGGTTGTTGTGTCTTTGAACAACTGAATTTTAAGTTTTCAAGTCAATGTTGTTGCTTTCTTGAATCGTTTTCAAATTTTGAAAATTTTAATTTTAGGTTTTTGTTTTAGATCATTTGAATCAAAATTAAAATTATAAAGTGTATTATGTGAATGATATTTGTGATGTTAGTGACTAATTTCATTGTTATTTTATGTTTAAATGGACTGCAGCCTTCGGTTCATACTCGATATTCTGTGTCTAAGCAAGGTTGAAATGACCATTAAGGTTGAAGATGATAATTATTTTTTAGGTTTTGTTGGAAAATATTTTTTTGAGTTTTTTTTGAAATTGAATATTTTTTGGAAATAAAAATGTCGATTTTAATTAAATTTTAATTTTTGGAATTATTTTTATTTTCAAATTTTTTTTAGTTTCTCTCAATTTTGATTTTGTGACTCACCATTAGATCAATCCAAAGGATGAGTGTTGCATACCATTATAACATGGATCCATTTTTAATGACTTTTTTAAAACAATATTTTGACACTTACCATGAAGACTCTCTTTCTTAAAGCAAAACCTAATGACCCCGGAAAGAGTGGATAGTTTTATTTTTATTTTATAACATGGAGGTCTAAATTACAGAAAACGAAAACTACACAAAAGATCTCTAGAGTAGAGATTTTTATCGTTATCATAGTTACGATAAATGTTCAATCTAAAGTGCCAAATAACATACTTAGAGATTACAATTATTTTAAATTGATAAGTATAGTTATTGGATGTGAAGAGCGTTAATACATAGAGCTTGATTGTAATGAGAGTAAGTCGTCCTTGTCGGCATACATTTCACCCTCATGGCACCCTAGTAAGCCATCATACTTTGTTGTTCCAGATGGCTACCTTCTTGTCCTGCAGCCGGAAGAGTTGAACGAGGGATAACAATCTAGCTAAATTTGATGGTGACGGTCGGTTTATCGAGGTCGTAAAGGTGCATTGTGCTTGCTAAAGTGTACGTAAATGACCCATACTTGATTAATGGCTATCGAGTTTTTAGGACTATTGGGGGTTAGAGTAAACTCACTTTAAAAATTGTGAAATTATTTATATGGTGTCTTTTAGAGTGAATTGAATGGCCCTCACCCCTCATTATTTAGGTATTTATAGGAATCTCACGAGGCATGGATCTTAGACTCGAAAAGTAATACTCACTCTCGGGGAGCATTATAAGTGGTTAGTTACCTCTCTGTTACTATGAAGAGCGTGGCCTTTTCTTTTACTTTCTCTTCCATTGACGGGGATATGGATCGTTACTCCCATTTTCATAGAAAGCGAGTGATATAGGCGATATCGTTATAACCAACGATGAGTATACATTTGATAAGTGGACAACTAAAGTTGGCAAGGGTGATATATTATCTTGATCTCTATAAGAACTTCTACCGCCTAAGTAAGCCTTTTACGAATATACTAATATACAATTTAACAAAAAATTTAAATTTTTATTTTTCAATCTATAATGTTAAAATTTAATAAAATAAAATAATATTTTCATTTACTTTGTTCATGTATATGTATATTTGAGTTATATATATAACTAGAATAAATTAATTTAATATTTGTTTGAAATAAAAGAGATTTAATGAAAATGCAAAAAATAATCTTTAATTCATGAAATTTATTTCATTCTAGTATATTATATAAGTAATTTAAAATTTTTAATATGATTTAGTTAGATATATATCGTTGATTGATTGACATAATAAATATTTTTATATTATCAACACATCATGGCGATAAAATATCAACCAAAAGAAAAAAACTAGCTTTCTTACATTTGAAATTTTTACTCAAATGTCATTATGAAACATAATATACCATTATCTACCTTTTGAAAAAATTCTAAAATACCATAGTTGACACAAAAGTATAGGTTCGTCCTCAGTTGAACGTAGGACCCTAACGCCTCTGTCTGGGTTCGTCCCATGCTTGCCAGTGCCTAATTCATTTTATTATTCTGGAATTATAATATGGTTTATTTATTTAAAATTGTTTTTATATATATTATTAATTGATAAATATTATTTTAATATAATAAAATTTAAAAGATTTTTTTGTCATTATATTATTTAGTTGTAATAATATTATTTATTTGTAATAATATCATAAATATTTAAATAATAAAATACCAATAATGATATATTATTTATTTAATGAAAATATATGCATAGTTCATTTTTTTTGGGTTTTGGTGGTTGAACAACATGTGACGAATGTAGCATTTGGTAGGAAATTTTGGCGGCATCCTTTTCCAGTGAAGCAACTCGATTTTCAAAAATCTTTTAAATTCTCAATGAAATCATACCTAATTTTATTAGTTCTAAAAGCGGGAAATATAGATAAAACTGACATGCGGATAAGGCGATCGTGACCAAAAGTGGGATGAGGAGTCGGTTATGTAAGGGAAGGTAAGCCCACTTCACATCCATGCCGTCTTTCGATGGGACATTTAATTCTACGCATTTGTGTGTGTTTACTAAGTTATGGATGCTAAAAGAAAACAAAATTTGTTATTATTTTGAGTTTGACACGTTTCGAGCTTAGTGTGCCTCATCTCTCGTGCAATAGGAAAGTCAAAACTACGTAGTTCCTCTTAAAGGCTTTGGTGGTTGCATTGATTTTATCACGAAACGTGCGTTTAGGCGTTCAAATGCTTTGCTGGGACTTGTTTTGTTTGTTTGAAAAGCAAGTCCTCGCTCGTATTTGAAGCGACTATTACCTTACTCTGTCGAGTAAGAGTTTTATGATCGCATATGAGCGATAAAGAATTTGAGTGAGTTGAGTTATTTTTATGTGGATGAAAAGTACCCAGAACAACGAGGCTAGCGTCTCACGATTCAAATACTAGAAACTTGGGAGCGAATGTCGCTTGGAATCGGTATCACCCAAAGATTTTCTTATGAAGAGTGAGGTGAAAGCGAGTTCCACGTTGTTTAGGAGTCTTTAAGCCCGTCTGGCGTAGCGACTTAAAGACTAAAGTTTGTTTGTTACAAGTTTTTAGCAACTGGGCTATCGTCAACACTAAAAACTTGTACTTTCAATATGAAAGGTTTAATCTCGCTCGGCGTTGGATCGGGTTTGAAACTTTAATTAAATATTACGTCTGGCGTCTTTGAGATGAGATAGGCGGGTTATGATTAATCAAGTATATGGACTTAATTAACCTCGTGAGGATAGTGCTCTATCTGACCATGAGACCACCGTGCATGGTGATTGGTATATAGACCAATGTTGTTTTCGGGTTATGATTGATTAAGCAACAGGGCTCTAATCAATCGTGAGGATGGCCGTGCCGTCCCGACCATGAGACCCTTTAAGAAATCGGTATGGCCAATCAAGATGAAATCGAATTGATTTGTATTTTAATTGTGTGCAATGTGTACATTGGTGAATAAATCTTGAATGAGTAAATAAGCAGGCAAAATACCATACAATACAATGAAATTTAAATAATTATTAGAGGCGATCTTTACATTTGATGAAAAATCGGCTAATAGATGTCGATAAATCATCAAACAAAAACTATTAGATCCAACAATTATTTATTACATCGCAACAAAATATTATTGATAAATAAATTAATCGAAATAGAATAAGTTCGGAAATAGCTGTGTCTTGGTGATTAAGATGATTGTGAAAAAATCATCCCCGAACTTTTGGCCGTGCGAAATACCTCAGCGTCTTTGGTGAGCAAGGTGTACTTCCATCCCAAGCATTTCAACGGTTCCAAAAAAAACATCACCCACGTATATATTGTTCAACACTTACATTTTTCTAAACTAAATTTACTAATAATAAAAAAGGTTTTCATTGAAAATACAAGGTGGTGACACTTGTCACCACGGGTTTAATATGAAATTAAAGAAAAAGAAATAAAAAGAATTGTTTTGTATATTTTAAATTAAGAAAAATTAAAACAAAACAATTTTCAAAGAAGCAATCGATTTCCATTCATCTCTCTGATGTGCCGTTAAAACTCTATAACCTCTAAGTTTCATCTTCTTCCTCATCTAAATCTCTGTGACCTCTCTCTCTTCTTCCTCTCCTTGGTACGCTATCTTTCATGTCTCTCTCTCACCAAGCCAGTAGCGATTTGTCTCTCTACCACGCCATACGGCCCGTCGCGATTGGTTGCATGTGATTGGGTTTCGATCGTTTATTTGATTGGTTTGTTGTTCTGAGGTTTGTTGTTGATCTGGTTTGTTTTGTGATTGTGAATGGAAAGGAAGGATGCCTAAGCTCGTGGGTCCGTGACGGTGGAGGTCAGTAGAACAACAGAGTCATCATGCTTGCCTCACAACTTATCGGGTGAGATCGTTTCGACTCTTCTTCTCTTCTTTCTCGTCACAGAATGATTTACGAGCGTTATCTGGCGTTGGTTGTGTGAAAATGATGAGTGTTGGATGTTTGTCTTTGTGTTACGTTGTTTGGTTTTTTTGTGTTTGGTTTTGTTTGAACAAAGCAGATATACTTTTTGTTTGGGTTTTGGAACAGATCCTATATCTACAGTGGGTTTGGTTATGTAGAACAAATATTCCTTGATCTTGGTGGATCTGTCCATGTTGCTTGTACTTTGGTTTAGAACCATGCTGTATATTGAGTTTTCCATGCTTGAGGCCATGTCTGCTCTGAATTTTGGGTTTGACCATGCTTTCCTTTCGATTTCCTCGATGCTTGTCTTATCTTCTTTCTCTTTTGTCTGTCATGTCTTGATACATGTATGTGAACTTGCTTTTCTTATCTTGGATGTGATATTATACTTGTTGCCTTCTTTGGAAAAGTGTTATAAATTGATGTATGCTTGGCTGCACAGGCTATAGGCTGAGCATGTGCTTGTTCGAAACAAGTATCGCTTTTGCATCTTTTCTTGCTGCCGGGAAACTATGACCAGGCATTGCTTGTTCAAAACAATATTAAACTTTATTCTCTTGCACCACTTTGTGTACTTGTGAGCGGGTTAACCAGCGATTTAATAAAGTTCAATAAATGATTAATCTTTTAAGATTAGGGCTTATCGTTGAAACTGATTCACTTTAACACTTTAATGATGATGTTTACGACCAAAAGAACAATCTTTGACAATTTCTTTTGTTTGAATTTATGCATTACTTCTAACTCGTGTTTCTCTTTGTTTCATGTGGCGAGATGATATGATGGTCAGTGGTTTTCAGCACGAAGATGAAGAGGAAGGAGGTGACATGACGTTGAAAAGCTTTGGAGGACGACAACAAGTTTGGAAACAACCCGGAGATTGTAGCATTAGACTAAGACCAGAAACTTGTAGATTCTTGAATTGTAGAATTTAGGATTTGTAAATTTGAGATGAAATATTATGAATTTGTAACACCCTAGTTTGGAAGCGATACAAATGTAAGCCAACTTGGTTTCATAGATATTGAACAAATCTTATTACTACTTGTAACAAACTTGAATCATCATTGAGTAGTTTTAACGAACTTGAGTTAATACTTGCAAATGTCCTACTTTGTATAGCTTCGCACCATTGAGTTAATTGAAGCGAATATTCGCTTTTCCTTTGTACCGCAGATAAGTAACCAAAGCGTTCCATGCTTGTAGGGATCCTTAAATGAATTTGGATACAAATCGATGAGGTACTTAAGCGGTAATAATGGCGTATTCCAAAAACTAAGAGCTCAAGAATTTCAACCTGAATTTTAGCATTATTCACTTTCGGGTCACCACTTTGAATCAAGGCGGTTATTAAGCTAAAATCTCTTGAACCACATTTTTTCATTTGGTAAATTCAGTTAACTCAAACTAAGTTCTTTCAACATCACAAGTTTCGAATGAACTTGATTTTTCCATCGTGCAATATTCGAGCGTAACTGAACAAAATTTAATTCGGGTTGAAACAAGGAATTAAGCATGGATATGTTCCAAGAAAATTTATGGTAAGGAGGCGTGAATTTTGAGGTGCGACAGTTGCCCTATTGATCATCTTAAACACGATAAGTGAGAAAGATTGACGGCTTTTGAGCGTTCAAGGTGGAAGAGTTGAATACTAAGAACTTTCCCAATTTGCTGAGCGGAAACCAAGCCGCGAAAGAAAGCAGATAACAAATCTTGACTACGGGCCAAGAAAAACGGAAGAAAACTTGCTAAGCATCGGCGGAATACTTTAACACGATTACTAGGAGATTTAACAACAGCAGGGGATAGCAGGTGTAGCAAGAAATGACTTTGACAGCAATTTTTAACGAAAATGCTATGAGAAGAAAGCGAACTTCTCGGCGAATGAAAAACAATCAAAATTGAAAAATTGACAAGGCGAGAACTTACCAAAGGTTCTCTGAAAACTAAGGAATACAGAGACCTTAAGCGAATTGAAAACACGATTGAGAACTTAACAAAGAGTTCTGCGATCTGAGACTACGGAGACCTTACGAAATTGAAAAACATGATTGAGAACTTAACAAAGAGTTCTCTGATAGCATGATTGAGAACTTAACAAAGAGTCCTCGAATTAAGGAATACAGAAACCGAGCGAAATGAAATAGCGGGATTGAGAACTTAACAAAGAGTTCTTTGATTGTGAGGATTGAACTTAACAAAGAGTTCTCGATTGTGAGGATTGAGAACTTAACAAAGAGTTCTCGATTGCGGGATTGAGAACTTAACAAGAGTTCTCGATTGGCGGATTGAGAACTTAACAAAGAGTTCTACGATTGGCGAGGATTGAGAACTTAACAAAGAGTTCTACGAATAGATAACTTAAACAACATCGAATTGTTGGTGCCGAGGTGCGAGGGCCATGTCTTGAATGTCTTTGTGAGTGTAACTTCCGAGTTACCGTGAGAACAAAATCGATGGCGCACAAGAATACAATTCTGGGGATAAACATAATAATATCCAGCCACCGTGATATAGATGTTTATGAAGTCGGTAAATCTTGTTTCAGACATTTAACGATGAGAGATCTTCTTGAACATGTATGGACATGTTGAACAACCGATTTGACAAGATCTTGATTTGTATGCGAGATAGCTACTGGTTGATAGAAGAATCGGATTGATGCTGTGAAAACTTAGGGTAATGAGCTGATTTTGACATTGTATGGACATGCGTTGCGACATGGATGTGTAGATCAGCGTCACGAGTTGGAGAAATATCTTGAGATTTGAATAAACATCCCGTGGGTGGATATTTATTGTTGAGTAGTTGATAACTTCTTTGAAATAAGCGCAAAAGTTTGATGTAATTTTAAAGAACACCTCGGAGGGTATATTGTGGAAACCACTTTGCCAATAGTATTCTTTGAGAAGATTCTTGTAGAAAGAAACCTTTGAAAATACCAAAATAATGTTGTAGTAATCCTTCGGAGATTCACTTGGGGAGATAAATAAGCTTCACAGGGAAACTTGTGAAAACCATGTGGAAAACATTGAGGATTCGGTTGATAATCTTGTTGACATTAGAGTCTATCTGAAAAGAGATGTTTATTTGGGAAGAAATCTCGATTGGAACACCGCATCGGTTGTTGAGATCCATACAAGTATATCACTTGTCTTTGGAGAAGAGGATAATTTGTAAATCGAAATTAATCCTTCAAATTTTGATCCTTACGAGGATATCTACGGTTTCGGTTGATAAACACCGAAACAAATAGCCGAAGCTAATGCATGAGTATGATATGCATGATATGATGTTTTTAATGCAAATGATGCATGATTTCTGATATTGGGAGGAAAGATATCACTGGGGAATCGATTGAGCGATATTGTTGTCATAAGAGTTCAGGGATGATTGATCACCTGCGGGAAGAGACTTCATTGGAGAGTTGACATTATTGTCGATTGTCTTTCACCCAAGCATTCTCCACGGCCTTGGGGAGAAGAACTAAGTTGTCATTTGAGAACAATCTTACGCTTGTAATAATGTACTTTAAAGGAACTCATGAAGAAGAATCATTGGGAAATCCACGAGTAAAGCTTCGTTGATACAGAGTTACTTGGGAAACCCAACTCACTGAATAGATTCGATTTGAGAATCGTCATCGTTATAGACCAATTATGGTGAGCCCTCGAACTTGTGATCGGAAGAACTAAATTTGTCATTCAAGCAGGTCTTAACTATGATTCTTTTGAAAAATCAATAGCGATCTTGGAATAACTTGAGTCTGGTGAGGTTTATGAATGAATGTTAGGTAGTATATGATATGAATGCATGAATGGATGAATGCATGAATATCTTTGGTGTCTGCAGCTATCAAGCTGAATCCTCGACCGCGTTAGTCAGGAGGATAAAGAACGTAGCCAACCAGATGATTGACCCAGCTCATGTTGAATTCTTGTTTGGAAGAGGCTATGATGCTAATTCTTGTAGAAGAAGAATAGCAAACTTTTGAATTGATCGACAATGATGATTAGGCGTGCCCGTGCGTGGGAATGCAGCGGCATTAGATTTTGCATGAATCTCAATATGCCCGATGCAGTAGACCTTCAAAATCTTTCAGAAAAGAATTTGGCATCACAATGATACGTGTAATACTTTCTTGATCATCGGTATTTCAAAGGCCGGATATTATGATATGGGCGTATCATGCCTCGATAGGAGCTTTGGAGGTATTTACATCTCAAAATAACCTCCTTAGATTTATTGAACCTCGGTGTGGACTTGGCATAAATGGTTGACTTGCTCCGGTGAACATTGGAGAGACTCGAGTCTCAAGTAGTTGCTTCGGATGAATCTTTTCAAGCTTGCTTTAGAATGAGTCTTGGAAAGACTTCTACGTCATAATTGTTTCCTCAGTTATTGCATCTGAATAAGGAGCTATCTGAGCATTGGGAAGACTGCCCGGGCGAGCTTTAGAGACCTGCGTCTCGAGTAATTACTTGATGGTGATTCTTGAGCGAACACGTGCTCGATTGAGATCTTGACATTGTGAAGTAACGCGGATCGACAACAAGTGGCGACCTTGGTGGAATGAGAGCTTTAGAAAACTGACATCTCAAGTAAATGTCTTAGATTGATTGGGCCGATTGGTTGAAAAAAGATTGAGCGAATGCCCCAATATAAACATCCTTAGAGACTCCGTGTCTCGAAGTGATTCTTCAAGTTGGTGAAACATGGGATGCCAGTTGTCCCAGGCTAAATTCTCTTTTGAGAAGGACTAACTCAATTATGATTGCTTTCTTTAAGTTTGCCCGGATTGGCGGTTCGGGAGTGAATTTCGATTGGATTGCCCCAGTTGAGTCTTGAGAGACAACTTGTGGTATGCTCAAAGGAGTCATAGGCGTCGCCACTTCTTCAAATAAGCGCTAATTTGAGGAAAATCAAGTTCTATTCTTTGGACAAAGTTAAACTCTTGCTGTATTCATTATGAGAACTTCTTGATGTTAAACAAATGTTTTACATGTAGAATGTTTGTTGTGACAATTTAATGCAATATTTATCGTCTTGAAGTTTTGTATGAAAAACATGACTTTTGTTCGAAACTTTTTGGAGTGCAACATTGAAATTTTCTTTACGAAAGATAAGCGAGCATATGATACCAACACGGATGCTTAGCACACTTTGTGGGAGTACGGTGTGATCTATTTGTTTCGGCTTTTGAATTAACCGCTTGAATTAGGAATTTTAAGGGTTGTAGCGTGGCTTAGTTCCGGTTTTTCGGAAAAAAAAGATTTTTTAGGCTCAAAATATTTGGTGCAGCCATTCTCCATGATGTCCTTGACCTAAGTTCACTATCGATATGAGCACTCATCTTTCGAGGAGTTATGATGGTTGAGTAACCAATATGAGGTTTCTTGGACATAACGAGACACACGATTTTGTCTTGACCACTGACTTGTTCTTGGTAGATAATCCTTTCTTTGACTTCATTTAGGATTTTGCTGACTTTTGCCTAAGCGACTTATTACTAAATTCAACTTAGCGAGCTTTGTCTTTTCTATTCGTCTCCCTTTTTTTGAACAAGTCGTGGATCAAACCTGACCTTTGATTTGTTAGAAGATGGTGATTTAAAGGTCCTTGGATTCTGAGGATACTTAGTTATGGTGTCGTCATCATTGACCTTGGATGTGCGAGAGATACCGACATGGTATCATTCTCTTTTGGTGCACACTATTGACGGATGGAGGTCGAAGCCTACGTGGTCTTGACCCTTCTCGACCTTTTGAGGATATCCATTGTTGTATCCTTTGATGCTCTGCTGATGAGTTACGGCATGAGCGGAATAGTTGAACCTACCAGCCGGGGTAAAAATGATGAGGGTTTTCTGAGCGAGAAGAAACTCCTACCAAGGCTCAAAGGGGTTAACGATGGTTTATCTCACTATAACTCCGATGTTTGGGGTTGAAATAAGGCACGTACATCATTAGCAGTTCACTCAACGCATGACTAGAGACACAGCGTTTTTAATCATCGTCATCCCCTCGATCTTTGCCTAGCGAAAGATTGTAACGTTAGTATCAAAATGCTGTAAAATCAACTAAAGAGTGATAGCGAATGGATTGCTTCAAGACAAACATATTTGTTGCATTAAGATAAAAACAAACAAGTTTCATCGAAACAAAGTTTAAACAATTAAACAGGCATGAAAATGCGATAAGGAAATAAAAAGGCGTAAATCGTTGAGGAGACTTGGGCTCCGTCTTGACTTGTCGATTAGGATGACTTTCGATAGTCTTGGAATTCACTTGAGATGCGGTGCCATTCACAAACGATTCCCTCCTTGAATAGTCAGTATTTGGTCAGATGGGTTGAACTTTGGCTTTGTAGGCGTTCTGATCCTACATTGAGTGGCTCTTGTTCCATCATGGTATCCACGTCGCAGCGTTATGATCATAACCAGCGGGAATAAACTTAGTGGGTTAAAACTTAGGAACCACCAATGAACTTTGAACGAGGATATGGCGAAGTTGATGTAGGAGTCATGGATTGGATCGAAGGGCGTTCCTTCTCAATTATTCAGAAACTGGTTTGATTTTGAGAGTTGACTACGAAGTTGAGGAAGATCGGACAAAAGTTGTTGATGCAAAGATTTGAGCGATGGTAATGGAGGATAATGAGTTGGTGTTGCAACGACTTCTTTGCTAGAACTTGAGATATCTTTGAAGATTACCTCTCGGAGTGAACATGCAGTCATTTCACTTTACTTCAAAGTCTCGCTTCCTTTTGGCAAGAATTGTCCCAATGAGTTTTGGAAGTTCCTCGAAATTGCTATGACTAGACCTTGCAAGAGATGTCTAGCTCGATCCATACGTTTGAAAAGCAGAATCTTATCATCAATTAGCTCTTGAGCGTGCATTTGAAGGCGAACAATTCTCGGTTTCATGTCATGAGTTAGCATGAAAAGCACATTTAGCTTTCTCATAGAACCAAGCTTTAGCAACCACGATGCGGCTTGACTCCTTGGTATCCTGACACCACTCTGAGATCAAGTAAGGCAATAGTTGAGAATACGACATCGGGATTGGCTAAATATCACGTGAGCATATCGGCGATAATCGGATTCTCTGATTTGGATCCTTCTTGATCGGGAGCAAGCAATTCTTCTTCGAGAATCCTCGAAGTGAAGGCCGAGGATGATATTGATGGAGAATTCGAACTGGAGAGTTCGCCACGTGGATGTCCTTGATCGTGGAGACATCGGATGATATAGCAGCGACACTGCGAGATTGGTGTGGTGTTGCATTCTCTTTTCAACCTGACTTGCAAGAGATCCATGACCAGTTCATCGACTCTTCATGCTTAACCACGCCCAATTCGACCACTGCTGGCTTCGTCTATAGTCCTCAGGGACATCCTTGGAGTTACGAGCGTCGTCGGTGAGGCAGTCGATATTTACAGACGAGAAGAAATGAAATGAGCTTTTCGATGAAGATGAAATGCATGCATTAAAGAATGTAATGTAATGTCATGGTAATGCATGTAAGAATGCAATGTAATATAGCAGCGCATGTAAGAATGCAATGTGATGGTAATGCATGTAAGAATGCAATGATGGCGATGCATGTAAGAATGCAATGATGATAATGCATGTAAGAATGCAATGATGGTACATATTGATGTTATCGCAAATCACATATGTAAAGCCAAATAACACAAAGGTTTAAAGGACGGTCGGACATGGTTTCGGATCTACCCTTGACTCCCAAACAAGGTTGGTTCTAATGTTTTCATACTAAATGCTTCTTGGAGACTCGATCCCTTTTTAGAAATATTATCACCAACGATCGGATATGTGGGGATAATACTTCCAAAAGTATACTCAATAAAAGCGGCTCTTAAAGGATACTCAAAATCCTTTGGCCAGTCGGTTTCGATTTTGGACGTCTAATACTTGAATTCTGAGCCCTTTGTCCAAAATTATCGTCCCTGACTGTTATGCGGTCAATAACTCCTTAAAAGACCAACTCTAAGTTGTGGTCTTCACGTCGATCAAGGAACACGGATGTCCAATGGACCTAAGCTACTCGACCACTCTAAACTTATGTTTCCTAGAAGCTGGGTATTGGGCTTATCTATGAACCATAACAACAAATGCCCCAATATCAAAATACATCAGCAGGATATATAAAGAAATAATAGGCAATGAATAGTAAACACCGAAGAATTAAATTAGGGTTAACTACGCTTTTAAAAGATGTTTCCCCGATTGAAGTGCATGCTGAAGCGACTCGATTTTCAAAAATCTTTTAAATTCTAAAAACTAGTGAAATCGCCACCTAATTTTATTCGTTCTAAAAAGAAGCGAAATATAGATAAAACCCCAAGCATGCGGATAAGGCGGTCTACGTGACCAAAAAGTGGGATCGAGTCGGTTATGTAAGGGAAGGTATTAGCACCACTTACATCCATCGTACTCGATGGGACCCATTTAATTCTACGCATTTGTGTGTGTTTACTAAGTTATGGATCTAAAAAGAAAGAATTTGTTATTATTTTGAGTTTGACGGTTTTGGCAGGTGTGCCTACTTATTCCCTCGTCAATGGGAAAGTCAAAACTCTGTAGTTCCTCTTAAAAAGGCTTTAATTGGTTGCATTGATTTTATCCGAAAAATCGTGCGTTTAGGCGTTCAATGCTTTGAGCTAGGACTTGTTTTGTTTGTTTGAAAAGCTTAAGTCCTCGTGTTTGAAACGACTATTACTACACATCTTTGTCGGTAAGAGTTTTATGATGCATATGAGCGATAAAAGAATTTAGTGAGTTGAGTTGTTTTTATGTGGATGAAAAATCCGAAACAACGAGGCTGCGTCTCACGATTCAAATACTAGAAACCGGGAGCGAATGTCCCCAGATAAGTCTATCACCCAAAGATTTTCTTATGAAAGAGTGAGGTGAAAGCGAGTTTCCGTTGTTTAGGAGTCTTTAAGCCCACGGTTGGCGTCAACGACTTAAGACTAAAGTTTGTTTATTACAAGTTTTTTAGCAACTAGGTATAAATCTAGACTAAAAACTTGTACTTTAATATGAAAAGGTTTGAAAATGGCTCGGCGTTGGATCGAGTTTGAAACTTTAATTGCAGTATACGATACAGCGTCTTTGAGATGAGATGGAAGTGGGTTATGATTAATCAAGTATATGGACTTAATTAACCTCGTGAGGATAGGTGCTCCATCACCGACCATGAGACACAGTTCATAGTGATTGGTATATAGACCAATGTTGTTTTCGGGTTATGATTGATTAAAGCAACAAGGGCTCTAATCAATCTCGTGAGGATATGGCCGTGCCCGTCCCGACCATGAGACCCTTTAAGAAATCGGTATATGAGCAATCAAGATGAAATCGAATTGATTTGTATTTTAATTGTGTGCAATGTGTACATTGGTGAATAAATCTTGAATGAGTAAAGCGGGCAAAATACCGCCTGACAATGGGAATTTAAATAATTATTAGAGCGATCTTTTGTTTGATGAAAAATCGGCTAATAGATGTCGATAAATCGTCAAACAAAAACTATCGGATCCACAATTATTTATTACATGCAACAAAATATTATTTACAATAAATAAATTAATCGAAATAGAATAAGTTGAAGCACATGTCGTGATTACGGGCGGTGTGAAAAAATCCATCTGACTTTTGACCGATCGAAATACCTCCCGTCTTGGTGAACTGAGTGCAATCTTCCGTCCAAGCATTTCTGGTTCCAAAAAAACAACATCACCCACATATATATTATTCAACACTTACATTTTTCTAAACTAAATTACTAAGAATAATAAAAGGGTTTCATTGAAATACAAGGTGGTGACACTTGTCACCACCAGTTTAATATGAAATTAAAGAAAAAGAAATAAAAAGAATTGTTTTGTATATTTTTAAATTAAGAAAAGAAATTAAAACAAAACAATTATCAAAGGAAAACAATCGAGTTCCATTCATCTCTCGCGTGTACCCGTTAAGGCTCTCTCTTCTCTCAAGTTCATCTTCACCATAAATCAACTCTCCCGTGACCTCTCTCTTCTTCCTCATGTGGCAATAGCTCTTTCTCTCTCTCTGCGTAGCGGCCATGATGCATCTCTCTCACCGCACGGCCGATCGCGATTGGTTTTGCATGTGATTGGGTTTCGTCGTTTGTTTGATTTCGGTTTGTTGTTTGATCTGAGTTTGTTGTTGATACAGGTTTGTTTTGACAGTTGTGAATGGAAAGGAAAGGATGCCCTAAGCTCGGTGATTCCGTGACGGTGGGTCGGTAGAAGCCTTGGAACGTGTCGATGCGTGCCTCTCCTACCTATCCGGGTGAGATCGTTTCGACTCTTCTTCTTCTTTCTCAATCTGAGAATAGTTTTGAGAAACGTTATCGAAGGCGTTGGTTGTGTGAAAATGATGAGTGTTGGATGTTTGTCTTTGTGTTACGTTGGGCTTTGGGTTTTAGCATGTTTGGTTTTTGTTTTGAACAAAGCGGATATACTTTGTTTGGGTTTTGGAAGATCCTATATCTCAAAGTGGGTTTTGGTTTATGTAAAACGATATTCCTTGATCTTAGTGATCATCCATATTGCGTACTTTGGTTTAGAACCATCTTTGTAATGACTTGAGTTTTCCATGCGAGCCCATCTTATGCCTTTCTGAATTTGGGTTTGACCATGCTTTTGCTCTGATTTCCTCGATGCTTGTCTTATCTTCTTTCTCTTTTGTCACTGTCATGTCTTGATACATGTATGTGGCTTGCTTTTCTTATCTTTGACTGTGATATTATACTTGTTGCCTTCTTTGGAAAAGTGTTATAAATTGGAATTTTTACCCAATGCCATGAATTGGAAAAAATATACCAAATATGCCATGAACCCAAAATTAAATCCCAAAATGCCATGATTTTTTGGTTCTTTCAAGGATAAATCCATGGAGGACGATCAGACCTAGTGGCGTTACTTTTAACAAGTGCGTCGAGGGGAGGACCAAGGGTGTTGAATTTTTGATAATAAAAATGATTTTATATTAGTTTTATAATTAAATTAATTTTATATATATTAATTAATTGATTAATATTATTTTAATATAATAAAAATTAACAATTTTTAATGTATTTTAAATTTATAATAAGTATATTTATTAGTAATAATATAATTTATTTATTATATTATTATTACGACACAGGTTTGAAAATTTGTTTAAAAATGCCACATATTGAAAAGTGTGCGATTAAATCCATCAAGGGCGAAATGAATTATATTGATTAATTATATATTAAAATAATTATTTCAGTTCAGCAACTTCGAACACCGACTGTAATGGCATTTTAACAATTTCCAGCCTAAATAATATAATAAATAAATATAATGTGAATAAATACTTATTATAAATTTAAAATGATAAAAAATTGTTAATTAAATATAATATAATAATCAGTAATTATATGGAGTATTTTGAAGGTGAAATAAATATGTTTAATTTTTATATAAATTATTTTGAAAGGTGAAATAAATATGTTTAATTTTTATGTATGATTTGATTTTGTAAAATATTATGATCAATCAAATTTGAATTCTCTTTTAATATTATAGATTTGATCTTTTCATATTGTACCAATATTTTATACATTAGAATATATAAAAATATAAAAATAATTAAATCAAAACTTTACAAATATATCTTTTGAATGGAGGTATTAATATTATTTAATTTTATTATATATAAAAATTATTTTGAATGGTAACATTAATACATTTTATTTTTATGCATGATTTGATTTCAAAATTTATGATCAATAAAGCATATCACAATCTTTTTAAATTAACTTTAGAATTGTAATCATGATAAAAAATGTTAAATTGTAGTCATGAAATTTTAATGAAAATGATAATCATAAAAATTAATAATAAAGGTATAAATTTATTCATACAATCCTTTTAAAAATTGAATAAGTTACATTTTGTTATAGTTTAAATATTATTTGTTACTAAAAATATTTAAAATTATATATTTTATGAAATATTAATAAAATAGCGTATTTTAAATAAATAATTATTTAACTAATCATTTACACGATTATATATATAGTAACTTTATTAAAGAGTTAATTGATCAATTAATTCAATTAAATTATTTTCAAAATATTAGTTGATCCATTAAAATCAATTTAATGTAAATAATGGAAATAAAATATATAATATTGATATAATTTTAATTATTTTATTAACGGAAATAAGTTATAATATTAAAAAATAATTTAAGTAAAAGCGTTACACAGTTAATAGCGAGTTTATTTTGTTACCTGATCATGTTTTAGGTTCATTTTGAATGTTGTCAAATAAGTTTGATACACAAAATTTGGCGAATTAAGCAATTTTACGTTACATGACAAGATTAGTTCCACGTTATATGAAATCTCGGTAGGCCCGTTGACAACCGGGTTATTTACTAGTATATATAAAAATTAAATTAATTATAAAAACTAATATAAAATCATATTTATAATCGAAAAAAAATATTTATAAATAAATTCATATTAATATTTATAAAATCATATTAAAATATAATTGATTAAATCGTTTGATGGGCAGACATTTACTTTCAATATGTGGCATTTTGGTAACAAATTTTCTGTTCATGTCGTAATAATAATATAATAAATAAATTATATTATTACTAATAAATATACTTATTATAAATTTAAAATACATTAAAAAATTGTTAATTTTTTAATTATATTAAAATAATAATCAATTAATTAATATATATAAAAATTAATTTAATTATAAAACTAATATAAAAACTAATATAAAATCATTTTATTATCGGAAGAAAAAAAAAAAAAAGCAAAAAAAAAATTCAACTTTTAGGTCGTCCACTCCTTGGGCCTTGCCGGTGTTAAGCAACAGCGATGTGGGCCCGATCGTCCCTCCATGGGGCGATCCTTGAAAAAAAATCATGGCATTTGGGATTTAATTTTTGGTTCATGGCATATTGGGTATATTTTTCCAATTCATGGCATTTGGGTAAAAATTATAAATTGATGTATGCTTGCTTTGCTGAAACTATGGTGAGCGTATGCTTGTTGAAACAAGCGTATCGCTTTTGCATCTTTTCTTGCTTCCGGAAACTATGAGCAGGCGTGCTTGTTAAAACAAGCGTAGCTTTATTCTCTTGCGATGCTTGCTTGTGAAAGGGTTAACGCATGATTTAAGCAAGGTTGTGATGATTAATCTTTTAAGATTACGAGGCTTATCGTTTGAAACGATTCCTAACCGCCTAATGATGATGTTTCGACCAAAGAACAATCTTTGACAATTTCTTGCTTTGTTTGAATTTATGCATTGTTACTTCTAACTCGTGTTTCTCTTTGTTTCATGTGGCGAGATGATAACAATGGTCAGTGGTTTAAACACGAAGATGAAGAGGAAGCCGGTGACATGACGTTGAAAAGCTTTGGAGGGCGACAACAAGTTTGGAACAACCCGAGATTGTAGCATTAGACTAGGGACCTTTTAGAAACTTGAGATTCTTGAATTGTAGAATTTAGGATTGTAAATTTGAGATGAAATATTATGAATTTGTAACACCCTTGTAGTTTGGAAAGCGATACAAATGTAAGCGGCAGTTTCAATAGATATTGAACAAATCTTATTACTACTTGTAACAAACTTGAATCATCATTGAGTAGTTTTAACAGAACTTGAGTTAATACTTGCAAATGTCCTACTTTGCTGTATAGCTACGCACCATTGAGTTAATTGAAGCGAATATTAACTTTTCCTTTGTACCGCGAATCGTAACACAAACGTTCCATTGCTTAGGGATCCTTAAATGAATTTGGATACAAATCCGATGAGGTACTTGAAAGCGGTAATAATAGCGTATTCAAAACTAAGAGCTCGAAATTTCAACCGCAATTTTAGCATTATTCACTCGAGTCACCCGACTTTGAATCCGAGGCGGTTATTCGCCTCAAATCTCTTGAACCATTTTTTTCATTTGGTAAATTCAGATTAACTCAAACTAAGTTCTTTCAACATCACAAAGTTTGAATGAACTTGATTTTTCCGTCGTGCAATATTCGAGCGTAACACAGACCAAAATTTGAATTAATTAGGTTGAAACGAAGAATTAAGCATGGATATGTTCGAGAAAATTTATGGTAAGGAGGGTGAATTTTGGGGTGCGACAATGAGTTACTGTTGGAGGAGCATCTCTTGGAGAGGTATCGGATGATAAATTTTCCTCCTCTTGGTTTGATGGACCCTCGTCGGTAACACGTTGATGTCATCGACACAGTCAGAGCATACGCATTAGGTGCTCATCGTTAGATCGTAGTTGGAGATGAGTTGAGACACCGTATGGTTGAAAGTGGAACATTAGGTTCAATTGGACGATATACATTTTCAAATGATGATGGGTTGAAGGTTGTTTGTTGGGTGGTATATAAAGTCATAGTTAGGTTGAGAGGGCGATGGGAGTGACATGTTGTTGAGAGTGAGTAAGCATCATAAAGTTTGGTTGAGGGATTAGAGTTCCGTGGATTAGACGATTTGTGTCTTGGATGGGTTGTTGTGGAAATGGATTAAGGGTTGTTATGAAGAGGTGACATATAATGAGTGTTGTTGTGTGGTTTGGGTGTGATGATATGTTTGTTGTTGGAATGATGATGTTTCATGAAGTCATGACCACCGATACTTTTGACTCCTTATAGGATGCTTTGCACATACACCAATACAATTAATAGCTGTCACGAACTAACTATAATTATTGCATGTTTCTAAATTCCCAAGCCTTATCCAACAACAATGCATCAAATTTTGACTCTTGTTAGGAAATAAAAACAAAAGAAATGTAAGATGTTGATTTTTGCATGGAGGATGTTTTCCTTTTCGGTAGGTGATTCCCTATTTTGAGGTAGTCCCCTCTTGTAACCATGTTTTTACAACATTTTTTACTCTATCTTCAGCTGGGTTCTACACCAGAGTGTTCCATGTACACTTACACCTAGTTGGGTTTGACCATTAATAGCTTGACCATGATACGAAGACCAAATAACATCGTACATCTTCCAAAGTGATGGTAGTTTCACCGTTGGAAAATGAAACATATGTGTTTCCGGTCTCCATCATTCTAAAGAGCAACAACAAGCTTTGAATCCACTTTGGTTGCGTGAATTTTGCAACCTCGCCAAATCTTGCATGATTCAAATATGGAATGATGGTACGAGTAGGTGCCTCAAGACAATGTGAGTAGAGTCTAAACCTAGTGTGACTTTGGTCTTGTTGAAACGTGTTAACAAATATGGTATATATAAATTGAAATCTCATGATTATTTAAAAACTTACGTATTCAGTGACGTTAGCGGGTGTACCGTGTTTATCTCCCATCCATAACAATTGTTCTATTGAAATTGTTAACAAAATAGTAGAACTTGAAAAAGAGTGTATGAGAATGATAAATAAGAAGAATTGTTATGTGGTAAACTATACTAATGAGAGTCTTTACATGAACCTGAATGATAGGAACAACTTATTATCCACCATATAAAAATGCATATATCCATTGTGTAGTAACGCCCTTGTAATGTAAATGCATTTTGAACGATTGGGCATTGCATAGGCGGGGAGATGTGCCAGTCGTCCCTCCCTTGGATGAGCCGGTACTATACGATTAACATACCCGATTTTGACCTAATATACCACCTTACATTTGCATCTTGCATCACTTGCATTCGAACATAATAGATTGTGTGGCTACTAAGTCAAAATCGGGGTTTCATCAAAATTTCATTTTTTCAAGATGTGATCAATTAGGGTTTGAGTTTCCACTACCTCAATTAATCTATCTTAATCAATTATCAACGGAGGATCTTGATTCCCACTTTTCTCATGATCTATCATGGATCGACCAATTAGGCTTTTTATCGAGGATAGGGACTCCTGACTTTTACTCAATGAGTGACCTATTTGCTTGGAGATTGATCTTTATATCTTCATTCAACATCTTGACCTAATTTCTTGATTCAAAACATCACGAGAGTTCACATTTTCATCGAGACAAAATTGGATCATCGATAAAAATTCATACTGCGAAAAAGTCAAACTTTGACTTTTGGTCAACTTTTTCAAAATCAAACTTTTTCAATCATCAAAACACTTCAAATGATCCATCATGATCATAAAAAATCAAGAAATTTTTGAAAAGTCAACAAAAAGTCAAAATTTCCAACACTTAGAAAATTTTCAAGTGTTAGAAAAAACATGTTTTTTCCTACTTTCATGGCAATTTTTCATATAGTTCCATTGGGATTCAGAAAAAACTCAAAACATGAAAGTTGTAGCCCTTCTTACAAGCTTTCCAAAATGTCCAAGAACTTGCAAAACCATTTTGTCTAGCTATACTTTTGATTTTGAAACATAAAGCTCCAAAACCATGGAATTTCAAGTACATGCTTCAAAATTATAAGTCATTTTTTTGCAACTTCTCCTTCTAGAAGCCTTGTCATCACTTAGAGGCTAGTAACTGATAAATATCAGTTTGAATTATTGAAGAGAGATTGGATCAAAGAAGAAAACTTAACCATGGTTAAAGTAACTTTTGCATTAAATGCAAAGATTCTATATGACCTCTTAACCAGTTGCAAGTTTCCTTCAATGATATCTTTACCAAATCATTCAGTTTTCTTGGCCTATAAATAGAGGTCATTTCCTCAAATTCAAACCACACCAAAGCTATGCAAATCAAGCTTTCACTCTTCTTTTCTTGAATTTCAGTTTCATAGTTCAAAAGTGAGAATTTTGCATTTTACAAATCTTGTAAGCATGAAACTTGGTGTCTAACATGTTCTAAACATCAAATGAAACTTGTTTGAAACTTAAATCAACTCAAAATTACTCAAACTCAGAATCCATGTTTAAAACCAAAAGCTTGCAAAACTTGCCTTAACTTTCAAGCGATAATCTACTCGAGCTAGTCTTGATTTTCTCATTCAAACATCATCCACGTACTTCATATAACGATCCGGATCATCATCACGACACTGTAACACTTCTAACCACAATTGAAGTTCACATCAAGCATATGCAGTTGGACTTGGGTAGAGTTCGAGGCCATTCGAGTGAGCATAGTGATCGAAACACCTTCCATAAGGTTCATTGGTGCTCAGCCATCATCAAACATCAATGGAAACACTCTAAGAAGGATTTTGATTTCGGTTTGAAGAGGTAAGTCACTCATACTTCAAACTCTATGATTCATGAATTCAGTTCAAAAAGCGCTTGGCCTTTTGTTTCTACACCTTCGATCCTTAACCCTCGATCAATTGCTTAATTCCATGGCTATACGATTTCATATTGAATTTAAGAATTAGGGTTCTTAGTGTTCTGGAAAATTAATCATTTAAAACTGAAAATAAATGAAATTAACCACCACCATCATGTTCTGGTTAAATTTCGAGCAAGTTTGATGTTTATAACTTTCAATTTCATCAAGCGAAGAATGGGATTGGATGAAGAGGAAGAACATTAGCGCGTTTTCTTGTTTCAATTCAAATATTTGTTTTATAATATAATAACATGGAATGAGATATATGAGCGGATGTATTACCGCCCATGATTTGCTCACTCTTAGTCCTTTGCGCACTTTTGGTCTGAGTGAATCCTTGGGACCATTTGTCACTTTTCTTTCTTCACATTTTTTATCAAACTTGATACTTTCAAAACCAATCAAAACTTCTCATTTTGAGATGATTTTTTACACAATTGTCATTTAATATACCTATTTTATGATGATGTCAAAAAATCCAAAATATTTTCTTTTGATTATATTTTCATTGAGCAGAAAGCGTTTTAAGGTATTCTTAGTACTTCAAAGATGTTCTTTTCAAACTTTGAAAACTCGAAACTTTTTCAAACTTCTTGTGGATATATTTCATCTTTCGAAACACTTTCAAGATCTTTTCAAAACATACTTACACATCTTTTTTCCATGATCGACTCGATTTGAAGATAAAACCGAATCAGTTTTCTCGAATTTCTTAACTTGACGTGGGCCTCCCTCACGGTGTAAGTCAATTCTTTTTATGTACATAGTTATTTCCTTGTACATATCCAATTTTTAATGTACATATCAATTTTACTTGTACATAATACAAACATCTTTGTAAATATTCAAGTATATGAAACTTTAGATTCGTTTATTAACATTTTATACACCAATTCCATTGGTATAAGGAGAAAAATTATTCGGTCAAACTTCTCTTAAAACCAATGGGCCTCCTTACGGTGTAAGTCTGACCCTCTATGTACATACATTTTCTTGTACATAAATACCCGTTCGTGTACATATTCATTTCCTTGTACACATTCAAACTCGTAAATAATCAAGTTACACTTGCTTTAAGCATACGCTTTATACACTTGTTTATATTTCCTTCATAAACTCCTGAATAAACTTTATACACTTGTTTATATATTTAGTTATAACATAACAACTAGTCTAACAACTAGGTCCCTATGAGTTTGCCTCTCTTGGGCTTTTACAAGATAACTCATTCATCGAGTTTAGCCTCCTCTTAGGCTTCATATAAGAAAACTCATTTCTTGAGTTTAGCCTCCTTTAGGCTTCATGTAAGACAACACTCACTGTTGAGTCAGCCTCCTCTTGGGCTTGGTCAAAGAACTCCTCATTGAGTTTAGCCTTCTCTTGGGCATCAAACAAGAAGAGACCGGAAAATCTCTTAACGACCTCCTATTGGGCTTCCAATACAAAGAATCACCAGCTAGGATAGAACCTTGAGAGTATGATTTCCCGGTGAAATCACTCTTGAAATCTAAGAGGATGGTTTCCGGTGAAACCACTCTTAAAGCCAAGCCAGCCATACCTATAGCTTCCTATTGAGCTTCATACAAGGACCCTCGATGACCCTCAGAATGCCTCCTCTTGGGCTTACAATACAAGGACCCACGGGCTTCTTAAAAGCATCCCTGATCAATTTCTCCTCGAGATTTAGACATCTATCATCTACATGGAAGAAGTATCTCATCACATCACATCCACAATTAAAAACTTTTCAAATTTTTTCAAACTCTTTCAAACAAAAACATCTCTTAATCGTAAGTGGTAATGCTTGTACACTCAAGCAAAACACCTATAACTACGATGAAAGATTCAATCAATCAATCCTTTAAAAATGTATGTGATGAAATAGATTAGATACATTTTCATTAAGATGACATTGTCTTTGTCTCTTAATAACATTCGTTGCTTCCACTAGCATAAGTGGGAACTACGATTGCTCGACTTTCGACATCCCTTTGAGAATACGTGAGCCTGAGGTCTCATCCTTGGCGAGCAATTTCTTCCTCCCTCAAACGAACAAACCATAGATCCCTTTAGATCCGAGCTACAAATGCTCGATTCCCATTAAGGGATATGTATCACGAAGATCCCAATGATCTTTGCGACAATAATAACAAAACCTAGGATCCCACATAATCTACCTTTCTTAAAATCCAAGGAGAAACTTTCCCAATCATAGCAATTTAAAACACAAAACATATCAAACATATTCATATATAAAGCTATAGATAACTATATATATTTAGGGTGCCACATCTATTCCTTTATATAACAAACCCCTTGCCGGAATCTCCCCGATGCGTTGCGTCTAGTTAGCTAGTCGTAATGCATATCATATCAATTGAGGGTATTGCACTTTCCCTTTTTCATAATCATTTTTCTTGTGTTGGAAATAATAAAGATTTTTCTGGCATCTTTATAAACAAATCAAAGAGTAAATCGTTTGAGCCGGAGAATCCGAATTGATTCGATTCCCCAACGCGTCACTTTTAGCGAATAGAAAAATGGCGACTCTGTTTGGGAATACGCTAAATTTTGATTTTCAAAAAATGTTTCCTGCTCAAGAGCACCAAGCTTTTTGTTTTCAAAAAAGAAAAAAAGGTTAAGCTTTCATATGTGCATATGTTTGTTTTCTTTATTTGTGTTTAGCGATTTCATCGATGGAAAGAAATCCTAACCCGGTTGAAACATTTTAAGATCTAGGTGGGGTATATTCCTATTAACTTGTGGAAGTTTCGGTACTTACTAAGTTAATTTGAGATCCCTCTCGTGGAGGTTGTCTTGGGAGCATTTGTGTTTAGCAAGTATTTGCGAAGACATTTTGCTTCGAGAGAACTTCTGTGAGTGGTTGTAGAACACATAACCCATCCGGCCATTTAGGATGTGGTGCGAGAAATTAGAGCGTAAGCTTAGAATAATTGTCATGCGAGACTACGATCGGCGAGTTTTCTTGAAAAATATTATTGGACTTGAGTATTCAACGTCCAGATAATATTTCAAAGAGAATCGTTGAGCTGTATTATCGAGTAGAACCCGTTTCATCGATAAATAAGCCCATAGAACTTACCCACGTTTGGTTCTTATCGTTGACCTCATGCTCGTGACTTGAGCGGCTTGACCGTGTGTATAACCACTAACCATGTTTGAATCTTTGTAGCATTCATTCATGCATTCATTCAAAAACTTCATTTCTCTTCCCATTTCCAAAAGAATTTAGAGATTTTTCTTTGTAAATATTTTAGGTTAGAGTGATGGGCGTCGGAGGAAGATTCACCAAAATACAGTTTAGAATTCTGATGTAGGAAAGTTAAAGAGTTAGCATCCTTGGTAGAAGATCCCTCGGTTTGAGCTATGGAACTCTTTTAGCATCACGAACACTGCGTTGATGAAGGACTTCTCAAAACTTTCGTTCGGTTCTGATCCGATCTATCATTGTTTCACATTCCCGACTATCGATTGATGCCTACTTTGGAAAATGCGCGTATCTAGGTATCTCGATGCTCAGATAAGGTGCCTTTCAATGGTTTGGAAGCCATTCCTAAGTCACGATCATTGCAACAATGACTCACTTAAAGAAATCGAGATAGACAAAAATCTAACTACCAAGGAAAACTCTTAGGACTAACTTCAAAGTTCTAATGGAGAAGGCTCTTAAATTCTTTGAAGCCGGTAGTATGGTAGCCTTTGAAGTGTTTTAGCTTTGCTCATCTATGGATTGGTGTTGTTTCCCAATGTCCCAAGTTTCGTTGATATCAGCGCATATAAGGATCTTCGATTGGAAATCCGTTCCACTTTGCTTGGTGACACGTATTTCTCCATTCATCATAGGAATCGTCGAGATGGCACTATTGTGTGTGTACCTCTGTTTTCAAATGGATTGTCTCATTTGCCTAAATCTCTTATCTTCCACGAAAACAAAAGCGATTGGCATTGGTCTCGAAGTTCATGTCTCTTACAAGACGGCGATATCCATTGGTATACCTTGGCAAACAATGAGATGGAAATCATTGAGAGTGGAGAATTTGCCAGTACCTCTTGTCGGTACAAAGGAGATCACTACAACCCATTCTTGGCGGGCGTCAACTCGGTATGCAAACTCTAGTAAACCCTTGGTTTCTGGGTGGAAAGCTACTATCATGAAGGGAAGATTCCCAAGGTTTGAAAACCGAGAATGATAAGAGCTTGGCATCATATCAGAAGGAAAGAAAAGGTAATGCAGAAGCGTAGCCATGAAATCTACACTTCTTGGGTGAAGAAAAGAAGCGAAGAATTCAGATGCCTTATGCTTATGAGGAACCCATGTTCTCGGCATATCGAATCAACAATTTTTCCGTCGAGACTATGAGAGAATACCAAAGCTTTGGCCAAGATGAAGCTAGAGAAAGAAGCTTTGGAAGACAAGTTCTTTAAGGCCGACCTCGAGCGAGAAGCTTAAAAATAGGTCAAAGATCATGAAAAGGCGCTCTACTTCCAAGATGAATGGCTCATGGAGAAAGATGAGAAGATTACGTGGAAAGATAAGCATAATCAAAAGATACATCAAAGAAAGAAAAAGAAATCTTGAGGAAATAACAACAGAATCCTGCTCTGGCCAGTGGAAGAAAGTCATCAACAAGCTTAAAAGCCGAGAAAATTGAACTAAAAGCTCATTATGGGAAAGAAATCACGAAGTTGAAACTACATGAGCCTTTGGTTCTTCATCAACGAGGGCGATTAATTAGTTTAGCTTTAGCTTTATCATTTATTGTATCATTGTAGGAGCTATGCTCAAAAATAAAAATTTGTTGTAATCTCCTTTCAATAATTAATAAAATAAGTGTTTTCCATCCAAATATTTGCTAGAAATTTCTCTTTTAGTATAAATTCTTTGGAAATTCTAAATCTCTTTGCATTCATAATCATGCATCATACTTTGCATTTCGAGTTTGTTGTTTAGAATCTTATCTCTTGGAATTTTTCCGAGAGAAAGATCGTCAGTGTCGGCGTCTTAGAGTTTCTCGACTACGTTCTGACCAACTCGTGAATACAATACTGGTTCAAAAGAAGGAAAATAATGGAGGGTTTTGAGCAAGAAAATGTTGAGCTTAAGTATACGGTGACAACGCGGAAGAGGTGGAGAGACTCACTTCTTTAGTAAGTTCATTGGCAACTCATTAATCGTCAAGCAACATTAGCGATCAAAACCAGCGATTCGAGAATCACTACTACTCAGTTTCAAGCTGTTGCACTCGAGTCTCTCACTATGCGAAGGTTATCCATGGGGCATGCCTTTCAATTCGGCATTGGATTCGTCCACCCGTTTACGAAGTTGAGCAACCATGTTTGAGGTTCCTACTTTACAAAACTCAGCGTTTACTCCATGCATGGAGTAACCTTTCAAAAAGTCACTATGGCGGTTTCTCGTGATCATGACAAACTCGACACGTAGTTCACGCTCTGCGGACGAAGAAGTCCATCATAATCGAGCGACAACCCGAATCCTCGTGGCGGATGGAGAATCTCCAGAACAATTCCATAAGATGCGTTTGAGATCAAAACAATTCGTGGGAAGGAATTGTTTGGGAAGAATCTTACGATCATGCACAGTTCCTCACGTAAGGATACCGCGAAGTTCAAAGTCCACGACTTTGAAAAGTATAAAGGAAATTCACGCTGAGTCATCTTACGATGTCGCTAGGAAGATGTCTACATATAATGACAATCACCAATTTCTCATTCACTATTTCCAAGGCAGTCTCACGGTTTGCCTTGAAGTGGTACATGGGGCTAGATAGTGCAAATATCCGGACATTCAATGACCTAGGCGAAGCCTTTGTCCAATGATACAAATTCAATTTGGACATGGCTCGGTCGAGATCGGCTCGCTCCATGTCTCAAAAGGAAAAGAGCGTTCAAAGAATCGACATTGGAGGGAAATTGCTGAAGTCAATCCACCGTTAGAGGAGAAAGAAATGACCAAGGTTTTCGACCACTCTTGGCCCATTTACTATGAGCATGATCGCTTGAGCTCCGGAGATTTCAGAAATGGTAAGCATGGGAATGCGACTAGAAGAAGGAGTCGAGCAGGCGCTAACCAAAAATAGGGTCTGGCGGAACCGAGAGGTCGGGCCGACTTCAGAAGAAAGAACATGACATAGGAATGGTATCCCAGGAAACTAAGGAAAAATGTCGATCCATGACGGGTAGCAATAGCACAGTTGTTAATGCAAGTTCAAATGTGGGTATTACCCGCAATTCCGACAAACTCAACAACCTCGACAGGCTCAACAAATCAACAATTAGAAGCACCTGGGTCTTGGGTTTGATCGATTGAGATGACATACAGGAATTATATCCTTCGTTAATAGAAAGGAATCTTGTGCAAACAAGGTTGCCACCTCGTGCCAGACAAATTACCATGGTGGTACAAAGCGGGCGTGTCTTGCCCTTTTCATCAAGACGCGGTCATGATCTTGAGCATTGCATAGCGGCAAGTACAAAGGTTAGTGAGGGCTAATCTTCTCTCCTTGAGAACACAAATCCAAATGTACAAGCAAATCCACTTCCCAATCATAGTGGACATCCGTGAATTTGATACTAAGGAATACAGATCGGTATCTTGTCATGATGTGAATATGATAAGAGAAAGTTTGGTACAACTCCATGATACATCTGATACAATTGGCGCCTTCGCTAAACATGACTACTGACTGCGAGAATGCTTGGGGATCTTGAGGATGCCCAATGTGAGCGGACATTCAGCAGTTAATAGACATTGGTGATATTGGATCTTTAGGAGCGAAGCGACTATAGCGTGAATATGGTAGGGCATTTTCCGCATGAGCTTTTAGTCTCGGATATCGACTCGAAAATTCCAAGTAAGCGTCATTATCCCACAATGTGCCCAGTGTGTGAAATCAAGTACAACGGTCCAAAAGTTCTAGAATCTCCTTTGGTGATCTCTACAGTCTGTTAGTATCATTCTAACAAAGCAATTCCCTATCAATACGGTGCAACTATGATAGAATATGGGAGAAACCCGTACCAACTTTTTCCCGCTGTCAACATCATTTGAAATTGAATGAAATATGAAGTGGACGTGTGTATACCGTTGCCACCAAAGCAACCCGTTATTCCATTTTGGACAAAATCCGGTTAATACACCTCACGAGAATCCATGGGTATTCTGTTGGTAATCAAACATAAGCGTTGGTCCACTGATGGAACCAATGTCGACTCAATTCGATGAAATTTTGAAGCTAATCAAGAAAAGTGAGTCGAGTTGTAGATCGGTGATCGAGACTCCTTCAAAATTTCGATACTATCTCTATACAGATTAAAAGCCAGAGAAGCTTTGATGAAAGTGCTAGATCAAGCTTACGTGATCACGGCGTGACTACTGGATCAATTTGGTGGAATTGTAGGCAACATAACGACTTGCAACAATTTAAGCGGTGATGAAGAACTCCCGGAAGGAGGAAAGATCTGATCTGCGCATATCTCAATGATTTTCCAATCGGACTCTTTGTCCAACGTACTAGTGGATACGGTTCATCCTTAAATGTAATTCCAAAAATGAATCTTGCTCGTTTATCTTACAAAGGCAGATGAAATTCAATAATATAGTGGTAAGAGCCCTTGATGGGTCAAGAAAATCATTATTGGGAAGTCGACCTTCCATGACGATTGGTCCGCATACTTTCAAATCACCTTCCGTTCATGGATGTGCCGGTACTTCGATTGTTTGCTAGGAAGACCATGGATACGGCGAGGCTGGACATCCACTCTCCATCAAAGCTAAAATTCACGGCAAATGGGAAGCTAGTAACCATCATCGGTGAACAAGCTTTACTAGTAAGCCATTTGTCGACTTTTCTTTCATCACGACCACAGCGTTGAAGGGACACGGTTCGAGGACTTTCGTTAGAAGATGAATCTACAAGGAAAAGCAGATAGTGAAAGATGGTAATGCGTAGGTTGGGGACAAGTAATAAAACATCAACAACGAGACAAAGGAACTCGGATTTGCTCGATTTTCCTAAAGACAATCAAAGGGATGAAGCTCTTAGCCCAATCGATATTCCACATGGGGTTTCTTAAACCTGTTCTTGAAGGTTAACGTTCTTACCGATGGAGGTGATGAAGGCGATCTCTCCGGATCGAAGAGTGGAGCACTTATCTTAGCACTCACGAATATGTGTCACGGGAAGAATCGTCGCACCATTCTATCCTATGGTGACCAATTCAAAGGCATGTCTCTACAAAACAATGAGAATGAAAATCCACCTATCCCTTCTAGAGTTTGGGATACCTTGGGAGAACCAAGTGGAAAGTTTGACTACATGGTGAAATACACAAGCTCAAAAATCGAAATTGAAGACATCGACCAACTGGATGAGGCGATCCTTTTGAGTATCCTAGTCGACGGAAGAATTATACACATCTTCTCGATCTCATCATCAGTTGAGATCCCAAATGAAGATCTGCTTTAGCCGGTGAGTTTGTTAAGCCAGATTTTAACTATCACTACATCAATGTAATTACTGAAGATCAGGAATACAATTCTGGAAACGAGTTGGAAAGTGTCGCAGACAATGAGTCTCTCCACTCAGAAGATTGGAAAGAACATCCCAAGAATCCAGGATACATGCCACTTGAAAGCACATATGCCGCATATTATGCTCCTCGACACATCAATTAAGCGAAGAAGATCGCTTGACACAAAGACAAGGTCAACCGAGTCTTCAGCACATTCGACCACGACCAAAGTCTACACAAGAAATAAGTCAAATGGAAAACTACCATAGTATCGGACTTTCAAGGTTCACCACTATTGGAAGCTTTGTTAAAGCTCGGACTAATGTTCATAGTTCTAAGTAGTTTGTTTTGCTTTTGTTTTGAACTCTCGCCTGTAAGCGAAGAGATGTTTTATAGGGCTTAGCTTTTAAATAATTTCTCTTTGTCTTGTCCAAGACAAATGAGTTTTATTTAGGGCCTTGTTTCATATTGTGAATCATAAATAAAAGCGTTGTTTTGATTCCACATTTTGTGTTTGTTTTCTTGAAATGGTAATTAAAATAAAAAAGCGATCAAAATATAATAAAGATCGCATACACTTTCATATTAACTTTCAAAAAAAGAGAAGAGTTCATTAATCAAACATAAATCAAATATGAGTTAGCGGATGGAGAAATCCATTGAGCATAATAACTCTATGTTCTCTCCGACTTTGAATTCCACATGTTCGCAGGAAAAAGTTGAAGAAGAGATCCGGATGAGATTTCTACTACTTAAGCACGAGGAAAGAATCATTCGACCTCACAAAGAGCCTTTGGAAGAAATCAACTTGGGTTCTTAAAGACAAAAAGTGAACATCGGACTCACTCGCAGACGTCAAGGAAAACTAATAGATCTTCTCAAAGAATACGTCGATGTGTTTGCTTGGTCCTACCAAGACATCTTTGGTTTAGATACCGGCATCGTGGAGCATCACTTGCCATTAAAACCGGGTGTCCGAGTTAAACAAAGGCAAAAGTTCACCTTGACATGGTGACAAAATCAAAAGGAGGTTCAAAAGCTCGACGTGGGTTTCCTCGTCACCGAATATCCTCAATGGCTAGCCAACATAGTGCTGTCTCCAAGAAAGGCGGAAGGTCGAATGTGTGTTGACTACAGGGACTTGAACAAAGCTAGTCCAAAAGCGATTTCCCACTACATATCGACATGCTAGTGGATAGCAAAATTCAACATCTTTTCCTTCATGGACGGTTTCTCGGCTATAATCGGATCGGAATGGCTTAGAAGACATGGAGAAGACATCTTTCATCACGCCATGGGGCATGTTTTGCTACAAAGTAATGCGTTTGGATTAAAGAATCGGATGACTTACAAAGGCGATACTCTCTTTCATGACATGATGCAAAGAGATCGAAGTCGTGGATGACATGATAGCAAAGTCGACCTTGAAGAAGAGCATATAGAATATCTTTTGAAGTTGTTTGACAACTAAAAATTGACTTCTCACAGAATCCTAATAAATGCACCTTTGGGGTAAGATCCGGAAAACTCCTAGGTTTCATCGTCGGTCAAAGGTATTGAAGTTGACCTTGACATAGTCAAGGCTATTAAAAATGCCTCGCAAACAGAAAAGCAAGTAAGAGATTTCTTGGGCGGTTGAATTACATCTCGGTTATCTCTCGAATATTGCTACTTGTGGGCGATATTCAAGCTTCTCAAAAATCAAGAGGTTGTGTGGACGGAAGATTGCCAAAAAGCGTTGTGATATCAAGGAATACACCGAGCCGCCAATATTGATTCCTACAATCGAAGGAAGACCCTTAATCATGTACCTTACCGTGCTAGAAGATTCCATGGGCTGCGTGCTTGGACAACAAGATGAAATCGGTGAAAAGCATGCCATCTACTACTTGAGTAAAAGTTCACAGTTGTGAAACTTCGTTACTCCATGCTCGAAAAACATGTTGTGCTTTGGTGTGGGCTTCAACGTCTCCGCCATTATATGATCAATCACGACTTGGTTAATCTCCAAATGGATCCAATCAATCGTCTTTGAAAAGCACCGAAGAATTGCTCGATGGCGGATCTATTATCGAATATGACATCAATGCAGTGCTCAGCGGTCAAAGGAAGCATTCTCGCGATCACTTGGCTTATCAACGATCAGCGAATACCAATCTCTCGATTCGACTTCACGCGAGGATGTTATGTACTTAAAGATGAAAGATTGTAATGAACCGCTACGAAGAAGGTCACGATCGAGAATCTAGATGGGGCTTAATCTTTGATGGGCAGTTAATGTCTTTGGCAATGGAATTGGGGCGATCATCATCTCAGGGGTTCTCATATCCGTTTTCATGATTGCTATTTCATTGCACCAACAACATCGCGAGAATCTGGCTTGTATCATGGGTATCGAAGAAGCCATCGACTTGAGGATTAAGATCCTTGACATATATGGAGATTCACCCTCGTGATCAATCAAATCAAAGACAAGTATGAAACTCATCATCTTGGTTTGATTCCCTACAGAGATTATGCAAGACATTTGTTGACTTTCTTCAACAAAGTGGAACTGCATCATATCCCTCGAGATCAGAATCGAATGGCGGGCCTTGGCTACTCTATCTTCCATGTTCAAAGTCAACCATTGGAGCGATATGCCTAAGATCATATCGGGCGCCTTGAAAGACCTGCATATGTGTTTGCAACTGAAGCAGTCTTCGATGATAAACCATGGTTCCACGACATCAAACGTTTCCTTCAAACTCAGGAGTATCCACTCGGGGCATCGCATAAAGATAGGAAAACTCTAAGGAGGCTTTCTAGAAATTTCTTCCTGAATGAAGATGTGCTATACAAAAGAAACTTTGACATGGTCTTGCTCAGATGCGTGGATAGACACGAGGCAGACATGATAATTCACGAAGTGCATGAAGGATCCTTTGGAACCCATTCAAATGGGCATGCAATGTCCAGAAAAATCTTGAGAGCAGGATACTATTGGATAACAATGGAATCCGATTGCTGTAAACTCGTCAAGAGATGTCACAAGTGTCAAATCTATGCAGATAAGATCCATGTGCCACCGACTCTACTCAACGTTCTCTCCTCTCCGTGGCCTTTCTCCATGTGGGGCATCGACATGATTGGGATGATCGAACCAAAAGCGTCCAATGGACATCGCTTCATTTTAGTGGCTATTGATTACTTCACCAAATGGGTCGAAAGCGGTATCTTACGCCAGCGTTACAAGACAAGTGGTTGTGAGGTTCATCAAGAACAACCTCATTTGTCGATATGGAGTTCAAGTAAGATTATTACGACAATGGATCAAACTTGAACAACAAAATGATGAAAGAAGCGTGAAATTCAAGATCGAGCATCATAACTCATCTTCTTACCGACCAAAGATGAGCGGTTGAAGGCGCCAACAAGAACATCAAAAGATCGTCCAAAGATGGTCATCACCTAAAGGCGGCATGAAATCGCCATTTGCTGCGGTATCGTACTTGATACGTATTTCAACAGGGCAACTCTTTTTCTCTAGTATCGGCATGGGCGGTGCTCCCGTAGAAGTTGAGATTCCATCAATGAGAGTTCTCATGAAAACTAAGTTATCCGAGGTGAATGGTGTCAAGCGAATCTGATCAATGAACTTAATCGAAGAAAAGCGTCGACCGCTCGTGTCATGGACAATTATATCAAAGAAGGATGAAGAAATCCTTCGACAAAAGGTTCGACCTCGTGAATTCGAGAACGACCTCGTGCTTAAAAGATTACATCTTTTCAACAGATTCTAGGGTAAATGGACTCCTAATTACGAAGGCCCATACATCGTCAAAAGAAGCTTTACGGCGGTGCTATGACTCTCACAACCATGGACGGTGATGAACTCCCGCATCTGTGAATCTTGACGATCAGAAATACTTTATCTAAAAACAAAAACAGCTCGTAAGTCGAAAACGAAAAATGGCTTAGGCAAAAAGCGTCTCGGTGGTGAAAACACGAAAAGGCGGTCGGGCAAAAATTAGAGACAATAAAGAAATTATCCTAATAGATTGAAAACACGAAAAGGCAATCTATGCAAAATTAAGGATCAAAATGACAAAGTAACTACATCGATGCACTTAGTCGTCATCGAAGAATCTTCCATCAACGGATCTTCAATCAAATCTTCTAAAGCAACAAGCACAGTTGGAACTCAAAGTTGTTAGGGATAATAGTGGTTATTTGCTTTCAATGTAGCCTTTTCACAATATATTATCATTTCCAACTTTTGTAAATAGTTCATGGAATCACGCCTTTGGCTGATTACCATTCTATCAATAAATTTGAGCCTTGTGCCCATTTGTTTGCAATTCTTACTTTATTCTGTTTTGCAAAATAACGCTTTTATTGTGAAAAACACTTTTTGAAACTAAAAAAAAGGGTTTTAAATGAATTTTTACTTCAAAATTTTGAAATAAAAGCGAAATTTTCCTTTGAACTATGAACACAGAAAGAACTTCAACAGTTTTCTCCACGAGTGTTTGAACTACGAAAGATAAAAACAACTACTCTGAGTCCTCTTCTCCTCGTGAGAGATCATCAAAGGACGAATTCTTATCCAAAAGAATTCCCAACAAAGTTTCTAACAAAATGCCTTTTTAGAAAGTTTAAAGCATCAACTCGATTCATCATCGATGCGTCTACACCATTCTGCGGATTTTCTGAGTATTTGTTTGAGCGTGGCGTAGTCCTTTTCCCAAATACCTTTGTTGTCTTGTCAAGTATCGTCAACATATGACATTCATGACATTCATCATTCATACGTAATAGCATCATTAATGCATTCCTACATTTCTCAAATGTTTGCTTCAACATCACTTGTTTAGGTTGCATTTTTCCAAAAAAACAAGTGTCGGTATGTCATCTCTCCGATAGATTATCCCAGAAATACATCTTTTCTCTATCATGTTCCCACTAAGATCATTCCTTATTGGGAACAAAGTTTTGATTGACCCTTTCTTTCCAATTCATTCACGGATAGAATCTGTCTTTAATCAACTCGGTTGGATTTCACAAAGAAAAATCTACCTACAAACAATAACAATCGTCATCCATTTGCTTATTCTCCTTTTCATCTTGAAACTTGTCATAAAATGATTGTTCTTCTCAACAAGTCCAATCACGAAAGTTCAAGAAATCTTAGCGATTGTCTTTTAAAGAAAACTGTGTCTTCTCAATCAAAATGCTGCATCTTCTCGAAAGAGATCCTCGGCAAGATTGTAATTGTGAAAATAGAAACTCATTTGAGATCTGTTTCCATCATTATCATTATTCACAAGGCTGAATACTCAGTAATTTTCTCAAGAATTACCTTGTTATAGTTATCACTTCGCTGATAATTGGTAATATCTTCAGAGCTCATTACCACAAACTATCACAAGGCTGATAATTGGTAATATCATCTTCACTTACCTTAAACATTGTCCAAGGTGACGGTAATCTCCTCAAAGCAGTTTTCACTTTCATTGTGAATCTATTTTCCCATGAAACATATTGTGCGTTTCCAACAAACGATTCTCCTTTCTTAGGCAGTTGAGTCATCCTCACAAATCTTTCCCCATCATATCAATCTTTGATATATCTTGGGTAAACTTTTTGCAATCATTTTGCATCATTCACATTTTTTGGTATCTTAGGTCCAAAATTTGCGTATTCTGATATTTAAGTCTCTTCACACCTATCGAGACGAAGATCTTCATATTCATATCTCATGTTAAAGAAACTTAAATAGGGGCATCTGTCATACCCAATTTTGACCTAATATACCACCTACATTTGCATCACTACATCACTAACGATTCGAGCAGAATAGATCGTGTGTGGCAGAAGTCAAAATCGGGGTTTCATCAAAATTTCATCATTCAAGATGTGATCAATTAGGGTTTGAGTTTCTACTTACCTCAATTAATCTATCTTAATCAATTATCAACAGAGGATCTTCAAATTCCCAACTTTTCCTCATGATCTATCATGGATCGACCAATTAGGGTTTTTATCGAGGATAGGGAATCACGACTTTTTACTCAATGAGTGACCTATTTGCTTGGAGATTGATCTTTATATCTTCAATTCAACATCTTGACCTAATTTCTTGATTCAAAACATCACGAAGTTCACATTTTCATCGGACAAAATTACGGATCATCAGATAAAATTCATACGCATAGAAAAGTCAAACTTTGACTTTTGGTCAACTTTCAAAATCAAAATTTTTCAATCATCAAAACACTTCAAATGATCCATCGTGATCATAAAAATCAAGAAATTTGGAAAAGTCAACAAAAGTCAAAATTTCCAACACTTTGAAAATTTTCAAGTGTTAGAAAAACATGTTTTCCTACTTTCATGGCAATTTTCACATAGTTCCATTGGGATTCAGAAAAACTCAAAACATGAAAGTTGTAGCCCTACTTACAAGCTTTCCAAAATGCCCAAGAACTTGCAAAACCATTTTGTCTAGCTATACTTTTGATTTTGAAACATAAAGCTCCAAAACCATGGAATTTCAAGTACATGCTTCAAAAGTATAAGTCATTTTTGCAACTTCTCCTTCTAGAAGCCTTGTCATCACTTAGAGGCAGCTAGTAACTGATAAATATCAGTTTGAATGATTGAAGAGAGATTGGATCAAAGAAGAAAACTTAACCATGGTTAAAAAGTAACTTTTGCATTAAATGCAAAAGATTCTATTATGACCACTTAACCAAGTTACAAGTTTCCTTCAATGATATCTTTGCCAAATCATTCAGTTTTCTTGGCCTATAAATAGAGGTCATTTACTCAAATTCAAACCACACCAAAGCTATGCAAATCAAGCTTTCACTCTTCTTTTCTTGAATTTCAAGTTTCATAGTTCAAAGCGAAATTTTGTATTTTACAAATCTTGTAATAATGTAAGAAACTTGGTGTCTAACATGTTTTAAACATCAAATGAAACTTGTTTGAAACTTAAAATCAACTCAAGAATTACTCAAACTCAGAATCCATGTTTAAAACCAAAAGCTTGCAAAACTTGCCTTAACTTTCAAGCGATAATCTACTCGAGCTAGTCTTGATTTTATCATTCAAACATCATCCACATGCTTCATATAAGCGATCGGATCATCATCCCTAACATAACACTTCTAACCACGAATTCGAAGTTCACATCAAGCATATGCAGTTGGACTTGGGTAGAGAGTTCGAGTCATTCAGTGAGCATAATGATCAAACACCTTCCATAAGGTTCGGTGGTGCTCTAGCCATCATCAAACATCAATGGAAACACTCTAAGAAGGATTTCAATTTCAGTTTGAAGAGGTAACTCATTCATACTTGAACTCTATGATTCATGAATTCCAGTTCAAAAAGCGGCTTGGCCGTTTGTTTCTACACCTTCAGATCCTTAACCCTCGATCAATTGCTTAATTCCATGGCTATACGATTTCATATTGAATTTAAGAATTAGGGTTCTTCGGTTCGGGAAAAATTAATCATTTAAAACTGAAAATAAATGAAATTAACCACCACCATCATGTTCTGGTTAAATTTCGAGCAAGTTTGATGTTTATAACTTTCAATTTCATCAAAAGCGAAGAATGGGATTGGATGAAAAGGAAGAACATTACGCGTTTTCTTGTTTTCGAAATTCAAATATTTGTTTTATAATATAATAACATGGAATGAGATATATGAGCGGACATATTACATAGCGGTTGCCATCACTCTTAGTCCTTTGCCTTGCCTTGATGGTCACGGGTGAATCCCTTGGGACCATTTTTCACTTTTTCCTTTCTTCACATTTTTTATCAAACTTCATACTTTCAAAACCAATGAAACTTCTCATTTTGAGATGATTTTTTATACACTTGTCATTTAATATACCTATTTTATGATAATGTCAAAAAAATCCAAAAATATTTATTTTGATTATATTTTCATTGAGCCGAAAACGAGGCATTTTAAGGTATTCTTAAGTACTTCAAAGATGTTCTTTTCAAACTTTTGAAACTCGAAACTTTTTCAAACTTCTTGTGGATATATTTCATCTTTCAAAAACACTTTCAAGATCTTTTCAAAACATTTCAAAACATACTTACACATCTTTTTTTCCATGATCGACTCGATTTGAAGATAAAACCGAATCAGTTTTTCCTCGAATTTCTTAACCGATCGTGAGCCTCCCTCACGGTGTAAGTCCCAATTATTTTTATGTACATAGTTATTTCCTTGTACATATCCAATTCTTTTATGTACATATCAATTTTACTTGTACATAATACAAACATCTTTGTAAATATTCAAGTATAGCAAACTTTCGTTCGTTTATTAAACATTTATACACCAATTCCATTGGTATCTAGAGAATTATTCGGTGAAACTTCTCTTAAAACCAATGGGCCTCCCTTACGGTGTAAGTCCCAACCCTCCTATGTACATACACATTTCCTTGTACATAAATACCCATTCGTGTACATATTCATTTCCTTGTACACATTCAAACTCGTAAATAATCAAGTTACACTTGCTTTAAGCATACGTTTATACACTTGTTTATATTTCCTTCATAAACTCCATGAATAAACTTTATACACTTATTTATATAACTGTTTAGTTATAATATAACAACTAGTCTAACAACTAGGTCCCTGAGTTTGCCTCCTCTTGGGCTTTGTACAAGATAACTCATTCATCGAGTTTAGCCTCCTCTTGGCTTCATATAAGAAAACTCATTTCTTGAGTTTAGCCTCACTTAGGCTTCATATAAGACAACACTCCCTGTTGAGTCGACCTCCTCTTGGGCTTCGTTCAAAAGAACTCCTCATTGAGTTTAGCCTTCTCTTGGGCATCAAACAAGAAAGAGACGGAAAATCTCTTATGACCTCTATTGGGCTTCCAATACAAAGAATCACCAGCTAGGATAGAACCACGAGTATGATTTCCGGTGAAATCACTCTTGAAATCCTAAGAGGATGGTTTCCGGTGAAACCAATCTTAAAGCCAAAGCCGACCATACCCTATAGCTTCCTCTTGAGCTTCATACAAGGACCCTCGATGACCCTCGGAATGCCTCCTCTTGGGCTTACAATACAAAGACCCACGGGCTTCTTAAAGCATCCCAATCCATCAATTTCTCCTCGAGATTTAGACATCTATCATCTCTATGGAAGAAGTATCTCATCTATCACATCACATACAATTAAAAACTTTTCAAATTTTTTCAAACTCTTTTCAAACAAAAACATCTCTTAATCGTAAGTGGTAGCTTGTACACTCAAGCAAAACACCCGATGCTTACAATTAAAAGACTCGATCATCTTTTCAAACATCTTTCTTAACTCGTAAGTGGTAGCGCTTGTACACTCAAGCAAAACACCTATAACTTACGATGAAAGATTCAATCAATCAATCCTTTAAAATGTATGTGATGAAATAGATTAGATACATTTTCATTAAGATGACATTTGTCTTTGTCTCTTAATAACATTCCATTGCTTCCACTAGCATAAGTGGGAACTACGATTGCTCTAACTTTCTCAACATCCCTTTGAGAATACGTGAGGCCTGGTCTCATCCTTGGCGAGCAAATTTCTTCCTCCTCGAACCAAACAAACCATAGATCCCTTTAGATCCGAGCTACAAATGCTCGATTCCCATTAAGGGATATGTATGCGAAGATCCCAATGATCTTTGCGAGCACAATAATAACAAAACCTAGGATCCCACATAATCTACCTTTCTTAAAATCCAAAGGAGAAACTTTCCCAATCATAGAAATAGCAATTTAAAACACACAAACATATCAAACATATTCATATATAAAGGTATAGATAACTATATATATTTAGGGTGCCACATCTATTCCCTTTATATAACAAACCCCCTTGCCCGGAATCTCCCCAATGCGTTGCGTCTAGTTCGCTAGTCGTAATGCATATCATATCAATTGAGGGTATTGCGACTTTCCCTTTTCATAATCATTTTTCTTGTGTTGGAAATAATAAAGCTTGATGCTCGCGGCATCTTTATAAACAAATCAAAAGAGTAAATCGTTTCGAGCCAGAGAATCCGAATTCATATTCGATTCCTAGCGTCATTTTACGAACAACGGTAGCGAGGTTCGTCCACAGAGGCCGCGTTTGCGGTCTTGGCGAGGAATCGTCCCACATGGGATGCGTATGCACTTAGAATTTGTCTTATTACTTACACTACTACACATGCAATTATATGTTATCTTTGTAGTGTGCTATATATGCATGCATTTGTCTATGTGTTCTACATAACCAACCAAACACTATCACCTCAATACTACTTCTAAAATGGCTCAGAGAAATATTATTGTAACTACACATTACAATGGTACCATTTTTAATGATGTTAATATCGACTTCTCATTTGCCAATACAACAATTAAGCGGTTCAAGATCCACGTTAACTCGGTTGCTTCATTTGAAAGAGGATAGAACAAAAAATACAATTGTCGGTACTAGAAATTATTTATCGACTTAGTTATTTAACGGAGCGATGGAAGTGTTTTCGTAATGAAACATCTAGAAGACAACGGCGTTAGAGTGATGTTTGGTATCACTGCTTTTGCTCGACTTGAGTCTATTAAGCTTTATGTTCGTGTCGTTTACGTGGAGGCGGACCAAATGCAAGAGTCACAGTCACACTAATATGGATTGAGTCAACCTACTGATGAGGAACTTACACAAAACAACGAACCATTCGTACCAAATGAGGAGGTTGGTGAATACAGTGACGATGAACTCAGTGAGATCCAATATGAAGATCTATTTGGAGATGATGATGATGATGACGACAAGGTCATTCCTTCCCATACTCCAGACGTGCCACCCATGAACTTGTACAATCCACCTGTTCATATGACAAACGTATGTTTGGAGGCACAACCAATTTCTATTTTTAGCAACTTGATTCCAAATCACATGGGTGATAACTTAGAGGTTGGAATGAAGTTTGTAAACAAGGAAGCGTGCATGGCTGCTATGCAACACTGGCATATAATCAATTGTCTTGACTATTGGGCATACAAATTTGATAATACAAGGTATATATAAAGTGTAAAAACAAAGCATCTCCATTCAAATGCAGAGTTTCGTTCCGTAAGAAGAGCCAAAATGGGTGATTGGTAAGCTACGTGGTCACACACTTGTGCAGCGTTCCATGGGTCAGGACCACAAACAACTTACTTCGGATCTTGTAAGTAAAAGCATCAGGGAACTTGTTAATAGTGACCCTTCACTTAAAGTCAAGGTAATCATCGTTCATGTTATTAAAAAATTCAGGTATATAATATCATATAGGAAAGCATGGATTGCTATGGTAAAGGCCATAGAATCATTGTATGGAAATTGGGAGACCTCTTTAATGATCTTCCACAATGGTTGTTGATTATGAAAGCCTACCTCCAGTACCGTTATAGATTTGCAAACACTACCTGCGATTTCAAATGAAGGAACACAGTTGGGTGATAGGAGGATATTCCATAGGCTCTTTTGGGCATTTCAACCTTGTATCAGAGGTTTTGCTTATTGCAAGCCTATTGTGCGAGTTAATGAACATGGTTGTATGGGAAGTATAGAGGCACCTTGTTGATGGATGTCGCACAAGATGGGAATGGTAACATTTTTCCAATAGCTTTTGCAATAGTTGAAGGTGAGACAAAGGATACTTGGAGTTTCTTCTTGAGTAATTTGAGAGGGCATGTGACACCTCAAGCCAACTTGTGTCTTATATATGACATGCATGCATCAATCAAGAGTGCATATAAAAACCCAAAATGGATGACAATCTCCACTACATATTCTGCATAAGACATATAGCGCAAAACTTCATGTGTGAGATTAAGGACAATGAACTTCGCAAAAAATTTATCAACATGGGTAAGAATCTGCATTTAAACTTACTACTTATAGTTCAATATTTTGGAAATTTTTTTTGACCATTGTTAAAACAGAATATGCGTTGACGCAGGCATCATTTAATTACTACGGAGGTGAAATTCGTAGAGCAAATAAGGATGCCATAAGGTGGATAGGCAACATTCCCCGAGAGAAATAAGCAAGGGCATATGAAGGTGGACAGCGATGGGGACACATGACAACTAATCTTGCAGAATCATTGAACTCGGTACTTAAGGATACTCGTAATCTTCCAATCACAACTTTGGTTAAGGCAACATACTTTCGAATGAGATCTTTGTTTGGGAAACTAGGTCATCAATGGACCTGTTGTTGGCGGTCGAACCCATACAACTACATGCATCGAGTTGGCACAGAAGTTATTAAAGCAACAATCATAATGTCATGCAATTCGTAGTGAAGATTCTATTTCATGGTGGCCCAAAGAATAAACTGGCGCGATGGTCGACCATTAGGTACTTTCTGTGTTGATCTTAGGAAGCGAGTATGTGATTATGGAAAATTTCAAGCATTTCACTTGCCCTGCTCCCATGCTATCACAACATGTGCTAGTATCGACAAGACTACACCATATACATACGGAGGTGTTCACAATTCTTAATGTTTTTAAAGTCTACGGAAAGCTTCCTTGGACTACCACATGAGGAAAATTGGCCACGTATAGAGGAGTTACACTTTGCCATGGCGAAAATATCGAAGGAAAAGAAAGGTCGCCCAAATAATACTCGCATTAGAATGAAATGGATGAATGTGAAAAACAAAAGAGGTTGTGTGGGATCTTTCGTGAAGTAGGTCATATCGTGCAAATGTTCGAATGTCGACCGTCTAAATAGGCCTTAGTATTTACATAAATATTTTAGCAATGTAATATAACCAATGTAATATCATGTCTTTATAATGGTTCCTTTCATTTCAAATTCAACAGACAAACCACTGGGGTAGAACAATAACAACAAACAACCACAACAACAATCTAAGAACAAAATACAATCGAAAATTACAACACGATAAATTGATAAAATGACCAAAAGCAGCGGATCTATGCGGTTATAACCATCAGCGATCGGATCCTCCGATGTTAGCATCATCATAAGGACACATGCATCGTTATGCACAAGTCTAAAAGCGGAGTTTCTCCATTTGGGCGACCACCATAACTTTCCTCTCAATTTTAACGATCTTCTCACCATCGTGATCTCTCCTAACCAACGATTCAATTCCCTCTTCAATGCTCTAATGTATGCGTGTTCCAGAGCATCATCTTCATCAGAGGCTTTATTGGTGAATAAATCACATAAGCATCCTTTTCATGAACGAAAAAGTTGGAAGTGATTCCTCCGACCCTAATGAGGGCGTCTTTGTCTCAAAATTCAAACATACTTTAGAGCGAGATAACTATTTTGGTGTGAGAAACAAATGAGCACACTTGACCTATTTATAACAAATGAAAAAAATATTAAAATATTATTACGCAAATCCGTTGGATGGGCCAACCGAAACTACGTTTTTCAATGTGTGGCATTTTGGTAAAAAAACTACAAACTGTATCGAAATAATAATATAATAAATAAAATATTTTTTGTAAAAAATATTATTTGAAATATTTTTTATATTAATATAATATTAATTTATTAATTTTTAAAATGTTTTTAATTATATTTTAATATTTTAAATATTTTTAAATTTTTATATATTAATTAAAAACCATATTATAATTAATAAATAATAAAAATGAAAAAATATTTCCTAGTACTCGATGTCCAAAGGTGGAGCGAATCGATCAGAGGCGTTTGATGGGGCGATCGTCTAACGGAGACGAACAGAGTCTACTTTGTGTCAAAACCATAGCATTTTAAAATATTTTAAAAAATGGCATAATGGTGTATCATGTTTCATAGTACGATATTTGGGTAAAAATTTCTTACATTTCTTGTTTTTGTCTCATTTAACATAATATTAAAAAAGAAAAAGATAATTACAAAGAAGCCATAGAACTTCAAGCAATGGTATAATGTGAACAAAATTGGAACTATGACCTCACCTGTCAACATTTTCTACTAGGTACTTGACCACTTGGTTAATGCTCTTTATAATAAACATAATAACTGCAAAATGCAGAAATTTAAAAACATTAAATCATTAAATTTGACTTAAAATGTTGTGTACATTGAACAAAACATCCTTCATTTTTCTGCATCCTCTTCTGCTGCAGCTTATCCCTATAAATTCTGATAAATAATTACCACCGAAGCAACTTTTGAAAACCAAAATAATGTTTCTGACTACACACAGTGTCCCCCCATAGATATATCAATTTTAATTTTTTAATATTAAGTCACGACAATGATAAACTTTAATTAAATGAATATAGCATGTTTCTTCTTCCATTCTATTGTCCATATTTGTCAAACTAAGATACCATTACGATTAAATTATTTTTTATCAGAATATAATATTTTTCTTTAAAGGTTTTGGATCTCTCTTTATTTATAAAAACAGCAGAGGAATAGGATTCCAAATTGTAGCCGTTCATTTTTGATAATTTTAATAGCAATAATGAATTGGAATTTTTGTTGCATGCTTAAAAAATAGAATATCTTCATTCATATACATAATTACTGTAAAAATGCTTTGCTTAGTCATTGATTGTTATATCAAAATAAATCATAAGATATTATTAACATGCCAAATCTTCTACTTTACGAACAAATAAACAAAACTTCCTTAATTCTTAACCATTCATGTATTCATAATGTTCTCAAATAGTGAAGCATCATAGATTCACAGTTCCTCATAAGCTCATTTTGAATAATTGTGTAGGGTCCATAATTAGATCACAAACAAAATCATCAATCTTAGGTCCCACGTTATCATATCTCTAGGTAGCACTATATATTTATTATTCTCATAAATCATGTACTAGTAGGTGGAATAAAAAAGGAAAAAAAATCAATGGCTTCAATTTCAAAGTTCTTATACTACAAGCCTGCTTTGAGTATTTATCATCATAAAGCAAAATAAGTCCTACACTTTTTCTTTTCCGCCTTTAATAATTCTACTATTTGCTTAATTTTTCCACTTAGTTTCAATAATTTAATGTTATTATATTACTATAATTCATGAAGTGTTGTAGATCAACCGTATGTGTTTATTTTATAATTTTAGGGTATAAATTTTAACTCTATTGGCAAAATGTTGATATTTTTAAGTTAAAAATTATGTATCATGTATGATAGTTAAAACAAATGGGTTTATCCGGATATTTTAAAATTAGGTCGGAGATTAACTCGACATGATTCAAGGTTTATTTGGTTCAATCAATTTAATTGACTGTTGAACCATTTATTAAATAATTTAACGATAAAATTTTATAGATAAATCATGCAAGTGTATATTCACAAATTAATAAAATAAACGTTTTAAAAACTCATTACTAACTTAATGCTATGAGATTAATAATAAATATAATTATTCAATTAATTTATACAATTAAATAAAAACTATAACATAATATTATAATTTAAAAATTTGTGTTGTTCTTTGGTTTTTAAAAAAGACTATTTTGAGAAAGAAAAATATTTTAAGTGTTGATGTTAACATATTAATTTTTTTAATTTTTTGTTAAAAATATTAAATTATTAATAACGTGTATTATTTTGAACTTTATAAAATTGATTTCAATTTCTTTTGTAAGAAAAATTTTGAGTAATTTAATCTGATTTTTTTATTATACTTCAATGTTGATCCACCAACGATTTTATAAAATTGACCGAATCAAAATCACCTATAATTTTCGATTCAACTCATTGAATTGGACAGTTGAATCACAATTTAAAACATTAGTCTACCCTATTAATTTAGGATTCAATTTCCAAAAACAGTATTTTTTTTATATTTATAAATCAATCATTTTTTAGCCAATTCAATTAGTTTAAACTTTATGTTTATATTTATATAGATAAAGAAAGACAAAGTTTAAACCAGGTCATTAGTATTATTGTTATTAATAATAATAAATTATATATTCTCAATCGAAAGAAAAATGTTAATCTCACTAACTATCTCTATCCTTTAGTCAAACATTTGTGCTTGCTTTTCCAATCAAAATCTTCTCTTTTTTCAACATTAATTCATAAAAGCTCATACAAACTCTTTTCCTTCAAATTTTATTACTTACTCAATTAAATTGTTATGCTTCAACTTCATACCAAAACTCTTTTCACCCAAGAACATGGAAACAATGAAACCAAAATCAGCAAAGAACAACAGAAGCAAGAAATTCGCCAAAACATTCCAGAAAGTGATTAGTCTCAAAAGCGCAACGAAAATTGCATCAAACAATGGAATTTGCATGCTCAACTCAAATCTCAAAGTGAAAGAAGATCAAGAACCTTTCTCAGATCATCATACCAATACCAATGACAACCACAACCACAAGAACACAAACAAGAACAAGAACAAGGTCAGAAACAAAGCAGTTATGGAAGCTCTAATTGCGAGGCTTTTCGCCGGAGTCACGACGATCAAAGCAGCCTACGCCGAGCTTCAAATGGCTCAACATCCATACAACAATGATTCAATTCAAGCAGCGGATCAAGCAGTCGTCGAAGAACTAAGATCCATCTCAGAATTGAAAAGAAGGTTCTTGAAAAAAGATCTTAATCTTTCACCTCAAGTTACAATAATGCTCGCAGAGATTCAAGAACAACAAAGCATAATGAAAACATACGAAATCACCATCAAGAAGATTCAAGCAGAGGTTGACGCTAGAGACTCTCGAATTTCATCTCTTAGGAAAAAACTAGACGAGTGCAATTCATTCAACAAATCACTTGAGAAAAAGCTTAACTCAAATGCTTCTTTATCACTCTTTGTTAACCTCCAACTTTCATCGTTGAATCAGACACACTTTGTTTATTTTCTTCACCATACCTTGAGATCAATACGGAGTTTCGTGAAACTTATGATCGAAGAAATGGAATCAGCTAACTGGGACGTTGAAGCTGCTGTTAAATTCATTCATCCAAACGCGGTTTTCAGTAAACCAGCTCATCGATGTTTTGCTTTTGAATCATTTGTATGCATTACAATGTTTGAAGGTTTCAACTATCCGAATTTCGTTACTTCAAATGAACCTCTTCACAATATTCATCAGAATCATTACTTTGAGAAATTCAAGAAGCTGAAATCTCTGAATACAAAACAGTACTTAGAGAACAATTCAAACTCCTCTTTCGCCAAGTTTCTAAAATCCAAATATCTTCAACTTGTTCATGCTAAAATGGAGTGTTCTTTGTTCGGAAACTTGAACCAGAGAAAGCTAGTGAACTCTGGAGAGTTTCCAGATTCTGCTTTTTTCTTAGCTTTTGCTGAGATGGCAAAGCGCGTTTGGAGTCTGCATTACTTAGCATTGTCATTTCAAGAAAATGTCACAATTTTTCAGGTAAAGAAGAATACTAGATTCTCTGAGATTTACATGGAAAGTATCACAGAAGAATCAGTTTCAATTTCAACTGCTTCGTGTTCAAGGGATTCTACTGATTCTAACTCCGGCGAGCTTCGGGTGGTTTTTACGGTGGTGCCGGGTTTCAAAATTGGTAAGACAGTGATTCAGAGTCAGGTTTATCTATCTCTTATGGATTCTTCTGCAAATTCGTGTAGAAATTAGTTTTCATTTTATGTTATGTATCATAAATTATGAGTGTATTAATATACTCATGATAATGTATAATGTATTATTGTTAAGTATATATACTGAGGGTTAGTTTAATTTAAAAATATAATAATTCGTTTAATTACTTGAGGAAAAATAGGTATGATTAGGTGCAAATTGTTATACATTTTCTGAATATTTTTTCTTCAGTTTTCTGTAGGTGTAGTGTATAATATTATCTTGCAGTATGTATGTATGTATGAAATGATGGCATTATAGTTTAATCAGATAAATATATTTTCCCTTTTGGTTTATATATATATTTGCAACTATTTAGCTACAAGTAATCCACAAGGAGTTGGGCGAGAGAAGGTTTGCTCGTTTTACTGTGTGCTCTTCACAAAATTGGAATTTTTTACTATAGTGCCACTTTTTGAAAAAAAATACACGATAGTGCCACCATTATAAAAAGAAAAAACCAAAATGCCACTAAAATAGCACTCGTTCGTCCAAGCAATGGGCCTTGGGCATTTAAATGCATGGGGTTTGTCTAAGGGTGGGACGAGTGGGTTATAGTTTTTTATTTTTTTTTATTATTAGAAGAAAAAAAACTATAACGGTCGTCAAACACCATGCGTCTGTGAAAATCGTCATTATTGACGAACTGTTTTAGTGGCATTTATTTTACAATGGTGGCACTATAGTATTTTTCAAAAATATGGTAAAAATTTACAAAATTTTATATTTGAATCTAGTAGAATACAAATATATAATTTTTGTATTATACAATTTTACTCTGATTTAAAAGGAGTCTCAACAAATAAAAACGTAGGATTGATCTTTTTAGATTAATCAATTAGAAAATAGGATAATAAGTTTTTTTTTTAATTGATTGATGTGTTTTGAATTAAAATCGGTACATTTGTTAGAAAGTGAGCAGAGGCTAAGCCTGCCTTGTGTTAATGATGATGGGTCAGAGATGCAGTGTCAATGGGAGAAACAATTAATTCAAATGATATCCTACATTTCCGGTGGATAAAACAAAACAAAAACATGTCATATGTTTAGTTTTATATTTGAGTTGAAAGGTATTATGCATGATGTGTAAAATAGTTTTATCATGTCATCTAATAAAAAAAATTCTATAGTAAATTTAGTAAATTTGAGAGATGCTTTCTTTAGAGTAGATTGTTTGATCAAACTGAGTAAATAAATTTTTGTTTTTTATCTTATTACATTATATTATTTGTATAAAATTATTATTATTACTATAGACAATTTATTTTGGTTGCTATTATTCTTTGTCTCATAAATTGATATTGTATTTTGTCGTAATTAACAATAAAATTCATAACAAGTGGCACGGTGAGCGTGAAGTAAAGAGGTATTGAGCACCATGGACAGATGGAGATCGAGAAATTTTCCGGTAACAACGATTTCGAGTTGTGAAAAATTAAGATGCAAGAAATTTTAATTCAAGACAAGTGTATTGATGCTTTAAAGAGTGAAACATTGATGTCATGGGTGTTACACATGTACATAAGACCGAGATGGTGGATAAAGTCGAAGTGTCATTATCTTGTGCCTCGAGGATAAAGTTCTAAGAGAGGTCTCGAGGAGCAAACTACGGTTTCTATGTGGTAGAATTTGAATCATTGTATATGACTAAGTCTTTGTTCACAGTTGTATCAACAACAACTCTATTCATTCCGAATGGTGGAGCATAAATCCATAGTTGAGCAGCTTATAGAATTTCACAAGATTATTGATGTTCTTGAGAATATTGAAGTGAAGATTGATGATGACGACAAGGTTTTACTAGTATTGAATTCATTACCCATACCCTTTGAGCACTTTAAGAATGCTTTTCTTTATGGTAAAGAAGGTACTGTTACTTTGGATGAAGTCCAAACGATGGTGAAATCCAAAGAATCTTCAAACTCGAAAGATTTAAAGATTGAAGATAGTGGTGAAGGCTTAAATGTGTATAGAGGAAGAGGTGGACGTAAATGAATGTCAAAATTAAAGAGGTTTGACAAGTCAAAGGTAAAATATTTTAATTGTCAGAAAATCGATCACTTTAAAAGGGATTGTCCTGAGAGAAAGGTCAATGAATATTATGTACAAGTTGCAGTTGCCTTGGTGAGGAAAGTTATGAGTATGCCAAAGCACTAGTAGTATTGAGTTTGGAAATTGAAGATAGTTGAGCCATTGACTCAAGTTGCTCTTATCACATGTGTCCAAGAATATAATACTTTGAAACTTTGAAGATGCTTCAATGTGGAGTTGTTCGCCTTGGTGATAATAAGGCTTGCAAGGTTCATGGTATTGGTACAGTCAGACTTAAAATGTTTGATGATCATGAACTTCTTATTTACAATGTGAGGTATGTTTTAGAACTCAAGCGAAATTTGTTATCTATAAGTATGTTTGATGATCTAGGTTATTGCACTAGAGTTGAACATGGAGTGTTGAATTTCACGTGATGAATTGATCATTGCTAAAGGGTCTGAAATATGTGGTCTATATATTTTATAAGGTTTAAATGTTTTTATTAATTCATTAGTAACTAGTGGAGACTTTCATGACAAGGAAGAACTATGGGATTTGAGTTTAAGGTGTTATGAATACCTTGAGAAAGTTTCAGAGGAGTATATTGAATTTTGCAAATCAAGGGATAAAATGTACTCCCCAAGTTGTATGCGTTTTGGTCATTTCAAAATTAAGAAATTTAATTATTACTTTATGGGAAAGTGAAATAGTGTATTAATTTACAAATATGTCCTTCAATAATTTCATTGGAAAACGTAATCAAAAGAATAAAGAAGAAAGAAAAATAAATAATAGAGGTATATTAGACAAAAAGTCATAAATTATGTATTGGGATTCTAAAGTGACTTATAATTTAGGACAAATATTTTTACAAAGTGACTTATAATTTGGGACGGAGGAGTATATTCTTCTGAGTTGTTATTGAGGTTTAGGGAATAGGTGAGGTTAAAACAACTTGCTTGGTTGATAGAAATTTCTTCAAAGAAGAATAGTGAAAACTAAGGGAAAACTAGTAGAAACTATAACGGAGAAAACTCGGTTTGAGATGGAGTTTCCTACTACTATGGATGCTTGCGGTAGTGAGATAACGATTAGAGATCTCTCATTATCATTTGACTCATTATAAGGTAAGGAGGATTATTGTAGCATCTTAAAGAGACAATTATGCTGACCTTTAATATTATGTTTTTAATGTGGCTGAAAGATTACAAAATAAAAGAAGAAAAACCTTCTGAGAAGCATTTGAAAATAGGTGGAGTCAAGGGTGGTTAAAAATCATACTTGTAGGTTTGTTAAATTACCTAGGCAGAAAAGGGTAATTGAAAACAAGTTGGTGCTAGTTGCGAGATCAAGATTCAATAGTTGTTTGAATTTGATCAAGGTTATTGATTAGAGTTTCAACTTGGTAAAGAACATCAATGTTGTTGATTGTTAAATTGATATCAGCACGATTTAAAGTTAAGGTTGAGATTGTTGTAAATGTCCCTTAAAATCTTTGTCGATGAAGCGAAAGAAAACATGTTTTGAGATTGCCAAAAATCGAAAACCGAAAATTATTTGATTTGACCGATTTATGGATATCGTGTTCGGTCGACTCGGTTCATTGATGCATTAATTAACGTTAGAATATTTTACATTAATTAACGAGATCATATATTCATAGGCAACATCGAGGGTCATCGAGGGACTATGATCTTTATGATGATTTTTGAATCGAGGACTTTGCTAATGGTACCCCTATGTTTGAGGGACATGACCATTGTTATTGAAGGCGAGAGATTACCTAAGTGTGCAAGTGTGAAATTATGATTCAATTCAGATATGTTATCTTTGAATTTAGAGTTATCTAACGGTTGATTTTAACTCTTGTCATGCAATCCTATTAGCCATACATCTAAGCGGTGTATATAGACAATTTATAAGAGCGCGGGAAGTAAAGTCGGAAAATAAACCCTGCTATTACAAGACTTTGGGGCAATTACATTATTGGAGGTGCGGAAAGTAAAGTGCGAAATAGACCTAATTACTATTACATCATGTGAGCATTACAATAATGGTAAAATAAGCACTAAAATTATACATCCAAGAAGCTACAATAATATGCGAAAGCAAATTAATCGGAAAAAGAAATAAAGTCGAGAGAAGCTTGAAAAAATCGGTGAAAAGATTGAGGTTAATTAAGTCTAATTAAGTTAACCTAATTACTATGTGAATCAGTTAACAAAAACCCTAATTCTAATTGTTTTAAATTAATAAAAGAAATTTAATTTAAATTAATTAACCTAAATTAAACTAATTAAATTAATTAAGAAAATATTAAAAAAATTTAGTGATAATTAATCCTAATTTTCTAATTTATTAACCTAATTAAATGTCTAATTATTAATTAAATGGTGATGAATTAATTAATTAGTTAATTAAGAAAATAATTAAGAAAATATGAAAAAGAAAAAAATTGGAAAAGGGTTAGAAAAGGGAGACACTAGGGGTCGAACTCGGTCCCAGGGTTATCAATCTCACGCCTTTGCCATATAGTTTGGATTTAGTTGTCAAACAATCGCGTCCATCGATCAAAGCGCATTAAACATTTCGTTTTGGTTTCAACATTAGTGCGTGTGGGCCCATATTATTGAATGAGCCAATCGGATGAAGGAAAACTCCACGCCAGTCAAAAGGTCAGCCATAATCCCCACGAAACCCTATCTCCGATCATCTTGACCGGTGGGTTCAATTTTCAAAACCTGCAAAAGAAACTCAAATTCAAAATGCAAGGTTAAGGTTATCCCCCCTAAATCAAGATCTGCGAATTCAATGATACTGTCGTTTTATCCTAAAAACGCCTGTAGGATGAGATTCGAAGAAAATAGGCCGAACTGCCCTAACCATGGCAATTCATGATTCTGACGTTATAAGCCTCATGCGATGTATGGAACCTGTTCTATTTGATCTCAGGAAGACATCAAGATTGTTAGTTTAAATAAAAACACAACAAAAATAAAAATATGAAATTCACAAGTATGATGTAATCGGAGTTCATAAAGCATGCGATTCATGGAGTTTTGACCATGGATTTTGATCCATACTTACTCTATGTTACCTCGGAGCACGAATCAATGCTTGGAATTGCTTGGGCGGCTGAAATTTGAAACTTCGATGGTGCAAGTTTTCTTTGAAATTTTGAACTTAAAACCCTAATGTTTGGCTGCTGAATTCTATCCTTTTGATGTCTGAAAGTGTGGTGTATTTATAGGGCAAGAGAATTAGGTCAAGCACAAGTGTGGAAATATCTTGCATTGATTGGAAAATATTTGATTTGGAAATCAAATAAAAACTTCAAAATTGCTCAATCTCCATGTAATCATCCCTATACGATTTGGCCGACTTGTTGTGACTTACTTAGACCTCAAGATACCTAAATAACAAAGCCCACATGCCTTGGCCTCTTGTCTTGCATGTTATTTTATTTAAAATTGAATTTTAATGGAATAATGCAAAAATAAATTAAATAAATTATGGAAGGGTGTGTACTTGGACTTATAGGTCATGGACCATGTGTGAAACAAGTTTAAACCATAAAAACCTAGGCCCATTTAAAAAAATTTCAAGTTTGATCAATATTTTCTTCATGCACCTCTTCAAAATTCCCAAATTTGCTCAAGTCATAACTTTCTCAATTTTGTCATTTGAGAGTGTTCTTGGAATATTTAGAAATTTCAAGATGTCCTATAAATGATCGTTTTGGTTTTACCTTTATTGAAACTTCCATGGTCATGTACACTTCTTTGGAAAACGATGACTTTTTGTTGACTTTTAGAAGGACCTATAATGTCTTGATCCATATCTTTCAAATAAATATTTTTTGGGAAAAGCTTGTGAGTCACAAAGTTGTAGATAATTGAATTCTCTTCATAATGAACTTTGGTGGAAAAATTTCTCATAAAGTATGTGAAAGTTATGCTTTGGTCAAAGTTTTGTTGACTTTGATCAAAAACCCTAATTTAGAAACTTTGACTTATGATCAATTTTTTGACTTTCTTGATGAATCATGATCAACCCTTGATCAAATGATGAACGTGACTTCAAAATCTTGATTTTGACCAAAAATGATGAAGTTTAACTGTATGTTGACCACAATTGACTTTTTATCTAATACAACTGATTTTCGGTCATCTAAGCACTTGAGTGAGCAAACTTGAGCTGTGAGACTTGAAACTTGGCATGGTGATGCTTTTAAACATGTGAGGAGACATGATGATCACTTGAGGCATTAGAATTCAAATTTGACTTGAGAGAAACAAACCCTAGTTGTGGGTTGATTGCTTAGAAGAAGGTTCATCTGGTCAATCCTTGAGGAACTCTTGAGTATGGAGATGTCTATTGACTTGAAACAAAAGAGGGAAAATTTTGGGGTATAACACATATAACTAGAACAAAGTATATTTTATTTAAGCATTTCTTTTGAATTGTGACACTACTAGTTGGCAATTCAATGTTTTCTCCCCCCGCCCTATCTCGCTGCCAATGGAGAGGGACGATGAAAGCTTTATAATTTGCATGATTATTTGGAATGGTAAATTAAAAAATGTAGGGATACTTTGATTCACCAAGTCAACTTCATTCTCTAGTATTGGTCTGACTCTGATTCCTCAACTATTGGATAAACCATTTGAGAACACGGTTAAGTATGCTCTGAAGCACCACAGGTCTTTATGCTATGAAATATTCGTGAAATTTCACATTCAAGTTTCTTGGGTTTGAAAGAGATGCGGAATTCATACATTTGATGTACCACTTGGTTAATCTCTCCCTTGCAAATCTAGTTAGTGGGCACTTGATTCAGTCCGGATAGGATTGAAGGGGTTGACAAGGTTGTGTTCAAGGATGTAAGTGCCCTTTCATACTCTAGAGTCCATTCAAACGTGTTTCATTCTTTATCAACCTCATAGAATAATAAAATGTGTTGACCTTATATGGAAATAAACATGTTTAAGGTTGTTAACATCCCATTCAACTTCATTACTTCATTACTTATTTTTTCATGGTATAGTTTGTGAGAAGATTGAACCGAACCAAATAATAGTAAAAATTCACTCAAACTGAAATGAGCCGTTTTAATTAACTAAGAATCGAACTTAACCAAAATTATTGGTTTGGTATATCGTTTCAAAATTTAAAACCAAACCGAACCGTTAGAAGATAATTTTCCCAAACCGAACCGTTTATTAAAGAATTTGAAATTCTGGCAACAGATACTTGATGTCAAATAGAATGTTATGACACTGGTATCTGACAAACTTTTTAACAATATTAATAATAAAGTAAAAACAGTAAAGGAGACAATCAATTTTTAACCCATTTCGGTGTGTAACTACACTTACATCTAGGGGCTACAAAGCCAGGGAGGAAATCCACTATAAGAGGTATTAATTCTGGATTAAACCAAATGTTTATATCCTTCGCTTAAGACCTACCTGTCATACCCCAATTTTTGACCTAAGATACCACCTTACATTTTTCACATATGCATCATTGCATCACTAACAGTTTCAGAACATGATAGATCGTACGTGTGTTCCTAAAGTCAAAGTTAGGGTTTTATCAAAATTTCATTTGTTCAAGATGTGATCAATTAGGGTTTGAGTTTCCACTCACCTCAATTTATCTATCTTAATCAATCATCAACATTTGATCTTTAAATTCCCAACTTTTTCTCATGATCTACCTTGAATCGACCAATAAGGGTTTTGATCGAAGATAGTGAATCATTGACTTTCTGCTCAATGAATGACCTATTTGCTTGAAGATTGATCTTAATATCCTCAATGCAACATCTTGACCTAATTTCTTGGTTCAAAACATTACAAAATCCATGTTTCTTCATCGAGACAAAGCGAATCATCGATGAAAATTCATCATTCAAAAGTCAAAACTTTGACTTTTGGTCAACTTTTCAAATCTAAATTTTTTCAATCATAAAATCATTTTAAATAATCCATCATGATCATAAAAAATCAAGAAATGTGAAAAAGTCAACAAAAAGTCAAGATTTGAATTTTTTCTAACACTTAGAAAAATTTTCAAGTGTTAAAAAACATGGTTTTTCCTTACTTTCATGGCCATTTTCACCTAGATCCATTTTGATTCAAGAAAAACTCAAAACATAAAAGTTGTAGATCATGTTACAAGCTTTCCAAAATGTCCAAGAACTTGAAAAAACACGTTGTGTAGCTAGGGTTTTGAAATTTAAACTTAAAGCTCCATAACCATGAATTACAAGTCATTTTTCAAGAACTATAGGTCATTTTCACAAATTCCTCCTTCTAGAAGCCTTGTCACCTAGTTAAGATAGGTTAGAGCTGATAAAAATCAGATGAGAATTAATTATGAGGAGATAAGATCAAGTGAGATTTTAACCATGGTTAAAGGAATATTCCATGTGCATTTATGGCAAAAATGTCTTTCTTTCCCTTGAAGGCAAGTTGTTCAATTTCAAGCCAATCTCCTCTACTTACCATTCATATTTCTTGGCCTATACATAGAGGTCATTTCTTCATTCAAAATTACCCCAAAGCAATCATAATCCAAGCTTTCCTTTTTTCTTTCTTGTTTTTCAAGTTTCAAGTTTCTAAGTAGGAGAATTTGCAAATTTGAAGCCTTGCAATTTCTGAGCAATCTTAGGCTTCAAATACTTTCTAAACATCATTAGAAAGTTGTTAGAATCCTCAAGCTAGCCCAAGAACTAGCCAAACTCAGAAAACACTTCCAAACCTCATGTGTGCACATAATGAGCCCTAACTTCCAAATTCTCAATCCACTCGTGCATCTTCCAATCTTTCACTTCAAACACCTTCTATACATCATATAGAAGTGATCCAAACCATATTTTCATCACTGTAAACTCATAATCATCAAATTCGATTCTCACTTCAAGTGACTGTAGTTGGACTTTGTCAGAACGATCCAGACCATTTCAATCCAAGGTAAGCACATCAACACTTTCCATAATCATCACTGAAGCTGTAACAATCATCAAAACACCTCTGGAACACCTCCAACAAGGAATCCGATTTCAATTTCAAGAGGTAAGAAATTTGAACTTTGAACTCTTTGATTTTTAACTTCCAGTTCAAAAAAGGCTTGGCCATTTGTTTACTTTATCAACGAGTAATAACCCTCAATCAATTGCTTAAAATTGTGCTCATACATGATTTCATAATAAAAACTTAGAATTAGGGTTCATCGTGTTCATACAAAAATTAACAGTTCTAAGCTTAAAATAAATGAAATTAATTGCCATCATCATGTTCCTGGTGAAAATCCGAGAAAGTTTGATGTTTGGATCATGAGGTTACATTAAGAAATGAAGAATTCATGGGGAAAAAATCTGGAGGTTGAAGATGAAGCTATACGCGCATTTTCTGATTCTGGAAAAATTCAAATTCTTTGTTTATTTTATATTTATTGGTTGTTGTTTCATAACCGGATGTAACAGCCACCCCAGTGGCAAGCCAGCATGCTCTTAGTCCTTTGCCTCGCCTCAAGGCCCAGGGTTTGAATCCCCCTGGGACCTTTTTTTAATAAAAGCCTTAGCAACACGCAATGTCCTTGAGCGGAGACTTGACTCCTTGAGCAAGACTTGACCCCCCAAAGTATCCGACTTGACCTTTTCAAAGACTTCATTTTTTAAAACTCCTTTAAAAAATAAGGTGATTAAATGACAAGTCAAGCACATGGCTCAGTGGAAAAACTCTTCACTTCTAAGCCAAATGTCCAAGGTTCAAAACTCCTTAGGACCAAAAAAAACTCTTTTTATCACTAATTTTCTCAAAGTTTTTTCAACAAACTTCAAAATTTTCAAAAACTAATCAAAACTTCTCATTTTGAGATGATTTTTTGCACACTTGTCATTTAATATACCTATTTTATGATTGTGTCAAAAAAATCCAAAATATTTTCTTCTTGATTATATTTTAATTAGGTTAAAAATAAGACATTTTAAGTATTTTTAATACTTTTCAAAAATGTTTTCTTTCCATTTTCAAACCTAATCTTTTTCAAAACTTCTTGTGAATATCCTTCACTTTTCAAAATCATTTCAAAACCTTTTCAAAAACCTTTCAATAAACTTACACCTTTTTCCATGATCAATTAGATTTAAAGATAAACCGAACAGGTTTTTCCTTGAATTTCTTCATCATGGGCCTCCTCACGGTGTAAGTCCCAAACCTCCTATGTACATATTTATTTCCTTGTACATAACCACCCTTTCGTGTACATAATCATTTGCTTGTACATTCAATCATCTTTGTAAATATTCAAGCATAAACAAACTTTGTTTGTTTATTTTCATCCACTTGTTTATACTGATTCCATTGGTATTAAGGAGCATTATTCGATGAAGCGCTCTTAAACCAATGAGCCTCCATAAGGTGTAAGTCCCAAAATCCTTGTATATATTCAAGTTACACTTGCTTTAATTGCTTTTATACACTTGTTTATATATTTCCTTCATAAACTCCACAGAATACACATCACACTTGTTCATATAAGCTGTTCAGTTATAACATAACAACTAGTCTAACAACTAGGTTCCCTTTAGCCTCCTCTTGGGCTTTGTACAAGATAACTCATTTATTTGAGTTAGCCTCCTCTTAGGCTTCATATAAGACAACTCACCGTTGATTTTAGCCTCTGCTTGGGCTTATAAGACAACTCCCTTCGAGTTAGCCTCCTCTTGGGCTTCGTTCAAAAGAACTCCTCGTTGAGTTTAGCCTTCTCTTGGGCATCAAACAAGAAAGAGACTTGGAAATCTCTTAACAGCCTCCTATTGAGCTTCCAATACAAAGAATCACCGGCTAGGATAGAACCACGAGTATGATTTCCGGTGAAATCACTCTTGAATCTAAGAGGATGGTTTCCCGGTGAAACCACTCTTAAAGCCAAAGCCAGCCATACCCTATAGCTTCCTCTTGAGCTTCATGCAAGGACCCTCGATGACCCTCGAAATGCCTTCTCTTGGGCTTACAATACAAGGACCCTCGATGACCCTCGGAATGCCTCCTTTGGCTTACAATACAAGGACCCACGGGCTTCTTAGAAGCATCCCTAATCCATAATCAATTTCTCTAGAGATTTAGACATTTATCATCTCTATGGAAGAAGTATCTCATCTATAACATCACATACAAATCAAACACTTTTCAAACACTCTTTTCAAACAAAACATCTTTTAGCGTAAGGTGGTAGCGCTTGCATAAGCAAAACACCAAAACTTACAATTAAAGATTCAAACATCTTTCTTAACTCGTAGTGGTAGCTTGTACACTCAAGCAAAACACCTAATACTTACGATGAAAGATTCAATTAATCACCCTTCAAAATGTATGTGATGAAATAGATTAGATTACACTTTTCATTAAGATGACATTTGTCTTTGTCTCTTAATAACACCTTTGCTTCCACTAGCATAAGTGGAACTACGATTGCTCGACTTTCTCACCTCCTTTGAGAATACGTAGGCATAAGGTCTCATCCTTGGCGAGCATACTTCTCTCCCTCAGACCAAACAAAACCATAGCTCCTTGATCAGAGCTAGGATGCTCTTATATCAGAAGTTGCATTGTTCTTGCTTCTATCAGAAGTTGCATTGTGCTTACTTCTATCAGAAGTTGCGTTGTTCTTACTTCATCGGAAGTTCTTGTTTATTCTTGCTATCGGAAGTTACATAGTTCTTGCTTCTATCGAGTTCGTTGTTCTTGCTTATCGAGGAAGTTGTGTTTTTCTCGCTTCTATTAGAAGTTGCGATGTTCTAGCTTCTATCAGAAGTTGCGTTGTTATTGCTTCTATCAGAAGTTGCGATGTGCTTGATTCTACGATGTGCTTGCTTCTACGCTGTGCTTGCTTGACCAGAAGTTTTATTCTCATCAGAACTTCTAATACTTCATCTTCTGTAAGCCTTGTTAGACATCTTTTATTCAGAACATATTGTTGGTGCTTTTCATCAGAGGTTGCGCTTTGCTAGCTTCCATCAGAAGTTATATTTTACTCTTTACTTCAGCAGCTTTCTTTGTAGCGTGTCTTCCAGAAGTTGTCGCTCAGAACTTCTAAGGGGTGTTTCTGTCAGCAGTTGCTATGAGCGTGTTTTGTCTCATTCAAACTTCTAAAGTTTGTTTCTTTCAGCAGTTCCTTTGAGTGTGCTTTGTCCAGAAGTTCTGCTCTCATTAGAACTTCTAATACTTCAACTTCTGCTCAGCATGATATTTTCCATTTTTGCGCTAGAGTCGAACACCTTCTAAAATAAAACATGTACCGTCGGTATCATATTCAATTATACAAAATTTATTATGCTTGATCATCAACTTTAATATATATTATTTGAAACAAACTTTATTCTAATAATTACCATATAAGTTTCTCACTCACAGGTGTTGAACTTAATTCTTCTATCCCCGGTAAAGCTATCTACATACAAATTGAAGATTTTATCAACTCTGAAGTTGTTCAACATGTACATACATATTCATTAAAATCTTTATTAGCGGGAATGAAAGTAAGTTTATCGACTTCATAAACATCTATATCACACAGTGTCTTGGATATTGATTAGTTTATCCTAGAAGTGTATTCTCGGTATTGAATTTGTTCGCTGGTAACTCAGAAGTTACATGGTCAAGACATTCAGGATGCCATGGCTCCTCGCACCTTCGTCCATAACAATTATGATATTGTTCTAGCCATATCTTCGTTAAGGTCTGCGGGTATTCCTTAACTCTTTGGGGATTTTCTGACAAATTCTCAACCATATCTTCGTTAAGGTCTGCGGGTATTCCTTAACTATTTGGGATTTTTTTGACAATTTCTCAATCATATCTTTGTTAAGGTCTGGGTATTCCTTAACTCTATGGGATTTTCTAACAAATTCTCAACCATATCTGCATTAAGGTATCTGGTATTCCTTAACTCTTTGGGATTTTAGAGCAATTTCTCAATCATATCTTCATTAAGGTTTGCGGGTATTCCTTAACTCTTTTGGGATTTTAAAAACTCTCGATCATATCTTCGTTAAGGTATGCGGTATTCCTTTCTTATTGCGATGGCAACTTATTTCTTTTTTCTCTTAAAATGCGGTTTTCTTCTCAAAGCATATTCGTTAAGGCATCGCAGATGACTTAACTTATTTCTTTCTTCTCTTAAGAAGTAAGATTTTTCTTCTCAAGCATTTCGTTAAGGCATGTGATATGTGTGATACGGTGAGCGACTTTTAGTGATTTTGTATCGAAATGTGCGGATAGCAAGTCGCCACCGACTTTTATTTTTATCAATTAAGGGAAGGTAAAAGTGCGAAAAAGACCTTCGTTAGATTACGAGTTCGGAGAATGGTTATGAAAAGGAAGGTATTAGCACCCTTTTCATCCGTAATTATCTACGGGCTCTTAGTTGCTCTAGATCACTTTTAAATTGCTACGTGTGTTTGACAAAAGTATTTTGAAAAGGGCATTTCGCTTTGACTTTGTAATGACTCATGTAGGATGTATACAAAGTGTTGAAAATGTTTCGTTTGAAAAGTTTGAACTTTGAAAAAAGTGTGAGGTGTGAAAAGCATTTGGTTTAGAAAGCAACTAAAGACTTTATTTACCCACTTGATTGGTCGTTTGTATACAGTTCCTTTAGAATAGCGCTAGCCGTACCATTAGTTAGTAGGTAGCTCCATTCGTTGGATGTGGGGACATTCGAAGGGACATCGGATGGTCATAGAAGCAACTTGTAGGAAGTATCCTAGCACATTCGAAGGACTATCATCATTTTTCGTGGCGACAATCGAGGTCGAATCATGTATTGGGGCGACATCGTGGGTCTATGATCTTTGTATCGAAGGACTATGATGATTTGTTTGGAGCAGCGGTGCTAGAATACCTCGTTCGAGGGACATGACCATTTGTGATTCAAAGGCAGCGAGAGAAGTTACCCAAGGGGTGCGTGTGTGAAAAGTGTGTTGATTTGGATATTTTATCTTGAAAATTAGTGGGCTATGTTCATTATTATCTTGCCATACACGCCTAGTTACTAGCAATTTGATAGAGTGCGGAAAGTAATATGCGGAATGTAAAGATGCGGAAAGGTAAATGTCTACGCTATTACAAGGCTTTGAGGGAGATACATAATTTAAAATGCGGAAAATAAAGACCTAATTTAAACTATTACATCCCACATACAGTTACATTATTGGAAAATAAAATGAAAGCAGTAAAGCGTCCGAATTGGAAGAACACAGTGAAAAGCGAAATCGGAAAATATGATGAAATCGAGATAAGAGAAAATGTTAGAAAAAATGCAAATTTTTAATTGGAAAAAATATGACATCTGGAAATAATATAAATATGCTAAAATAAATTTTTGGGATTTTTAGATGCAATTTAATAATTAAAATGAATTTACAATGGTTTAAATGCAAAATTACAAATAAAATAAATATGCATGCAAAAATATATTTTTAATTTATTAAATTAAATAAAGATTTTATGAGAATAATGTAAAAGAAAATTAATTTTGATAATTTTTAATGCATAAATAAAATTGTGAAAAGAATTAAAAAGATGCAAAAATATTAAAATATATGAAAAACATGAAAATATGCAAAGTTGAGAAAGAAACAAAGCGTACCGGGCAGTTCGAACGTGACCTTGAGGGCATCGGAAACAGTGAGAGCCTTAACAAGCGGCATACGTTGCATCGATGTTTGAAAAGCGGATTGAGTGGAAAACACGCGTCGCTCTGGCTTCCTCATTTCGCGCCATCCATAAATCTTCACCTTTCAAATATTTGAATTTTCGCGTCGGCCATTATCGACGCTATGTCTAACTCAAAAAATCATACATAATATAAATAAGTTCTAAAAGCATGGTTCGATTCACGAGATCGTTAGAACACGATGGTATAGGTCTTATTGTCCGATTTTCCATTTAAGCAAAGCCCTAAATCGAGCTCGAAACCTAGCTATGGTGTAACACGATTCGAGGCCATGGAATTCAATTGGCTTGCCGAGGAAAGTTTGCAAACACATCACTAAACACACAACAAATCGAGTTAATAATGCATGAATGAAGAATTCAATTTTGAAAATTCAAAACAAACCGATTTCGGTTTTCCGATTCTTGATGTTTTTGGCAAAGTAAAGGTGAATCGATTACGGGAATGTCAAGGATGTGTTTGACACCTTAAAATTGATTGGCAATTGAAATAGGATTACCAATAGCTTGTGCACGATTTTTGAGCTTTGGAATAGGGTTTCTAAGGCAATTTTTTGTTCTCTTTCGATTGGTATGCATCGGTATAAGTCTTTGAAGGATTTGGCATTGTTTTGGTAAGAATCAATCACCATTCAATGAAAATCAATTTTGATTTTGTGAAAATCAAATTTTCAAAATTTGATTAATTCTCAATCAATCTTGCCAAATTGATCAATTTTGAAAATTCTTTGGCATTTGTAAGTTACTTGAGTCTCGGGAAAGAATAAAATCAATCTTTCAATTAATTTTAATTTTATACTTTATTTTTAAATTTAATTTGCATTTAAATGAATAAATTACAAATTAAATAGAAAAATAAATCAAAATTCGTGGCATTGGGCTTGGATATTCCTAATTGTATGAGGAATAAGTTTGGATGAAGAAAAAGCAAGCCCGTTTGCAAAAATTTGATTTTTAGAGTATCTCTCTTTGTGCATTCTTTCAAAATTGCCCAACTTGTGAATGGTGTATCTTGCTCAATTTTCCACATTTTGAGTGTTCTTGGACTTTTGGAAGCTCTAGAGTCCTCTAACCAACCTTTTGGTCTCATCTCAATTGGAGTTTCCATGCTCAATATATCTTCAAAACAAAAGTTGACTTTTGTTGACTTTGAAAATGACTGTAATGTTTTGAGCTATACCTCTCAATGAAGCATTTTTGGACATTCTTGTGAGACATGAAGTTGTAGAAATTGAATTTCCTTCAAAACAAGAGGTGGTGGAAAATTTACGAGAAAGTATGAAAGTTATGATCGGTCAAAGTTAAGTTGACTTTTCACCTAGAAACCTAATTTAGAAAGTTTGACTTTTGAGCAAATCTTGAGTTTTCTTGATGAATCATGATCAACCCTTGATCAAATGATGAATGTAACTTCAAAATGAGGATGTTGACCAAAATTATGAAGTTTGTTGTATGTTGACCATAGTTGACTTTTGTCCATCTGTTGATTTTCGACCATCGAGCGATATGCGAGAAACTTGACTTGTGAGGCTTGAAACTTGACATGGAGAATCTTTGAAGCATATGAGGAGGCATGAAGACCATTGGAGATGTTGGAGTCCATCTTGACTGAGATACCAAACCCTAGTTTGGGTTGATTGTCTAGGAGAGTTTGTCGATCGACTCTTGAGGAATCCTTGAGTATAGATGTATGAAATCTCTTGAGTAGATGGAGGCAAATTTTGGGGTATAATGACCTCATTCAATCTTCTTGTATTGGAGGGTTAGATTGACACGCTTGTCTTCGTGACACAGGTGAAGATGATTGAACACTCAATCCACGAAATTGCACTCATTGTTGGTGGATGATCTTGAGATAGGCTACGGATGCCATTTGGATACTTATTGAGGATGAGTCGTCGCTAGACTCGGAATGTCGATAGGAGAATTGACGGGATGGGCTTAAGATGCCATCTGGAAAGATCGATCTTTGGGGGAGTGAGCCGTCATTGGGCTACGTGAGTCGTTCTGGAAGGAGCATGGAGATGGGCTTAAGATGCCATCCGGAGGAGTCATCACGTTAGACTTAGTGTTCATTTTTGAATGAAGTTATTGGTTTGTATTGATTTTTAACCATATATCGGCGATACGAAAGCGAAGCCTTGATGATAAGTAGTCGGAGATGGGCTTAAGATGATCCAAAGCTGAAATGCGCTAGACACGTGGTTCTTTGTTGATAATAAGGTCGAATAACTCTTGTCTTGATTACTTTGAGGAGATTAGTTGGCAAAAATGTGGATAGCTTCATTGTGCATGGTGTTGATCCTTTGCTTGTTATCGAAGGATAACTTGTGATCGGTCGGATAGGTTTCGTACGGCGGTATTAATCACGGATCCAGTTGTCGGGAGGAACAGCGGTCGTTCGGATAGTTTTCCGTCGATTGAGGCTTAATCTGGACGATCGTCGGAGACAACAGGCGATGCTGAGATAGTTTTCCGTCGATTGGGGCAATCTTGGACAGTTTGCGTCGGAAGTATTTGTTACATTTTGGAGAAAAGCAGAGGAACTTTGATAGAATATTGGTTAGTTTATGCAAAGTATGATGCATGGCGGTGTATATGAATGACATATGCATGAATTATGACATTATGAGAAATGTATGATGATAGATGTTGTGGTATTTCAAAACATATCCATCTTGAAGAAGATCACGGATGCTTCTGTTTGAAGATTTCGACTCTGTTTGGGGTTGAGTAGGTGAGAACCCGTACTGAAGGAGAAGAAAAATCTGTAGTTCTCGATGCTGTATACGACCCAGTCTTGGGCACAGATATTGATGGGAAGGTAAATTTGAAGCTTCGTTGTTGGAGATCTCTACATATAGACCATTGAGGAGAATACGGGAAGTGATCATTGGGGACCTTGTATGTAAGATCTCTGTGAGAAATTGGGAGAAGTATTTCTCTGGGATTACAGTGTGAATCTCGTGGAGAGCATTTGATAATTCTTGGGAAACACAGTTAGAAAATTCGATGTCCGTTGTAATCGATGGGAGATGAGATGTAGTTTCCTCTAGATGCCTTTATCGACCAGTCTCGATCACGGATCTGTTGGGGAAAAAGGAAGGATGAGAGGATGTCCGTGGGGATAAGTACCTTGGTAGGGGTGGTGTTCTGCAGGCGGTGGCTGCCAGTTGAGTGGATTGCGGCTGTGGATTCCCTGCTCTGGCTGGGAAGTTGTGTTATGAGTGACACCTTTGCGGGGATCATATACGGGGGAATGCTGGTGACTTTAGGTAGTCGTCCCGATTCTGGAACTGTAGTAAGTGTGATCAATTGAGGCCCGACTTTGTAAGTTTTTGTATCAAATGTGCGGATAGCGAGAGTCGCCATAGACTTTTATTTTATCAATTAAGGGAAGGTAAATGTGAAAAAGACCTTCGTTAGATTACGAGTTCGGAGAATGGTTATGAAAAGGAGAATTATTGCACCACTTTGTCAAGTAGTTATCTCTGGCTCTTAGTGCTTTCTAGATCACTTTAAAATTGTGCTTTACATGTGTTTGAAAATGTTTTGAAGCATTCCTTTGACTTTGTAATGATTCATATGGAATGTATACAAGTGTTGGAAATGTTTGGTTTTGAAAAGAGTTTGAACTTTGACAAAGTGTGAGGTGTGAAAAGTGTTTGTTTAAGCCAACGACTAAAGTCTTATTACCACTCGGAATTGGTCGTTTTGTGTTGTTTTACGTTCCCTTTAGAATAAGCCATTATCCGTACCATTAGTTGGTAGGTAACTGTTGTTGGATGTGGCGGGACATTCGAAGGGACATCGGATGGTCGTAGAAAGCGACTTGTAGGGTATCCATACATATCGAAGGATATCATCATTTTCGTAGGCGACGATCGAATTGAATCATGTATTGAGCGACATCGTGGGTCTTATGATCTTTGTATCGAAGGGACTATGATGATTTGTTTGGAAAGCAGCAGTGCTTAAGTACCTACGTTAGAGGCATGACCATTTTGAATCGAAAGGCATCGAGAGAATTACACAAGGGAGTGCGTGTGTGAAGAAGTGTGTCAGTCGGATATTTATCTTGAAAGATTAGTGTGATTTATGTCCAATTATTATCTTGCCATACTGCGCTGATTACTAGCAGGTTTATAGGGTCGGAAATTAAAATGCGAATGTAAAATCGGAAGAGTAAACCTCTGTTACATGGCTTTGAAGCGAATACATGTGTTAAACTGCGGAAAATGAAATCCAAATTAAACTATTCTGACCGCGAGCATTACATTGAAAAGTAAAAATAAAGCGGAAGAATCGTCGAATCGGATCACACGTGAAAGGATAAGAAATCGGAAAATGCAATGAATCGAAAAGAGAAAAATATTAGAAAAATGCAAGTTTTAATATGGAAAATTAATACATCTTTGAAATAAGATAAATAAGTTAAAATAATTTTTGGGATTTTTAGAAAAGATTTAATAATTAAATGCAATTAAAGTGATTTAAATGCTAAAATAAAAATAAAATAAATATGCATGCAAAAATTATATTTTTAATTTATTAAATTAAATAAAGTTTTATGAAAATAATGCAAAAGAAAAATGTTTTGGTAATTTTTTAATGCAGAATAAAAAAAATGAAAATTAAAATTGAATGGAAATATTAAATAGAAATATGTGAAAATATGAAAATAATCACAGTTTGGAAAAAAGATGTGGGGTGCCCATAGAGGATCGAACCATGACACAGGCGAAATCTCGAGTCATGAAGCCTTGACCAAGCGAAATTGGATGTTCTGCTGTTTGGAAAGCAATTGAGTGGAGCTGGAACATGGTCCCACCTTAGTTCTCGGCGCGGACTTCGTCTCTTACCTTTTGAATTTTGAAACTTGACGTCGGCTTTGCTCCATTGCTGAATCCCTGACAAAGTCAGCAAAACGCATAATATAAATACATTCAAAGCCATGGTTGATTGGAAACATCGTTCGAATGCGATGGTCTTTGATGCTGAGGTCGAATTTTCTGTTATGAAACTAATTCGATGCAGAGACCACAATCGTAATGGAAACACGATTCGGCCATGGAAATTCAATTGGATTGCGAAAAGTTTGGAAACTTGATTACTATACAAACAATCAAACAGTTAATACATGAATATTAGAAATGATTTGGAAAAGTTTGACAAACAAATCGATTTGCTGATTCTTGATGTTTTTGAATGATATAAGAGTGCGGATGGGCTACAAGACCTCGAATCTGATGGAATCCTGAAATCGGTGTGGATGTTGGGCCCAGGTGCCGTTGCTTGAACACGAAATTTTTGATTTTAGGTTAGGGTTTACGGGCAATTTTTTCCTCCTTTCTTGATAGGTATGCATCATATATTTATCTTGGATGGATTTGGAATGGTTTTGGAAAGAATTGATCAGCATTCAATAAAATCAAATTTTGATATTCTCGTGAAATCAAATTTAATTTTGTCCAATTTCGATCCAATCTTGCCATTTGATCTAATTTAAAGAAATTGCTGGCTTTATGGGTTGATTGGATCAAAAGCGATAAAAATCAATCTTCAATTAATTTTGATTTTATAATTTATTTTAAGATTTAATTTGCATTTAAATAAATAAATTACAAATTAAATAAAAAATAAATCAAAATTCGGCATTGGGCTTGGATATTCCTAATTTCATGAGGAACAAGTTAGGATGAGAAGAAAAAAAAAAGCCCGTTTGCAAAAGATTTGATTTTTGAAGTATCTCTCTTTGTGCATTCTTCGAAATTGCCAACTTGTGAATGGTGTAACTTGCTCGATTTTCACATTTTTGAGTGTTCTTGGACTTTTGGAAGCTAAAGTCCTCTAACAATGTCTTTGGTCTCATCTCATTGGAGTTACCATGCTCGATATATCTTGAAACAAAAGTTGACTTTTGTTGACTTTGAAAATGACACATAATGTTTTGGTATACCTCTCGAAATGAAGCATTTTTGGACATTCTTGTGAGACATGAAGTTGTAGAGGTGAATTTCCTTCAAAACAAGGTGGTGGAAAATTTTAGAGAAAGTATGAGAAAGTTATGATCGATCAGTTCGGTTGACTTTTCATCTGAAACCACAATTTAGAAAGTTTGACTTTTGGGCAAATCTTGAGTTTTCTTGATGAATCATGATCAACCCTTGATCAAATGATGAATGTAACTAAAAATAAGGATGTTGACCAAAAAATCGGAAGTTTTGGTGTATGTTGACCATAGTTGACTTTTGTCATCTTTAGATTTCGACCATTTGACGGTGCACGAGAAACTTGACTTGTGAGGCTTGAAACTTGACATGGAGAATCTTTGAAGCATGAGGAGCATATGACCATTGGAGATGTTGAAATCCATCTTGACTTGAGATGCCAAACCTAGTTTGGGTTGATTGTCTAGGAGAGTTTGTCGTCGACTCTTGAGGAATCCTTGAGTATAGATGTATGAAATCTCTAAAAATAGATGGAGAAAATTTTGGGGTATGACGGTAAAAGTACTTTTGTGTTCACTTTTAGTATGTTTGTGTGATTAGATGTGATTGCCAGTCTTTGTATAATCATTGAAAGCCGAGCGGTGGATTGGTGCAACGGCAAACTAGCAAAATTGTAAAGAGAAAAATTTACGTTTATTTGAAAGGTGGCGTGTAAGCCAGTAGTTTGTACACAAGAAAAGTAAAAAGCTATCTTGAAACAATCTCGTTAAGTTCCAACTATGAGTACTCATATATTTCGACTATCTCTCTCTTGGCATCGGTAGAAAGTGAGTAGAATGATCTTCGCCATTTGAACCTTGAATCGATTAGTAGTGCAGGCGGGTGATTTGAAAGGACATAGTCGAATGCGCTTGAATCCCTAACTTTTGCCTGAACCGCCTTTGGTTTTCAGTCTACGGGATACCCTTTTGCCCAACCGCCTTTCGGGTTTCGACTTGCGGTGTACATGTTTTGTATATATCTTAACTTTGCCCGAACCCTTTTGGTTCGCGAGGATGCCTGTTTTTGCCTAGGTTCGGCCGACTGGCCGGTCTCTTTATCGCGTAGTATTTTTTGACTATGTCTGCGTTCACGGTGTGGGAAGTCTTCACCATCCATGGTGCTAAGTATCATAGCTCCGCCCAGGAAAACCTTTGTCTTGACTACAAACGGTCCCTCGTAGGTGGGAGTCCATGCCCACAGGATCACCTTGTGGAAGAATGATCGCTTGACTACTAAATCACCGACTTGGTAGACTCGGTGCTTGACCTTCCTTGAAATATAATCATTAGATTACGATAAATGCATCACATGGCAAATGGGCAGCGATGCATTCTCATCAATCAAATGTCTGGGGCGATGCGGATCGATCGTCTTACGCCTAACTTTCTGCGTCTGAGAGGACTCGGTTGAGGAGTATCTGAACCTCGATGGTAAGAGCGGCTTCCATAGCGTATACAAGAGAAGGGGTTACCCATAGATGAAAAGAGCACACAATTGTATACAAGCATTAAATAAATTAAAAGCCTACAAGGTGGCTTAACTAATCTATGTGTGAGTGCATACGAAATAAATTCAATCGACTAATTAATGAGCTTAATCAAGTAATTGGTTTAAATAAAATTAATTAGGTAAACTAATTATTTTTAAATAACCTCATTAGATAATTAAATAATGTTATAATCAATTAAAGTTTCATTGTAAGCCCAAGGTAAGCGTCTTTGTGTGCATAAATGTGTGTGGCCGTTGTAATGACAGCTTTATCTCGGGGTTTAAAAAGATGGCTTCAGCAGTATTAGTTTAGAAAACATTTGGTTTGTGCTTTGTGAATAATAAATAAATGATAAAGCAATAAGAATATTTACTAGCTATATTACATCGTATGGGAATAAATTAAAATTTACAAATGGAATAAAATAGAAAAAAGAAAAGAGTGCTAAAAAATTCCTAATAATAAAATCTTCCTAATATTAATAGCATTTTTGATACTTTTTTGGATGTTACTAAATATTTTATGAGTTTATGGATGATAATAATACTTATGGGTTAGGAAAAATAAACTTTGTTACTAATAATAATAAATAATAATAATAATGGTTGTTGTGACTTAAAATAAAAAATAAGAAAATAAAATAAAAATAATATAATAGTAGTGATACTAATAATATTTGTAATAATGATAAATAATAGTAGTAATAGTAATAATGTAACAATAGTGATGTTAGTAATAATATACATATAATAATAATAATACTAATAATAATGATAAATAAAATAATAATAGTAATGGTAATATGGTTAGTAATAATATAAATTATAGGGATAATAATGATAACTAACAGTAATAATAATAATAATAGGATTAGTAGTTAGTAATATAATAATAGTAATAATAATATAGTATTAATAATAATATTAGTATTAATTAGTAGATAAAGAAATAAAATTATTTAAGTTATAACTAATCCTAATTTTTAGAACAAGCGAAAACAAAACCACACGATCCTTCTTCTCTCTAGCGAGAAGAGCATAACCCGGAAGACTAATCGCTCCTCTCGTTAGATCTCCATGCTCTCATTTGGAAAACCTCTCTCGTCCTCACTGGATCCTCGTCGGTGACCGAGCACAAAGCTGACATGCAGGAGGTGCCCTACTGACAGTGGCCTGAGCCTCCGATTCTCACGTTTTCAGTTGATTCTTGATCATGTTGATTTTTCTCTGGATGGCTTTGGCTTTTGGAAACCTAACATCCCGTGGTGTCGGCATCGTACCTACGTGGTTATATCGGGTGAGACCTTTCCAACTTTTCTTCTTCTTCTTTCGGATTGAACTAGATTTACGAAAACTAGATAATCTGAAGGGTCGGGTTGAGGAAAATGATGATGGGTTAGTGTTTTTGTGTCTGGTTTAGGTTTGTTTGTTATTCTTTGTTATTGTGTTGGAATGGCTTTTGGGTTTGGTATGTTTTGTTTTGGTGGTAAGAATAGGTGCTAGTTGGCTTCCTCTTTGGTGTTGGTTGATTTGGGTTTATCTTGGTTTGTGAACAAGATTCTTTGGTTTTCTTAGGCGGTTTTTGAACAACCTCCTCTCCAATCTTGTGACCCTTCCTCTGATATACATCTCTTGTCATCCTTTAGAACATATGCTTTTTTTGGTCTTGGTCTTGGTCTTACAGGTCCTCTGTTGCTACATTAATACATACTTGGTGTATTCTATTACGGTATGTTTGTGGACGGATACTATCTTTGGGATTTTTTAGATACCATCTTTTCGATAAATTCTGTTTTACCTTGGTCTCTGCTACCTGATCTGTGTTTATAATTACACTCGACTTTCCTCTTCTACGCATACTTCTTTCTCGTCATGAAACTTGAATTTGGCATCTTGCTTTTTATGAATGTTGCTTGCTTCTTTGTTGGGTGAGAAAATTCTTGTGGGGTGAAAAAACTATTTTTGTCTGCTGATGCATAACTCATTATATTTTCCTTTTGGGCTGAATCAAATCTTTTTGACATTGTTGGGCTTTTCTTTGGGAAAATGATGCTCCATGATTTCCTTCATACCTCCTTTGTGAACCAACAACGTTTCGTTGTTGTGATTTACAAAAGAAATGTGATAATAACCGATGAAGTTGGTTAGAGGCTTTTGAAACAATTGACCTTTAAACACGATTCCTCAGCCCGCTAGTGATGAGTCGAAAAACACAATTTTCTCGTTTCCGTATGAAAAAATTAATCTGTTGCTTTAATTATGTTCCTTTTGTTGTTTCGGATAATGAGCGGATGGCATGGTGTAAAGAAGGATGCTCGGATCACGAAAAACAACCGACGGAAGACAAATAAATAGCCGGACCGACTTTAGAACTTGTAGGATTAGGATAGAATTAGGATTTACGTAGAATCGTGATACCTTGTACTTTTGTAATCTTAATTTGAATCCAGATAATAACAATAAATTCTTTTACATGTATTTTTGTAATTTCCCAATGGAAGGATTTCTCTTGTACCTTTGTAACTTGTGACTGAATGTAACGAATTCTGCATAATAGGAACTTTTCGATTAAGATCTTATAATTTCCAACCTTGCATCTTTGCTTGAAACCTGACATTCAATATAAACTAAATAAGTTCTTGTAATTATTTCACGCTAGCGACTTCATACACAAGAAATGGTATTTTCAATCAAGAATTCTAATTACAGAGTAAAAAATTCTTCCTCTTTTATTTTAATTTCTCAAATAACTCACTATTATATTTTTTTCTTTGAATTTTTGTGACTTCCAACTTGAAATTATAGAATTCTAAAGAAATAATAGAACTTTTTCAACATTGTACCTCAAATTCCAATCTTTGTATTCTCATTCTTGCTTGAAATATCCAAAATCTCTTGTAGTTATATTGATTGGAAAAATTTAAACACTAGAAATGGCATTTTCAATCAGGACTCGAATAATCCAAGTAAAAGAATTCCTTCTGTACCAAAATTGAAATCGTGTGATGAAGCGGAGAAATTTTGGGGTGTGACACCATGAATATAAACAAGTGTATGATAAATAATATGCTAGTTAAATCATACAAAGTTATCACACATAATTAACACATCGCATGACTTCGATTAACAACACAAAACCACTTCCAGTTAATCAACAACATAATTCACTTCACGTCGATCAATGACATAATCCTACGATTAACAACAACATTTAATTCGCCCGCGTTAACAACAACATAATTCACTTCACGATTAACACCAACATAATTCCTTCTACGGTTAACACCAACATAATTCACTTCACGATTAACAACAACATAATTCACTTCACGATTAACAACAACATAATTCACTTCACGATTAACACCAACATAATTTTAATGAGACCTTCTGATGCATATGCATATGGTACCAAGAGACTTGACTCCTTCTTATTGCCAATTAATAGAGCCGCAAGGCATAAGCCTTCTTCAATTCGTCAATAGGGGCCTTCACAAATGCATATGAAATGTGATCTGTAACATACAACAACAACAACATAAATTCACTTCCGAGGCATACGCCTATATCACTGATATTACCAATAAATAGAGGTAATTAAATCACTTGAAAACACCACTGACTTCACATAAATAACAACAATATACAACAACATATTTTTCGCCAATAACTCCCGAACAATTCAACAACACGATGCATTCAATACAATTCAACAAAATAAAATAATCGTAATCTTCCTAAAATATCGAGCCATTCCGAAACAATTTTAATTAATTAGGACAATTATTTACATTAATTCACTAACTTTCGGCAAATTCGGTATTATTTCTATTCCTTTATTATCCTTTGCTCATTATTAACTAGCCACACTAATTTCATTATACTAATTTAATTAATTCCACAAACAAACTTCTACTTTATCTTTCTTTTAACACTACTAACTATTATATCAACCTGCTATTTCTTTCCATTTCTAAATTATCAAACACATCATTTAATTATTTTTGGTTTAATTGCTAACTTATCTTAATATATTCTCACGGTACCAAATTACTTGATCAACATTATAAAAAATACTAATTTTCATGCTAGTTTATTTACATTGCTATTTCTTTACCTGCGCAATTAAACTATATGCATTTATAATTTACGCTATAATTAAGCACTCTATCCTTTAACTTATTCCTCTAATATAAGTGATCTAAGCGTCTTATTACATTTTTATTGCCTGGCTTAAAAACACGGAGGATACAAACAAAAGCACATCAAGCAAATATGAAACACATTGGGCGCCGCTTGCTTTAGGCGTCGCCACTTGCCTTCATTACTATGAGGCTTCCGTCTCCTCTGCAGCCAAGGCGCTCGTCCCTCTCATGCCAAGTCTCTCAATTCCTCTTCTTCGTACCAAAATTCCTCTTCCGCTTCACTATTCAGATTTAATTTATTTTCTCATTGATTGATCAATTTAACATTAGCCTCGACCATCACAACCAATAAAATTATTCACATATAATGAAATTTCCATGGACAATCAAATTGATAGAGCCAGATACGATCACGGAGACAATTGTTACACACCTGATACTGCTGAGAGATAATTCCATATAATTCCATCCCAGCATACCATTCATCATAAACTTGTTTAGAGTTAGAACCCCCCTTACCTTGGATTGTGGTCTCTCTATAATTTACGGTCAATTCGATTTGACTTTCAGGTCTCTGATTCCTATTAAGTGCGGTTTCCTCCAACCCTTGTTCTCTTTTTTCTCCCATACAACTTTTCCCAAAATATTCACTAAACCCTTATAATTCTCCTTTTATCTCTTATAATTAAATCCAACTTATAATAATAATAATAGTTCTATTAATCCACTTATTTCTAATATTATTTTCAATAATATTCTATAATAAAATTAATTCATCATTAATTAATCTGACTTAGATAATTCACTTAATCACTCTAAATCAACTTATAAATTTATTAATGCTCCTTATAATTCTACTAATAAATCTAACTTCACTAAATTCAATAAATAATTCCTTATATAATTTAATTAAATAATTAATTAAATTACGGGTGTTACAATGGCAACAAGATTGGTTACTAAGTTAGATGAGTTAGTAAAGGGGATAAAGTTTCTTGATGGACACATCGATTCGGGGAGGCAAAGGAGATATTTCAATTGTCGGAAAGGATGGTGGAAAAGCTACTATCATTTGGTATTGTATGTACCTCATCACAGTAACTTGATAAGTGGGTCGATTACTTGCAAGGCTTCAAGATGAAGCTTGAAAGGAATAAGATGAAAGTACATAGGGATGATGGGAGGATAATAATGGAAGCACCATGCTTGACAAAATTCAAAGTCGAACTCAACATCGGATCACGAGTGTCTTGCTTGACTGAGAGAAGACAGCTGGCTATGACACCACGGTATGGACATCTAAACAGTTTATGCATGCTCAATCGAAGAAGATGGTGGTTGGTTTGCGTTTACAGGAACCAAAGTTGAGGAATGTTGTAAAGCTAAGCGAGGCAAGGAAGACATTCAACATGACTTGCCATGAAATCAGCGCAAATTGGAGCTAGTTCACTACGATGTGTGTGGACCATTTGAAGTGAAGTCAAATGGAGCAACAGTATTCCTTATTTTGTTGATGAACATACGGACATATATTGATTTATATCATTGAAAGTAAGAGTGAGGTATTCACATAGCTCGAAAGTTCAAAATGCGGAAGAAACAAAGTGGTGCGCAAATTGAAGTTAGGCGATGGTGGTGGTGGTGAATACACGTCTGTTGAATTGCCAAATTACGTAATGAGGAAGGTATAAAGCATGAGATCATTGAACCTATACCGCCAACCATGATGGCATAGTGTTGTTGCGGTGCTTATAAACCAAAGTTGGTATTATTTTTCTGGGTGATATATACGGTTAGGTTATATCGTGTCGTGTCCTGATTGGTTATTGATTAAATCGTTAGGTAATTCTACCGTTAATGAGTTTGAGATTAAAAGAAATTAAAATAAAAGACAAAAGTAAATGAACAAAAGTATAAAGGATGAGCGGCTTATGCGGAGCGAATGTAAACTACGCAGGACTTAAATCTACCACCCATATTTTCTGACCTACGATACCGTCGTGTCATCATACCTCTCCTGACCTTGATTATTTCTAACCCAATTGATAATCCTCACTAATCATCTCAATGCCATGTTTGGCTACCTCGAACATTGAAGTCGATTCGTCACCTTCATATACTACGCATACTTCCACGGAGGCATTAAGATCGGATACTATAGTGGATATTTAGATCTAAACCCATTTCTAGTATTAGAAACTAACAGATAACTATCCAGAATCTAAGATACATCTCTAGTAAAGCTAATCCCAGGTAACCAGAATATAACAAACACAAATTTGTAAAGCAACTTTATATAACACCAAGGCGATAAATATCAGGAGTTATGAGTAAAATACATACAAACCCACAAAGAAATACACAAAGGAGAAGAGATAAACCACGGATCTACTGGTTGTCAAAGCGATCGAGATCCGATCCACCTCCATCCAATGCAAGCCCTAATGTTTGTTTCTAAGCTAATCTATCAAAAAATGATGTTGATGGTGTTGGGACTCAAAATACCCAACCCATAACCTAAAAATGTGTTTTATCCCTTTTAAAATTCGAAGTCGCGGAAGGCATGGCGCATTCGCTAAGCCTATGATGTTAAATCTTGTTTTTTGCCATATCTTGAATTGGCGGTTTGAGCGTTGGAAAACTTATTAAATTCTATCTCATGACAAAATATCAATCAAATTGATGATTTTATTCTTTGATTTTGAGCTTTAGTTGATGAGTTTATCGAATCGTTTTAAGTGTGACACTTTATTACTCAATGCTGAATGAATACCTAAAAGATGAAAAACTATTAAATGATACAATATTTACAAAAATCAATTATTCTATTATGTACACATTTATACAGCGGGGATTTATTAGAGAATATCAACAAATGATAAAGTGCCACTAAACATATATCAAAATAACTAAATTTTGCACTTATCACATATTGAAAGGAAAAGCAGTATCTTGAACATGACGAGAAGTATGTTGAAAGCTAAAGACATGCCTAAAGTTTTGGTGAAGCACTTGACGATAAACATTCTAAGCAGTGTCCAACAAGAAGATAGTTGAAAAAAATGAGGCTTGGGCGGGATCGAAGCCAAGTGTGAATCATTTTAGAGTTTTGGATAAATGTGGCTTCGGCATGTGCCGAACAATTGAGAAAACTAGATGATCAGTGAAACTATGGTTCTCATGAGTTATCATTCGTGGTGCTATAAGTTGTATTGCGATCAATAAACTAGTAATTAGTAGAGATGTTCGTATCGATGAAATCAAAGGTTGGAATGGAGTCGAGTTCACCACGAGAATCAAACACTTGTTATTACTATGTTTGAAGAAGATTCACGGATGAGCCCTCGAATTCAAAGTGAACAAGGGAGCACTTGTAGTCGAAATGAAGAACCACACAACAAAGTGAAATGAGGGCAAAGAACAACGGCGAATCAATAAGGCTAGGTGGGTATGAAGATTTCGGATCAAGTAATTGATGATGATGGTGATTTAGTTGAAGCCATGATGGTGAGCGAGAACCATCGATTTGATGAAACCAATTGATGATGATTGAGTAATTCGAATTGGTGCGAAGCATGAAAGAAGAACTTAGAGCCATTGAGAAGAACAAGACACAGGAGCTTGTCGAGAGCGAATAAGAAGCAATTGATATAAATTGGATATACAAGGTGAAACGAAGGCCAAATGGAGAAATTGCTAAGTACAAAGCAAATTTGGTGGCTAGAGATTTTCTAAAAAGTATGAAATAGACTTCAAAAGTATATACAGGTTGCTAGGCTAAAACAATTCAAATAGTTGTTTGACATCACATAGGGGATGAAAGATGCATGGTGGATGTAAATTCATTCTGAATGGTCCATTGGAAGAAGAAGCCTGTGTCAACCGACTACCGGATTCGGCGTCAAAGGACAGGAGTTGAAGGTGTACCGATTACGGAAGGCTCTCTGTGGTTTGAAGCAAGCTCCTCGAGCTTGAAATAAGAGAATAGATAGCTTCCTGATCGAAGTAGGTTTCACAAAGTGTGTCTCTGAACATGGAGTATATGTAAAAGATGTCGGCGATTATCGGTCGAATCATTTTATGCCTCTTTGTAGATGACTTACTTATTACGGAGATAACAAAGAGATAGTAAGCGTCGGTCGAAGCTAATGCAAGAATTGAAATGTCGGTTTGGGAATCTCTCATATTTCCTAGGGATGAAATTCAAAATCTTGAAGAAGGGTATTCTTGCATCGGGTAAGTATGCTCGAGATATTTTGAAAGATTCACCTGACGGTATGTGGTACATCACTCCATTGAATCTGAGACAAAGTGAAGAATGAATCGAATGATGAGTTTGTAAATTCGACATTATACAAATAAATTATTGGATCCTTGAGATATCTTTGCAATACATGACAGATATCTGCCAAAATATGGGATTACTTAGTAGATTTATGGAGAAACCTCAAGAATGTCATCTCATTGCGATAAAGAGGATCTTGAGATACATAAAGGGCTGTCGACCATGGCGTGTTATTTCCCAAAAGAAAAACAACCTGCGTCGAAGTTCATGGATACATGATTGATTCGGTGGAATTAAGGCGAAAAGAAAGAAAAGCACTACAGCTACATCTTTATGATTGAAGGTGCTCGATCTCCGGAGCTCGAAGAAACAAAGCATTGTGGCTTTGTCATCTTGTGTGAGAATATGTAGTTGCATCATATGCAACATGCCAAGTAGCATGGATCGAAATGTTACTTGAAGAACTCGAGATAATGTAACCTAAGAAGATAAAGTTGTTTGTCGACCAAATCAATGATTAACTTTGCGAACCATCCGATTGTGCCACGGTCGAAGTAAACACATTGAAAGAATGTATCATTCAGAGATCAAGTCGACAAATGGAAGGTCGACATGTGGGAGGCGAAGTTGAACTAGTGACATATTCACCAAACCTTTTAAGAAAGTCGATTCGAAGAAAAGAAGCATCGGGATGAGAGTCTAGAACATGAATTAAAGGGTGTGTTAGAATATGTATAATTGATTCGAACTAGTGTGTCGAATTAGTGTGTCGAACTAGTTTTAGTGTTGTGTGCTAATCGAAATAGCCTATGTGTGTTAGGCAATTAGTAAAATTTTGTCGAGTTACTCAAGAAGTATATTAGGTGTTGAATTCTTTGGGCCTTTGTATGTTTTGGGCCTTAGTTTAGTTTACACTATTGGACCTGAAATGTGTCTACATATAAGGGCATTTCGTAATCATAACGAACATTACAATCAATAAAAACCATCTTTCATATTCATTCTCTTCTCGATTCCCTTATCTTCTATTTCATAAATCTATTTTCTATCTTACATTCCAACAAGTTTTTCCGTGTAATTAAACAAAAAGATAAAAATGAAATATTTAAAGAGTTATAGAATCAATATAAATCTTTTCAAGTTAAGAGACAAAAGCGAACTTAACATTAAGAGAGGAGAAAAATGATATTTTTCTTTAAAGTACCAAAACAATCAAATTATGAAAGTTAGAAAGTGTTTCTCCCTTTATTTGTCTTAAAAGGGCCAAAGACATGAATAAGCAACAATGAGCATAGTAAAAATCAAACAAATTTAAAGGGCCAACAATAAAAAAAAAAAGAAGATAATAAATCAAATGGATTGAGTAGGACAGTAATTGTAATAAGTATATTCATTAACATCAACATCTCCTTCTTCATTTATATAGTTGGACACATCCTCAGAGTCAGACTTGGACACTTCACGAAAATAATCTAAAAGATATACAACATTGTCATCACTAGAAGCGGAAGGGTGAGAAAAGGAAGCTTCAACATGTTGAATGATTAGAATTAATATCTTGATAATCCTTCTCAAAGATTCTTCCTAGCAGAAGATAATCTCAATTCTAATTTTAAAAAATGTAATAATTTAAAATTTTTCTCTTATTAATAATTGTTTTTAATAATAAGAAATTAAGTTCGTTTTTATGCAAATTTTTATCTAAAATAAATATGAAGATTACTGTAATACTGTTTATTTGAATTAATTTAATAATAAATTAATACAAATAACATGCTCAAATATAAAGATTAAATTATAATTATAATTTAAGGTGAAAAAAAACATTTGAGCACGGACACACACAAATTTAGAGTTTACGACACATTGATTTATTAATAATTCTAGGAATGTGTGGACGTATCCAATATAAAAGTTTTTAGACGTTGAGATTAGTCATGCTGAAATGTAAAAATGAGTGATTGATACTAACTAACTTGTGAATATTCTTTAACCAATACTTTTAATATCTTGAACATTTTCATATGAAGAAAGAGATAATATGTTTATAGGACCATATAATATGTATCATAACTTTATATATATATATATATATATATATATATATATATATATATATATATATATATATATATATATATATATATATATATATATGAGATTTTCAATTACGGTTATCATTTTGATAACCACTCATATTTGAGTTCATATTAAAATAATTAATTAATTATTCTAATTAAAAATATTGTTATTTTTTTAAGTTTTATTTAATCACCTAGTTGATTAAGACTTGTAATTTGATAAATAATTAATATAAAAATATTTTAATATAATAATTATTAAAATATAATAATTATAAAATATTTCAACAACCTTCTAACTACTCACAATTTATGAATAATGAAAGGAATTAATTTTGTTTTCCAAAAAAAAAAAGGTAATTCAAGCTCAAACAAGCACAACAAAATGTTGTAGCGCATCATATGTATATTATTCTATATTAGCAAACGAGGTCAGGATCATTTACATGAAAATTGTACATAACAGTAACATCATAAACCAATTATTAATTTTAACAAGACATTGACAACCGAGGTTTATGAGTTTGAAAGTAACTAATGATGATGACCATCTGGTCCACCAGGACTCAACCATTGCACATCACGTTTTCCACCATTTTCTTCTGCAATAGGATCTATGGAATTCCAACTCAAATTAGAATTTTCTAACATGTGATGATCACTTACCATTGTTGGATTCAGAGGCCGTGTCTCACTTCCACCACATAGAACCAACACTAACAAAACGCAACATAAGATTCTGGTTTGGTTTGCCATTCTATATATATCTTAGCTGAATTTAATGTGTGTTGCGTGTGAAAAATTATGGATAGGCATATGTTGTTTATAGTTTGTTTGAGAACATATAATAGGTGTGAATTGATTGAGTTAATCGATCGTCAATGGAGCCAATTGTGTTGATGTGTCATCCTGCCCAAGCCCCAAGATTTTGGTAATGCAGTACTTTCTTTCCGTGATAAAATCTTTAAATATGTATCCATATTATAAAATGTTTCTTTACCATATGATTATTTTTAAATTACAAATTTAAATTTTAAATTTTTCGATTTCAAGATAAATGAAAATTAAATGAATTTTAAATTTTGAAATTAAATTGAGTTTTTTTTCCGAAGAATTTTTTAACATTCTAAATATATTTGTAAAATAATTATTTAAAAATACACATCAATTTATCAGGAGGGGCTAAAATTATATGCATAATAATTATATAGAATAATTATTTTTTAATAGAAACTAAAATTAAAATTAAAATATTTAAGGAATAAAATATATTTAACCCTAAATTCTATCATGATAAGGGCTAGAAAAAAATTGTAAGTTACACTAAATTATAAGAACCATGTATGAAACAGTTTCTCAACCCCATTTTATAACTAAAAATCAACCAATTTCTTGGAGAATATTCTATATAGTGTGTTTAGACAAAGCATTTTAAATTTAATGAGAAATTAATTTTTAAGAAATTTTAAATGATTTGAACAAAATTAATGTTTGAATAAAAATAGAGTTAAATATGTTTTGGTCTCTATAAATTATCAATTTTGTTTTATCCCTATAAAAATATTATATATTTTAGTCCTTACAAAATTATTATGCATGTAATTTTAGTTTCATTGTTAAGCGGATGTGTACTTTTGAATGATTATTTTCGGACATATTTAGAACGCATAAAAGTTCTCGAAAAAAAAAACTCAAAATTTAATTTCTATAGAAATTTTCATCTTTTATCAATATTCTTTTAAATTTTAAAATTCATATTTATTTCTTCTCATTTAAAAAATTTTAAAATTTGATAAAAAACATTTTATAATATTCTAAACACGTATGAAAAATTATTCAAAATTTGAAATTTTAGAGTAATTCTGAGTTTTAAAATTTTGGAAAATAGTAGGACTAAGCGCATGAATAAAAAATTTTAAGGACTAAAATTTGACAATTTTTAAGAGGACTAAAAATGAAATTTGAGATATTTATAAGGAACATAAACATATTTAATCCTAAAAATATAGAAACGGTTAAAATGATATAAATTTAGAGTTAAATAATTTTTGGTACATAATATTGATTCATTTTAGTCCTCCAATTTTTGTAGCGGTTTTATTGTTTCAGCGTTTTCTTTTTTAACCATTGCCTAAAAGGAATCACTAAAATGAAAATGCAATATTTATAGGATAAAACTTATTTAACCCATAAATTTATAAAGTCTTTTAAATTTAAGAATTTGAAATTCTTCTTCACTCTATATAATGCAAATGTTAAGTTGTTTCTTATTAATTTTTGAATTTTGAAAAATGGTCTTACGTATTTTATGAAATTTCAAATTCACAAAATTTTCAAAACTTGCAAATAAGTCCTTAAAATTTTTAAATTTTACAAATTGGTTCTTTCAAATTTTTTGAATTGCAAATTAGTCCTTATTTTAAATTTGGCACAAAAGTCTTAAAATTAATGAAAATGATCTTAAAAATTTAACAACGATTCATTTGAATACTCTATCTAAACAAAAGAATTTAAAATGAATGGATTTCAATTGAATCATTTGAGTTGTTTAAAACTTTAAATTCCTTATAAATTATCAACTACCTCATTCAACCATGACCTTTGTTTGGGAGTTTGGAAGGAAAGGGTGGAAGACTTTGAAAATTTAGAAAGATCGAGAGAAAAAGAAGAATGATTTTGATTGAGAGGGTTTGGAGAATTCATTTTATTCAAAATTAAAATTTCTCTAATTTGGCGAAGTAAAGTTGGGGAGAGTTTGTAATTTTTAAGAAAGATTTTGTCTACCGCCCCTTATTTTCGTATTGATCAAAATGCTCTCATCATTATTTACTTATCTCAAAATTCGTTTGGTAAGAAAAATTCTTTGGAGAAATTTGTAAATTTAAATAAATCTGGTAGTTGTCTCAAAATATTCGGTTTGAAAATTTTGAAATTTGAAATTTTTTTACTAAATTTTTAAAATTCGATATTTTATGAGAAAATCGTTAGTTTTAACGATTTTCACTTAGACCATTATTTATTTTCTATTGCATTTAAATTCTAGAAAGGATGTATAGGTTGTAAGGTTGTTTTCATGTAATAGCATAAATTTATATTTTGCTTTTACTTTCCGCACCTCTTATTATGTATATCCAAAGCCATGTAATAGCGTAGGACATTTACTTTCCTTTATATTTCATGATTTACTTTGCACCCTTTAGCTTTAGTAATTAGGCGTGTATGGCAAGATAAAAACAGTTTAGATCACTAAATACAAGATAAAATATCCGAATACAACACATATTTCACACTCGAGCGTGGGGTATCTTAGCGCGATTGCTATAAAATATCATCATAGTCCCTTAATTAAAGATCATAGTCCTCGATTGGCCTCTGAACACATGATCTCGGTCCTCGATTGTTGCTACGAAAGTGATGAATGTCCCTACGAATATGCTAAGGTATCCCTACATGTTTTCATGACCATCGGATGTCCCTTTCGAATGTCCTTTTATCCAACGAATAAGATTACCTACCAACTAATGGTATGGATAGCCTTATTAAAGGAAAGCAAAATAACACGGAAACCATTCTTAGTAGGTAATAAGTCTCTTTTGTTTGATCAAAATACTTTTCACACTTCACTTTCAAAACATTTTCAAACCCTTTGTATACATTCCGACTTGAATCATTACAAAGTTTCTTTTCCAAACAAAACATTTCCAACACTTAGTATACATTCTAGTGTGAATCATTACGAAGTTAAAGTAAAATGTCTTTTCAAAATCTTTTCAAACACACACACAACAATTAAAGTGAGCTAAGCAATTAAGAGCAGTAGATAAGCGTGCTAACACCTTCCCTTTTATAACCACCTCCCTTATTGAGAATCTAACGAAGGTCTTTTCTGTTCTTTTCACCTTCCCTTAATTGGATAAAAGAAAAGTCGGTGGAGACTCTTGCTTCTCTATAATATTTGCGATAAAGCATAAAACAAACAACTCGATTCTCACCGTGTTACACCATTCTTTCATGAGATATGGCTACTTAAATATTTGTTTTAGGGAAAGTTCGTTCTCACGAGATAGGATGCTGTGAAAGTAATGTCTTAGCTTTCAGCAATGTCACCAATGCTAATGCCAACCGCTCAATTTTTTAATTAACTCAACTCCGCCCGACCCTTTACTAATAAAGTATACCGACGTTATCAAGCCTCTCTCTTGTACCAAGCGGAACTAATGGCATGATCGTCACGGAGATATAACACCATTGAGTATTCTCTCTTGGTCAGGTTAAAATTGGAGGAATTGATAAGCGCTTCACCTCCCGAATGCCTTCTCATGCATCGATCGACTCAAATCAGCCTCTCTAATAGGCACGAAGAGCGATCGACCTGTCTCGACCAAGATAAAAATAGGACAACACGGCCAACCGGCCGATTAGTTGTTACTTAGTATTGTAGTCGTACTTCTCATATTAATAATAGCTTGACATTTATCTAGGTTATCTTATTCTAGATTTGTCGACATGAAGCCTAAAAATTTGCCGTGTGCACCCAAAGTACATTTGTCAGGGTTCGGGGCATGTTGTATTTTAGAATCGTTGCAAAGGTTTCTTGATGTCTACAACATGTTTGCAATCTACAACGATCTTGACCACCGTGTCATCCACGTAAACCTCAATATTTTGCCTTTATTTGTGGGCGAAAACCATATCCATGAGCCTCACGGAAGGTCGCATGACATTCTTGATCAAACGGCATCACCTTATAGTAATAGTTCTTACAGTGCATCATGAAGGTTTTCTTGAAGCGTCCTTGGTTCATTCGATTTGATTGTATCTTGAATAGGCATCCAAAAACTCGGAAGTCGGAACCTTGAAGCCCCATCAATCATCCGATCTATGTGTGGGGGTAAGGATCTTTCGGACATAGTTTATTAAGATCCATGAAGTCCACACATTCTCCACTTCCTAGTTTTCTTCTTGACCATGACCACATTATAAAACCATGTTGGGTATTGAACTTGCCAATGAATCCGGTTTGACGGTTTCTCAACTTCTACTGCTTTACCTCTTTTCTTCACCTTTTCCATTTATTGAGATATCGACTTCACATGGGTGAGCTAGATGATGACATAACTTCGGATTGATCTCGGGCATATTGTGTCACGTGAGCCGACTTTGAGATTTTGTATCGCAAAATGTCGGATAGCAAGAGTCGCATGGACTTTTCTTTTATCCAATTAGGGAAGGTGAAAAGAGCAGGAAAGACCGTTAGATTGAGTAAGGAGAAGGTTATGAAAAGGAAGGTATTAGCACCCCTTTTCATTCGTGATTATCTCACGGGCTCTTAGTTGCTCTTAGATCATTTAAAAAGTGCTTTCTATGTGTTTGACAACGTTTTTGAAAAAGGCATTTCGCTTTGACTTTGTAATGATTCATGTAGAATGCATACAAAGTGTCAGGAAATGTTTCGTTTTTGAAAGAGTTTGAACTTTGACAAAGTGTGTGGTGTGAAAAGTATTTTGTTTTGAGCAAGCAGCTAAAAGTCTTATTACCTACTCGGAATGGTGGTTTTCGTGTTGTTTCGTTCCTTTAGAATAGTGTTATCCATACCATTGGTTGGTAGGTAACCTATTCATTGGATGTAGAAGGACATTCGAAGGGACATCGGATGGTCATAGAAGGCAACTTGTAGGAAGTATCCTAGCACATTCGAAAGGACTATCATCATTTTCGTGGCGGCGATCGGTCAAGATCATGTATTCGTAGGCGACATTGGGTTACATGATCTTTGTATCGAAGGGACTATGATGATTTATTTTGAAGGCAGTGTGCTAAGATACCTCCGTTCGGGGACTTGACCATTTGTATTCGTAAGGCAACGAGAATTACCCTAAAGGGTGCATGTGTGTG